>VMDO01000274.1:0-346114 GCA_007922755.1 Pedetes capensis | reverse complement strand
TTTTTTTTTTTTTTTTTTTTTTTTTTTTTTTTTTTTTTTTTTTTTTTTTTTTTTTTTTTTTTTTTTTACTTATTGAGACAGGGTCTCGCTAAATTACGCAGACTGAGTCTGGTCTCGAACTTACCATCATCCTGTCTCTGCCTCCCGAGCTGCTGGGATTACAGGTGTGCGCCACCGTGCCTGGCTTCTCTAAAACTATTTGTAATAAAACTCACCCTTGAGGTAGTTGATTTGCAAAAGCAGAAAGTTTTTCTACTGTTTTCAGTTTTGTGAAGAAGCTGGTGGCTTTTTAATGAATCCCATCTCTGTTTTCCCTTCTCCTCTCTTCCACAAGCTAGTCTGTTTCACTACTTTGAACTGTCGCTGCAGAACTAAAGGGGATTTGCTCCTCCTCTCCTTTTCACTCTGGCCCCTAAAAAGATATCACCTTCTGTCTGAGTTGCCCTGTAGGGTGAGAAGCAAAGGGACTGCTTGCTGCCTGCAGATGTGCCACAGGGTCTTGAGACCAAATGTGTGATTACTGTCTCAGGCCATCATTGCCCAGGAAAACTTTCTGTGATTATGCATGTTCTCTCTTTGTGTTGTCCTATATATAGTAGTCAGGGCTGGGATTTGGCTCAGTTGGTAGAGCGCTGCGCTGCAGTCTCTGAGGTCCCGAGTTCAATTCCCAGCACCGCAAAAATGGGAGAAGGACCTGGCAATCCACTCCCAAGGCAATCCCGAAACAGTCAGCCATTGAAAACCCTATGAGGGTCGCTATGAGTCGGATACCGACTCGACGGCACCTAACAACAACAACATATAGTAGTCAGTAGCTGCATGTGGGCTGGGGTTTACCTCAGTTGGTAGAGTTCTGCCTTGTACTTTTCGAGGATTCAGGTTCAATTCCCAGCACCACAAACATAGGAGACGGACGTGGCATTCCAATCCCAAAGCAATCTCAGAAAACAACCAGCCATTAAAAACCCTATGACGGTCGCTGTAGGTCAGACATGACTCCATGACTCTTAAAAACAACAAGCTGCACATGCTTCGTGAGCCTTTGCAACCTGGCTGGTGTGAATAAGAGACTGAATGTTAAGGCTGTGTGTAGATTGAGGCTGCCAAATGACAGAGCTGGAGCAGGGGAGCACGTAGTGATGGTGAACTGAGTGCTGTAATTTCATTTATTCTTTTGCTCCCTTTCTTTGTTGCTGCTGTTCTGATAGCCGCTGTGGGCCATTCCAGAAACATTCCTCCTGTAGGTATCCTCATGGTATGTTTTGTAGACAATTCTGACAAAGTGGAAGAATATTGATTTATCATGCAAATGCGTTTTGGTGTTTTGGGCAGTTTTAGGGTACTTGATTACCCCAGTGAATAATTCTTCTGTGATTGGCTGTTACTACTGTGCTGTTGGCATGCCAGATTTTCTTGTGACACCATGTACCTGCTGCCCTCCCTGCACGGTCTTGCTCTGTATCTCAGGCTGGTCAATCCTCCTGCTTTAGCCTTCCAAGTATTGAGATTCCAGGTGCATGCCATCATGCCCTGCATTTTTTGTTTTTGTGACAGGATCTTGCTGTGTAGCCCACACTGGCCTGGAAATTGCCATATAGACCAGGCTGGCCTTGAACTTAATCCTCCTACCTTAGGCTTCCTAGTGCTGGGATTCCAGATGAGCACTACCACACCCATACCCAGCTTAAATTTATTTTCTTGGATCATATTATTAAGTGATTTTATTTGTGGAAAAATCTAAGATTTCTGACAATTACAGAGATCACTGCTGCAGAAGATACTTTAAGTGATGTTCCATATTTAGCAGTGGGCAGTTGAGTAGATCCTTGTCATTTCTGTGATGCATGAAGCTTGTAAGAACAGTGCCAGGAAGAACATGTACCAAAGTGTTAACAGCGATTATTGGTATATTAAAACTTAGAAAATTTTACTCATAAAATCAAAAAGAGAAAGATAATTTTGACTTTTATCTACACGTTTTAGGAGTGAGTTTCTTAGAGGATCAAGGAGGTATACACTTTGAAGAAGATATTCACCAGTTTTAGTTGCAGAAGAAATTGTCTCCAAAACAAGCAACAACTGCAAAAGTTATTTAAGCAAAGGGTTAAATATCTTAAACAAAATACAATGTCAAGATTTTTTTAGTGTTAATTTATTTCACTCCAAAATTTGAGAGGTCTCAGGAATTCTTAATTTTGATGAAAGAATGTACAGAAATAGTTCCTTGTAAGTTACAACTTGAGCTAATTCTAGCTTAAATTTTAAAAACAGAGAGCAAAGGAATTTTTTGAAACATTCTCTGTTCCAGGAAGAACATGTTGAGCATGGGAAGTGGTGCATTTGAATGCTGGACACATTATGGAATGTGGGGCCTCCTTGCTCTGAGCTAATCAAGCTTTCGAAGCCCCTGAAACTAGCATTGTAGCAACTCAGTCTTATATAGTATTTATTGAACACTGGTTTGTATAGGTACAGTGCTAAGTTGTAAGGGTTTATTGTTAGGTTCTGTCAAGTCAGGTAAGTTTTGAGGGTAATAAAGTAAAACTAAATTCCCTTCTTTAAGGAGGATGGCAGGTAGGCAAACAGTGCCTCCTTAACTTTTGTTGTTATAGTGAAATAGTACCTCAAGTGGTGGGTATCACTTAAAGCTGACTAGAACGAGGAGTAGGGCCTTCTAGGCAAAGAGGAGAAAGTAGTCCAGAAGAGGGCTCCAAGGCAGTGAGGATTGAGAGATCAAGTAATTTGGAGAGTTTGTCATTCACCATACATGTAGGATGCAAGCCAGCTACCCTAGTGTCTTCTGAGACTCTGCCAGGTTTCACAACCAAAGTACTGTTAGTCTGTTTCATGGCTCAGGGAACTAATGCAGGAAAATCCCTCCATCCCTTCAATTTAATCATCTCTTAAGGAAATTCTTCTTTCCTTCCTCCCTCTTCCCCTTTATCCAACTCTCCAACTTAAATTAGTAGTAAAGTTGATAGAGTGCTTATCTGCACTGTCCAAGGCCCTGGGTTCAATCTTCAACACCACAAAAAGGAGAGAAGGACCTGGCAGCCCACTACCCATAATAATCCCCAATCAGCCATTGAAAATCATATAAATACCAGAGAAGCCCTGACATAGTGCTGGGCATGGTACTGTGCCGGGGAGTGTTTTGCTCTGTTTTACATAGGGGTGCTATCAGTCAGACCCAACTCTATGGCCCACAACAACAGCAACAACAAACTCATTAAAACAAGTGATGTTGAAATCCTTGCAAATAAATACTTGTTTTTCTCATTAATTCCGTAGTTTTAATTTCTAGAAGTGAAGTTACTGAATTATAGACTCGTTGGCATCCATTACCAAGTTGCTCTTTCAAAGTATTTCATCAGTTTTAGAACTATACTAGGAACAGTGCATGAAAAGATCAGTTTGGTTAAAACCAGAAATTTGAAAAGATGATTATCTGTTCTTTAAGAGAGACATGATCAGCCCCTTTTTAGCAGCTTCCAAGCAAAAATTTCCTTTGTTCATTCATTCTTTTTTGTGGTACTAGGGGTTGAACCAAGGGTCTTGCGCTTGCATGCTTGGCAAGTGCTGGACCACTGAACTACACCCTCAGCCCATTTTTTACTTTTTTGAGACAGGGTCTAAGTTACACAGACTACCTCTGGTCTCAAACTTGCAATCCTCCTGCCTCCGCCTCCCAAGCTGCTGGGATTACAGGCGTGTGACCGCGCCTGGCTTTGTTTGTTCATTCTTAAGTAGGGTTAAAAAAAAAAACCATATTGTGGTTCTGGTTGAATTTTATTTTGTACTGTTGGGTCACATTTTCAAAATATTACCAATGTTGATCATGTTCTTTAACTTGGTATGATGTTCACCTTTTAAAAATCTATTGATTGCCGGTTACCATAGCACACACTTGTATTCCCAGGGACATGGTATACTGAGGCAGGAGGATCATGAGTTTAAGGCGAGAGGCAGCCTGTGCAACTTAGTGAGGCTTTGTCTCAAAATAAAAAAGGGCCTAGAGTGCAGCTTAGTGGTAGAACACTTGCCTACATGTATGAGGCTCTAGGTTCAACCCTCTAGTACTGCCAACAAAAATTTAACTGTGTGATTTTTAAATATGTTGGATGCAGTAATTAAAAATCTCTACTAAACAAAAATTCAGTGTAAATTGTTACCATGGAGGTTAATAAGACATGTAGATAGCTGTATAACATGTTGACAGTGTAGCACAAACCCTTGCATAGCTAATGCCACCAGCAGTCAGCATTGACTTTCTCATATAAGGAAACTGAGGTAGAGACTTTCTGTGATTCTCCTTAAGATCACAGTCAATGAGCAAAACCAGGATTATAATCAGATCACCTTGTTTGGTTGTGAAGCATGTACTGTGAGCCACTGAGGTTCTTAGTGAAAGGTCTTTTATCACATAAATTTTATTTATTTATGCCGGGCGTGTAATCCCAGCGGCTCGGGAGGCGGAGGCAGGAGGATTGCAAGTTTGAGACCAGAGGCAGTCTGCGTAATTTAGTGAGAACCCTGTCTCAAAAAGGTTAAAAAAAAAAAAAAAAAGGGCTGAGGTGCAGCTCAGTGGTCCAGCACTTGCAGAGCATGCAGGCGCAAGGCCCTGGGTTCAACCCCCAGTACCACAAAACAAAACAAACAAACAAAAAACAACATTATTTAAACAAAGCAAAACAAAACAAAAATCCTCTCAGTACTTGGGGGTTGTACCCAGGGCCTGGAACATACTTTGCAAGTGTTCTGCCACTGACCTGTACCTCCCAACCCATTTCTTTTTTGAGTCAAGGACTCACTAAGTTATGCAGGCTGCCTCTGACCTTGAATTTGTGATCCTTCTTCACTTGGCCTCCTGAGTCACTGGGATTACAGGCCTGAGCCACTGTGCCCCGCCTAACCATTTTCTTTTGTTTTTAATTTAAAAAAATTCTTGTGGAGTATCATCTTTTCTAATAGCTTTTGAATTTGAGTGTCCTAGTTTAATTTTAGGGCTGTGTTGTTGGCATTAACAACCAAGTTAATTCCACTAGTTTGTCACCCAACCTGGATCACTCTACTGAGTTCTTGTAATTGTGGTATTATTTTATAATTGTATGCCCTGGCCCTGAAGTTATGTTGGCTATCAGGCCAGCCACATGTATTGCATAGTGCAGCGTTTAAGGAATTATCGAGCCCCCTTGGAAGGAGTCCAAGCCAGACTGTGTGTGTACCTAATTCTGCTTGGTATAGTGCCAGTGTATCAACTTTTATTTAAATATAGTTGTAACAAGTAATACTTACTATTGTACAACTGTCACAGAGTGCCCACACTTTAATATTTTCAAAAGTCAAATATTAGCACAGTGGATCACTTTTCTCTATTGGCTTTCATCTCAAACGAAGTGATATGAGCAGTACTATGTAATTTGGCCCCCAAACCAGGAGTACCATTAAAATAGTCATTCCCCCATGTCTACTCCAGGATCCCCAAAACCATGGATGTTCAAATCACTTTTATAAAATGGTGTACTCAGGTGTGGTGGCCTGTGCCTGTAGTCCCAGCTGTTCAGGAGATGAAGCAAGAGAATCTGTCCATTCCTCCCATCCCCATGGCCCCCTACTATTTCCTATATGAAATCCTCAGGCTCCTGAACCTCATAGTCTCTTTTGCTCACTCACATGGCAATCCACTCCTCCCTTCTCCTTTGTAATTTCTATTTTGAGGGAAATTATTAGTTACATGGAACTCAAACATTAAGGCACCAGATGGATATGGAGTTACTCATATAGATAGCAAGAAATTGAAGAGGTTTTGGAGGTAGATCATGGATTATAAGGAGCCCTCCTTGATACGCCCCAACTCTGTCTTCTTTCCCTTTATGTGAAGGGGTCTCAGCTCTCAATCTGGCCTGATATTTCTGATTGGGTATGTGAATTAAATAAGATCTTATGCAAGGCAACAGGCTCTTTAGTTCATAAGACCAACATTAGCTATCCAAAATTGAATGAGATATATGAATCCATGACTTGCTCTCTCAGTTGGAGTTTGCACTGGTTATATATTTTTTAAGTGCTAAATGTACCTGGAAGATTTGTTGGAGTTCGTCCAAGTTGGTGGTAATGAAATGGCTATGGAATATAGGGAGATTCTTGATTGTGGAAGAGGCAAAATTATGTCTTCAGGTGTCCTGGGGTCTAGGTGCTAATGAGGTGGAAGGCAGCCATGTACCTGGCTGCCTGCTTAAAATTTCTTTGGATATGAGATCCCCTCTGTAATACTGACCTGTTCAGAAGTAGCATTTTGAGGGCAGTGCCTTGTTCTCTGGTGTTTTGAGTAACGGAAGGTCTTTATGTAGACATTTAGAGATCACAGTGACTACATTAGTGACGTATAAACATCAACTGATACCTGCTTGGGAAACCAGTTTGCCATTCAGCTTGTAAATCTGAGCATTTTCGTGTCTAATGACTTTCACTAATTCCATGCCTGCATACACATCCAGGAGAAAGTAATGCATGCGTTCTAGGGGAGCGTTGGAGGAACTGCATCCCGCTCTATCACTGAAAACAGTTCAAAAGCCCTTGGACAAGAGAATCAAAATCAATTGTGGGATACTAAAAATTGATCTAGTGTGGAATATTATAAATAAAATTTATTGTATAATAATGAAGTAAGAACAAAATCACAGCTGGGTCTTACTAACCTGATGTCAATTTGAGAAAACTTAGGTTCCATTGTGGAAAGCCTTCATTTAAAAAAATTTTTGTTTTTTGTAAGCTGGGCGTGATGGTGCACACCAGTAATCAGTGGGAGGCAGAGGCAGGAGGGATTGCAAGTTAGAAACCAGAAGGTGTCTGCATAATTTAGTGAGACCCTGTCTCAAAAAAGTAAAAAAATGAGCTGAAGATGCAGCTCAGTGGTCCAGCACTTTGTAAGGCATGCAGGCGTGCAAGCATGGGGCCTTGAGTTCAACCCCCAATACCACCAAAAAAAAAAAAAAAAAAAAAAAAAAAAAAAAAAAAAAAAAAAAAAAAAAAAAGTGTAAGGTTCATAATCAAGCACAATGAAACAAAGCTATTTATGCTTACATATTTGTGCTATGACAAAAAAGCAGTGAAATGGGTTTGAGAGGTGCACATTGGCAGTGTCATAGGTGAATTAGAAATTGGTTGTGTTGATGACAGATGATATTCTCTATATTAAATAATTAAAAATGGAGAGAAAGGCAAGTTGCTACTATTTGGGAATCTTTAACGTTTAGGATTTATTGCAGCAACAACAAAATTTGAATACTGAAACTTTGACAATGATAACTTCATCATAAAATTGAAATAAAGAAAAATTACTCCTCAATTTTTTTGCCTTCTGCATTCTCAGATACTTAGATAGGGAACATTGTGTTGCTGTTCCTGAACTGAGTCCAGTTCCCACGGTTCTGGGACTTCCAGGGATGTTGTCAGTCTAATCTGGTACTGCCATGAGCCTTCTTTTTGGTGGGAGACCAACATCTAAACAGTCCCAAATCCATTGGTTATGAGTAAGAGGGTTTTTTAAACTCTCCTTTGTGTCCCCACAGATGCATCAAGGCCAGAGTGCGTGGGTGTGGTGGTGCACACCTGTAATCCTAGTGGCAGGAAGATCACAGGTTCTAAGGCAGAGGCAGCCTGTGCACCTTAGCGAGATCCCGTCTCAAGATAAAAAATAAGAAAAACAGCTCAGAGTGCAGCTCAGTGGTAAAGTACTTGCAAAGTATGTTCACCACTCTGAGTTCAACCCTCAAATAACACCCCTACTCCCCCCAAAAAAGTCAGAGTGCCCTTGCATATATTTTAAAGAAGATTGGTGGTGATTTGGTTTCTCTCATCTTTTTTTGTTGTACTGGGGGTGTTGAACCAAGGGCCATACACTTGAATGCTTTGCAAGCTCTGTATCCCTGAGCTGTACCTCCAGCCCATTTTTTTACTTTTTTAAATTCTGAGACAAGATCTTGCTAAGCTATGCAGGCTGTCTCTGGTCTAGATCCTCCTGCCTCTGTCTCCCTAGTTGCTGGGATTACCGGTGTGTGCCACCATGCTGAGCCTCTCTCATCTTTTTAAACACCTTGTTTCTTTGTAGTTGATGTGAGTAAGAGAAGGCACTGAGGGAGCAGAGCAGCCACTGCTTACTGTTGATGCCTGAGTGCGGTCAGCCATTGTTGGAGTAGGGATGTTTCAGTGAACCAGTATCCATATGTGATTCTCAGCATTCATTTCTGGCCAGCTGTATATGTTAAGAGTTTCTACTTTCTCACTTTTGTTTCCTCAGAATTAGTGTGCATCAAGTATCTGCTACTTTTCATTATCAAAGGAGCTAAAAGACACCTGGGGACTGGAAAGGAAAAAAATAACCTCCGCAGACTCCCTTAAATGTCTTCTACTTGACTGTGTATGACTTATACTGTCGTGAGACATATGCCAAGAAGTTGCTCAGCATTACAGGAACATTCAGCACTGGAAAGGGCTCTGTGGGCCACCCTGGGAAAGATTGGCAAGAGTCCCTCCATGACCTGTGGAGTTGTATCTTGAGGTTGTATCAGTGTGTTAGCACACACCTGTCCCCAAATGCCACAAGAACCTTGAATGGCCTCCTGTCTGTCGAGACACGGGAACCAGCTGTGTGATCTTTAAGCACCATACTGGCTTGGGGTTCCTCATCTATAAAGCAGAGAGATTGTCCTAGAGCATTTGTAAGGCCCTATTTGCAGTTGATTTTAAAGTGGCAGATATCAAGGAGACATTAGAGAAGACCATCAGCTGCCTCATGATACTGTTGTTCACTTAAAAATATCAGCCCGGCCCAGTGATTTAGGAAACAGGCACATGCCATAGTGGGAAGACTACTAGCTGGCAGTGGGTAACTGCTGGCTTGATGACATCACTCTTTAGGAAATCAAGCATCTGCTTTCAGTCTTTTTTGAGGTTTAAATAAGTTAATGTGTGTGAAGTATTAAAGTCTGGAAGGGGAGGGGCTCATGAGATGGGCCCCCAACTAGGAAATAATGAAGTGAAAGTATTAGTGAGGGGGTTCCCAGTGCCCTTGGGTAAATCTTTGGGGAGAACTTTCAGTGCCCCGCGGTGCTCCCAGGCTCGGCCGCCATCTCTCCCCTTCCCTGGAAGGCTATAAAGAGAACCATGTGGGTAGTGTCGAGCATGTGTTTTGCACATCCCCATTGCCAGATGAAGTTCAAAAGCTTCAAAAGAATTGACTTTAAAAATCAAAAGCGAGACATGCACTCCAGCGATTGGAGGCCAGTTGGAAGCCTGCCTTTTCACCCCTCTCAGCAGCTGCCAGGCCACAGAGCCTGTTTTGTCAAAGATTCTCCAGAAACAATGAGGGAAAACAGCTTCTGTTTGATTAGATTAGATCAATTTATGTGCCTTAGGGAGGGGCACGGGCGGCATTGGGGGAGGGGTGTCCCTGCATCAGTGGTGGCCCACGCCTGCCCATGTGGCCACTTCTCAAGTAATGAAGCTCCGTGGTGGCTGGAATTGCAGGAAGGGGGAGGGCGGGGTAGGGGAGGAGCGTGTGGAGAGAGATTTCTGCAGTCTGTCTGGAGAGCTGCCCAGGTTTCCCAGCCAAAAAAACAAATAAAAATAAATAAAAGGCAAGTGCTGAATGACACAGATTATGATATTAAAAAGGGATGCCATTGAAACAGTGCCCTAGATCTCGCTGTCATTGGGGGCGGGGTGTGTGCAGTGGGGAGGCTGAGCGCAGTGTCTGACAGGCTGTGAACACAAAAGTCTGGACAATTAAACTGTGACTGTCCCCTTCCAAGGCGGCCCCCTCCCTCCCTCTGTATGCCAGAAATTCTGTAATTCAGATTTGTCTGTGTTGCAACGCTGGGGAGATGGCCGGATGAAAAGCTAGTTGCTCTTATGCTTTTTCTCAATTTATCAAGATGGCCAAAAAAAGAAAGAAAAAGGAAAAGAAAAAAACACCAGCCTGAGACCCCTCCTCTTTGGTGTTCGATTCTCTCCCAGGCACATAAATAACCCTCTCTCCAGGCTGTCTCCCCTCCCCCTCGGCCCCCGCTGCTGCTGGTCGGCCGGCCGTCCTATTGCTGCTGCGCCGCTTGCTTATTACGTACTGGGGAGGATTGTTGACAAGTGCTCCGGAGCCTGCCTCACTGCGCGCTTCCTCCCTCCCTCCCTCTCTCTGTCCTTCTTCCTCTCTGTCTCTCTGCAATGATCCGGCTCTGAGGATGGCTGCTCCACGGGTCTGTCAGGTGCAGTTTTTGGTGGCTTATCTTGAGGAACCTGGGATAGAAGGTCTGTTCCTATAAATAAAATAAAAACCAAATAGCTCGATTCGTTTCAGGCTGCTATGGCTTTTGTTGGAGAAATAGGCCGTTGTGGGTTTTCCTTGCTGGGGTCCTGATTAAATCCATTATGGAGGGCAAGGTGCTATATATGTGTGTGTGAGTAGTATGTAAAAAGTGTTGCGATTTGCTTAATATTAATATTCTTTTAGCTTTGATATCTTCCCTAGAGGCAATGGTGGCTCCTGCAAAGGCACTGTGGAAATTTACAAGATAGAATTAATGTCGTTCTTAAAGCATTAAGCTCTGTTGACCATTTTGGACAAATCTGTAGTTTTAACCAGGCTCCTATGAATTTAGACGTTTCTCAAGGGTCCGAATACCATCCAACTATAGCTCATTCCTTTTTTTTTGTTACCAATTTATGTGATCATTCCCAGCATTTAAAAATAGATGTTTGATTAAACTTAATTAGTTCCTGCTCACTCTAGCTCTGGTTTCCTTTATAACTGGCATGTTTGGTTTTATTTCCTTTTCATCCTTTCTTTCTCGCCCTCTTGTCTTACCTTGAAAGATGGAGGAAACTGAGGCATCTAAATAGAGTCCTCAAGTGATTCTGGGTTAGAATGCTTTAAACTTGGGGTAGTCTTCATTCTTTTCCATATTTTCTGTGTTAGCCCATGTTTGCATTACTGTATGTAAACACAGGTAAACGTCAGACATTGAAATGTAGGTGACCCAAATCGTTGCGGATTCATGCCCACATTCCTGCAGTCCTGCCTTCTGTAGGCTTCCATTGTATTCCAGTATTGGACGGACTGTTGCTCTGGGAAGCAGTAGGCCTCTCTGCACTTGTTTTTGTTTAGCTTAGACTCTAAATAGACCACTTGATCTTTTCTTGAATATATTCATCTGAAAAAAAGTGGGTGGGCAGTTGATTAATTTTTCTGTGAATGAAGCAATGAGGAACCTAGGGAATTAATGTTTCTCCCGGTTATGCTACAAATAAACCATAACTCAGAACTTCTATAGGTCCTTTTGCCTTATAAAAGACAGCCAAAGAGGTTTTGGGGTAGAGGTGCAGCTGTTAATTTACCCATAAATTACGGTGTCACTCATGTGGAGTTTTGCCCTGGTATCATCACAGATCAATACTCAAACCACTAACTTGGTGGCGCTTGTTGATTGGTATTAAAGGCAGCTTTGTTTACCTTTGGAGAGCCTTATTTGAACTGGTTTCATTTTGTACCTTCTATTGGTGGGGTAAAAGATGGGAAGCTTTAAAGACATAAACACATACATCACAAACAGTTACTTAAAGGAAGACATTACTAGCTGTCTGTGAACATGCTGTGTATATGGAAATCCTCTCTTGAGTCGTATATAAGTCCATGGTATGTAAAATCAAGTTTCAGCATGTTGGTTCATCTAAGGAGGAGGCTTTGAATGCACTGGTCTCATTGATACATTAGAAGACCTCAAAAATGCCCTTGTGTTTACCTGGACTTCATGTGACTGAGTTCCCTTGCTGTGCAATGATGCCATTGTTTAGCAGGTCATTTTCCACACCAGCCAAAGCTCAATATTGCCTTTTACGCTTGTTTCTTCTGAGTGTGGAAGACACCTTTTGACCTCTGAGGTGGTCAGCCCAGGGCCCTCTGTGCTGGGAAATGCCTTTAATTATCTGGAGATTTCAGTGATCCTTGCATCTGGTGGTGGTTTTTAACTAGGTTTCCTGGTAAGTATGCATTTGACTGGTTTGTCAGTGTGAAATTTAAAGGGGTATCTGGATGACCAGTGGACTTACAGGAATGATGGCCTGGGATAGTGAAGTCATGGGGATTCAGTGCAGAAGTAGGACTTGATAATTGTAGCGCATTGTAGGTGTTTTTACAGTTCAGTCATGATTCTGGAAGATTCTGTACTTGTTCTGATTGCTAAAAGCCATGTTAAGCATGAACAACGAGTGGAAGGGGAAATAATGTGGGGAGGTTGAATTTTGACCCAAAGAAGTAGGGGGATTATGCCAAAATGTGTACTGCAGAATGGTCATGGGGTTTAAATATCTCCCTGGCTGGTTCAGAAATCTTTCCTGAAGATAATGGCTTCTTCCTTCCTACTGAGAGACTTGTTTTTTATTTTTAATTTTTAATTTTTTTTGGTATTGCATAAAGTTCATCTATCAGCCTTGTTTATTTAATTTATTATTATGGTTTTGTTGTTGGAACAGCTCCAGGAAGGAATAGTATTTTTCCCTCCCTTGTGACTGTTTGTTAGGATGTAGGAAGAGGACATCTTTTGTCTTTGGGTGTTGCTCACTCATACCAGGGATTAGAAACCACAATACGGCCCATTTGGGGAGTAGCAGTGATTTCCTTACCCTTTCCTATTTTAATACCATATGTCTGCTGGGCTTACTTCCTTGTGGCTCAAGGAAATACTTTGTGGGCTCCAGGGTCCTGGATGTCTTGTTGATTTTGCCAATAGAGTCACACTTTTTTTCCCCCTTGCCTACCCAGTGACCCAGCTTTCCCATGTTAATAATGGTCATTGTGTTGGATTTTTGCCTAACATCTTTTCTTAAAATACTGGGGTTGCATAGCACATTTTGGTTTCTGAAGAATATGTCTGTGGGTATAGAGATTAGTGGTAATTGAGGGCTCTTGTGGCATTGTTATGTGAATTAATATTTATATCTGTCATCTGTATTTTGAGGGTTGAGGATAAATGAACAAACACCCGTGTTTCCCTGCCTTAGTCTGTGTGTGTTTTGAGGGGCCATGGGTGGGGGGATTTTTAATTACATTTTCTTGACTGCAATGGGAAGTCTCCATAGCTGATGGGAGAGAGACAAAAGAGGGCCCCAGTTGGCTGGGGGGTTGCTCTCATGAGAGAGAAGGATAATTATTTTCCATAATCCGAGGTATGAAGCCATTTTCATTTGCGCCTCGTTGACCATGAGTATGCCACTGGTGTGCTCCCTGTGATGGTCATTTGTTCTCAGCCACATCGGCATGTTGATCTGGTAAGCGTGTCTGTGGACAAGCCTGGGCTGGGCATTGTGGGTCCTTTGCCTTGTGGCCCTCCAGCCCCGTGCTCTGTTGGAAGTGTCACTCTGACCTGCATATGTAGAGTGGGGTTAATGTCCACATTCACGTTGACCCTATGAAGCCGGCCTGCTCAGAAAGCAGACACTCTTCTTCATGTTCTCTTCAAAAATCAGAGCGAATGTAGGCTGTATTCTTCTCTGGTAATGGCGGCAAACCACGAATTCTGATTACCTCCGAGAGGGTCCTGCCTCAACCAAGAGGACTGCTTTTATAATTTTCCTTCCGACTCAGCGTGCTGCAAGTGTGTACGTGCACGTACGCATGCGCGCGCACACACACACACACACACAGAAATTGCTATTGAAAATGAAAGCTGTCTTTGGATGCTTGACTGTTTAATATGTAATGTGATACCTTGTCTCACAGTGACAGGGTGACAGACGGAATTGGCTCTGTAATACCAAATCACCTCTTGTGCGGGTCTTTTACAACAAAGCTAAATACGTTGACTCTCCCTAATATGCTAATAAGTTTGGTGTGCTCCAGATGTTTGAGAAGCACTGGAACAGCTTCAAAGCCCTGCTTGTTTTTCTCTCTTTTTAACCCTTCTTTTGGCATTGCCTTTGTGGAATAGAGGCCTTGGACTTTTCTTGAGTTTTGTATTCTGTCATGGATGTGTAGCTAATGAGAGAGATCTGGTGACACCTCTTTGTGCCCAAAATATGATAAAACTATAAGGGCTGCATGCTCTAGTTCTTTTTTTCAGGTGTTATGAAAGAATAATTTGTGTTTATCCATTCACATTCTGAAATCTAGAGTTCAGTTGCTTGGAAGTTCATCCCTTAGCTGCAGGAATCTTTGGCCTGAGTTGTGTTTCAGTATTCCTGACCTTCATATTACGGCAACAGGGAGATCATGCACATAATGTCCCCGCTCTGCGCCGGAGTTCATTCTGCCTTTCTCTGCTACTGTTCCAGATTCAGAAAGAAGCCTGGTCTGTTGTATTTCCTTGTGTGGCATTGGAAGCCTTTTCATTTGTTGCTAATTTGGGAGTCCTGATGAATAGTTCCTGAATTTGTGGAGCCCTGGGCGGCAGAGTTCTGTTGCATTTGGTTCCTTGGGGTGCGGACCTCTGGGGTCCACTCTGGTGGACGAGTGGTGTCCAGACTGTGGCATGTTGCTGCTGTCTGCTGATGGTGTCTAGCCAAGGTTGCAGGCAGAGTCCCCAAGCTGTCTTTCTTGCAGTGATTTGGTATTTTCAGCTCATTTATTGCTTTTGTGAAAGACAATAGACATGGTTTAATTTAAGTTCGACCTACTGAATATTAATAGAGGAGACCAGATGCTAATGCGCAGAGGCGGAATCTTTGGGCCATTTGGTTTCCCCTGTTTAACCTCCTCTCCCAACAAAGGTTCATGGTTGGGGGGCGGGGCTTCAAGAATGAAAAATGGTTTAAGCCTCTGAAGGAGGGGGTGCTGTTTCATTATTTCTCCTGGACTAAAAATAATTTAAATATTGGCTGTGTTGGAAGGAAAAGACAGCACACAGTAGCTCCTCTAATGTTGTAATAATGGCTCTTCTGCCCCGTGGCATCACACAGTCCATCTTGCTGACCTGGCTCTCTTAGATTGTGTAGACTCTGTGATTTGGTTTAAAACATCAGGCGTGAAATGGGATAGCCAGGACAGTGGAGATGTGTGAGGAAGTGGAATGGACTGGAGAAAGAGAAAAGGCCCTGGTTTTATTCAGCCGTGTAGATTGTGGAACTAAAAATAAATGTAAATTTTTCCGAGCTGTGTTCACAGAGTGGGGAGTCCTCAAATTGAAAAGGTGGACCATTTGCAGAACAAAGTCAGTCCTGCCCTTCATAAAGGCTGGGGAAAGCTGAGGTCTTTGAATTTGCATAACAGGCAGTTGATTCTCTTAGCCAGGGTAGAGAATTGGACTTGGAGAACAACCCCGGGATGCGCCTCTCCTTCAGCTCATCCCCCCATTGTTCCTCCCAGAGTGGGGAACTTGGAGTGCTCTGAAGATGCTAGTCTGAGAACAGGGACAAGGGAGCTACCACTTTCATTCCTTCTAAAGAGGCCCTATTTTGCCTTAGGATCTGATCAGCAGTTGCCCCCAAATAAAGTCATCTAAAATCCCTTGTGTTTTTCATGTAAAATTTCTTCTTTGCCATTTCCTAAATTGCTGCTTAGGGTTTTGTTTCGGGGAAGAGGCATTGTAAGCCTTTTACACTTAGCTTTTGAGACATGTACAGTTTTTTCAGCCTTTGATTTTTTTTTTTTTTTTTTTTTAAGCCCATTTTTGTCAACCGGCTCTTACAACCTTGGGATGAATTTTGTAAGCAGTATTCTTTCCCCTCGCAAAACAGCAGGTAAAAGGTGGATGAGTTGCCACTGCACCTGGCCGGAAGATGGCCCCTTCTTCCATATCTGCCTCCTGAGAGCTGTGTTGTATGTAATGCGGTGCGTGATCATAGCCAGTTGCCTAAGATCTAATTCACATTGTCCTGCAGCTTTATATAGTGGTTTAGGGCAACGAGGTCTTCTCTTAGCAATGTGGGCCCTGTATTCCTTGTTGATTATGGCTCTCAAAGGGTGGGCCCCAACCAGATTTCCATCCCTGGGGAATATTAGATAGAATAGGACATATGTGGAGAACAGGCCCCCTAACGGACCCTCCATGTGCTCAACTTGGAGAAACAACTGCTGTTCGCTGTCTACCGGGATACTTCTTGTGGGCAAAATGAGTAAAGCTGTTGATCTAATGCCCAGTACTTTAACTTTCTCACATTGGACTGCCAGATGCTCCATTCACTAATTCATTGCCTCCTCTGTAAATTCTTAAGGTCCTTCCTGTTAAACCTCAAAGGGGAGAGGAGCATTTCTTACCTGTCTTTGCCTAACAGCATCTCATCTCTCCTTAATTTTTCTCTAAAATCCAAATACACCCTTCTCTTCTCCTTCCTGCAACTCCTTCTCTTCTACCAGTACACCTTGTTTTTGTGTTGAGGAATATTACAAATTTCCACATTCCTGTTGTGGTTTTGGTATAGCTAGCTGGCTACGTGGGTTCATATTCACTGCCCTACATATCACTTGTTCCTTGCTGCATATTTGCAGTGTTTCTTCTTACAGGCAGTACTAAATGGTATCTCTGTCTCTCATCTCTCTCCAATTCATATTTTGTTTGATTGAACCCATATCCCCAAGTGACTTGGTAGTATAGTAGGTGTTAAGAAAAGGAATGAATTCAAATTCCCTACCTCTGTCCTTGGCTTTCCTTGATGCTGTCTCCTTTCTAAAGATACACACTACTGAAACATTTGAACCCACTCAAGTGCCCTTTTTTAAGATACTCAGCCTACTTTTTGTCATAAATGATATCACTACGTCTATTTCTCATCCCTATTGAAAGTGTGGTTCTTGTCGTCCTACTGATTGGATGCCTCTTTCCATCCCTGTGTTCTCCAGTGTGCTGTTGATCAGTAGTGATTATTTTAACCACATTCATAATGTTACTTTTCTGGAGTCAAATACAGTGAAATGAGCAGGTAAAATAAATTATAAAGTATTTGTTCTAACTGGACACATCTGAAGTCTGCATCCATCCCACTGTGGTGTCCCATCCCTTCAGATTGGAAGCTGAGCAGGGTCGGCCCTGGTTAGTCCTTGAATGGGAGACTGCCTGGGAATACTGGGTGCTGTAGGCTTGGGAGAAAGACATGGCAGCCCACTCCCGCAAACAGTCAGCCATTGAAAACCTTATGAATAGCAGAGGGACACTGACATAGTCCTGGATGTGGCACGGTATCAGGGAGTGTTTTGCTCTGTTGTACAGAGGGTCACTACGAGGCAGACCTAACTCAATCACACCTATCAACAGTACATCTGAAGTATTATCACAATTAGCGAAGAACAGTCCATCTGAAATATCACAATTAGTGAAGATAAAATTATTAATGAAACACTATATTCAATTTTTAAATTAAAGTTAAGTAAAAGTTAGAATTTTTTTTCTTATCCATGCTAGCCATGGTTTGTGCTTGGTAACAATTATCCCTGACTAACTGCTGGCACAATGCATAGTACAGTCATCTCTCTGAAATGTTGGCCGCACTTCTGTCCTTGGAGTCTTAAGTTTTCCCTACCATTGTGTCTCATTTTTTGCCACCTTTGCAATTCCCCATATTCCCTCTTCGCTGGGGATGTTTTCTTCACTTCTGCACTGTAGCCATACCCTTAAAGCCACACTATAAGGAAATAGGCAGATTTTACTTAAACTACATTGCACCAGATTTCCAACTTTGTTATTACTTAGGATCTGAAATAATGGGAAAGCAGATAACTGGGGAAATGCATAAGTATATAGGGCAGGTCCTCTGTGTTCTTTTGGAGAATGTTACCGGATGTGTAGAATGCCATATTCTTCCCAGTGTTGAGTGCAACCAACAGGAACCACTGTAAGTGTTTCAAATCAAAAGAGACATAATGAAGTGCTCATAAAATTGTTGGAAGGTCTGGAAGAGCAAAAAAAAAAAAAAACCCTGAAGGATGCCACCTTGCACTTTTGACTTCAAAGTCAAACACTTGGCCCATGAAACTGCAAGTACCGTGTTACTGCTGTAGCCCAGCTCCTGGTACCCATGAAGCCAACCCCTGGGCAGTTGCTGTGGGACATAGGGGTAGTAGAAGATTCTCATTGATAGGACTTACATATCATCTATAGATGCAAAACAGCCTAAGTGTTAGAAAACAAGGCTTTAATTCCATGCTAGTGGGCTAGTCACCCACTAGCATGATGTGAGTTTAGTTGAGTTGATAGAGTGCTTGGTCTGCATACTCTGAGACCCTGGGTTCCATCCCCAGCACCACAAGAAATGGGAGAAGGACCTCTAAGCCCACTCCCAAAACAATCCACCATTTAAAACTCTGTGAATAGCAGAGAAGCTCTGACAATAGTCAGAGCATAGCTGGGCATGGCACAATGTCAGGGGAGTTTCATTCTGTAGTATGTAGTATGTAGTATCACTATGAGTCGGGCCAGATTCTGTGTACAACAACAGTGTGACCTTACTGGTTGTTAAAATAGTTCCATATCAGTTAGTAAAATAGTTGCTTCTGGACCCCCCTGAGGGCCAGCAGCCCCCTCCCTAGGTCCTTTTCCCACTTTTTGTCTGTAGAAGCATATCCGTGGTACCATTTAAGCATGGTACAATACCTGTAGTCATGGAAAGTCCTGGTCCTTTGAGAAGGTCTGAGGCAAATCTGGTTACGATGTAGACTAATGGATGGTTGTGAAGAAAAAGTAGAACATTAGGATTTCTAGTTTTTATCTAAGATATGGCTGAAAGGTTATGTTTTTGCTTGTGTGGGAGGTATTGGTTCCTGAGGGCAATTCCCAAAAGTATCTGTAAACATTTCACACTTCAAAAACAACTAGTTTGATTTGATGACCATGGACACTCCTTTTCTCCTTTCTATCCTCTAGTCACAGAGATTTATACACATTAAAAAGGAACCCTCGCCCCTTGTGGTGGCACACACTTATAATACCAGTGCTTGGGGGATCCTGAGGCAGGAGGATCTTGAATTTGAGGCCAGCTTGGGCTATAAATTGAGATCCTGTCCTTCTAAACAAAAAACAAAACAAAACACTCACAAAGAAAAACAAGACATTTCCCAGACCCCCTAAAGTGTTAGTATTATTATTATGGCTCTTGATTTCCACTTGATTTCCTACCATTGACAATGCTTCCTTGTTAGGCTTCCACCCTTAAGACACGGTAACGCAGGATGATGTACTTGTAAGTTCTTTTCTGTTCACATTCTTGTCTGTCTTCATCAGCCATTGCGTAGGGTTGACTGGGGTAAAGTGCTGCTTCCTGATGTGATGTATTTAAGTGTTTGTCCCCTTTTCTCACCTGTAGGGCTCCTTGGTAATGACCAGTCTAAGGGATTAGGACCAGCATCAGAACAGTCAGAGAATGAGAAGGACGATGCATCCCAGGTGTCCTCTACTAGCAACGATGTTAGTTCTTCAGATTTTGAAGAAGGGCCGTCGAGGAAAAGGTTAGTACCCAAGGCCGAAAGTATTGGTACATTAATTAAATCAGGGACTGCAAACTCAGGTGCAAGTTTTCGCTACAGGGGAACACACATGGGCCTGCTCACGCCATCACCTGATTTTCCTAGAAGAGTCAGAATTACAGGTTTTCTAAGTATTGTTCGGGTTGGGGTTTAGCTCAGTTGGGAGAGCGCTGCTCTGCCATCTCTGAGGCCCAGGGTTCAATTCCCCAGCACTACAAAAATGGGAGAAGGACCTGGCAGCCTACTGAAACAATCCCGAAAGCAATCATCCATCCTAAACCCTAGGAATAGCAGAGAAGCAATGACATGGTGCCAGGCATGGCACAGTGTTGGGGGGAGTATTTTGTTCTGTTGTACACAGGGTCGCTAAGAGTCGGACATGACCCAACGTCACCTAACAAGTATTGTCCAGTATTAATAGTGAACACGAATAAACAAAAGATGCTGTGGATTGAATGAAACATCTTCCTCCATGAGAATTGGCCCAGAATTACCAGTTTGTAATACTGGTGTTAAATGTTTGTTTTGATTGATTTTTAGCAGCAGTAATGTTGAAGACTATATTAGATGGTGTTTTGCCATCTTCTAAAGAGAGAGGTTTTCAAAAACTTGTAGAATCAAATGTGTTTTTGAAATGTTTTTCTTACCCTCAAAGTAGAAATTACACTGCATGTGTTTTTAATATGTTGGCATTTAACCAAGTTGTACAATCAGTTTTTTAAACTTAACAGTAATTATTTTCATATAATTTTTCTAAATAAGCTTATGATGGTTTGGTAAGGACGTTGGCTTTGGTAGTTTTATGAGCGTTTGGGGTTTCAAGGTCAGTGGCAGTGACATTGTATAATAACCCCTGGTGTTTTAAAAAACCCTTTGCAAGGATGCCTAGAATAGGTCTTGTAAGTTAGGCAGGGTCGGGCCTGGTTAGTACTCAGATGGGAGACTGCTTGAGAATACTGGGTATTGTAGACTTGGGGGAAGGACCCGACAGCCCACTCTTGAAACAGTCACCCATTGAAAACACTATGAGTCACAGAGAAGCACTGACAATAGTTCCAGGCATGGCACAGTGTTGGGGAGTATTTTGTCTCTTGTACACAGGGTCACGAAGAGTCAGACCCAGCTCGATGGCACCTAACAGCCAGTGTCTGTCTTATTTCACATCTCATTTATTTTTTCCTCTTGTCTCTCTCCTCTTTTAGAATTTGTGTTTCTTTTCAGTCTTGTTCTAATATTTGATGTTTTACTGGATGACTGTCTTCATGACTTTTTATTAGAATTCATTAGTTTGTGAGATTGAGGGGAAAACGAAAAATTCCTTTGGCCTGAGCTGCTTTGTTGACTCATTCTACAGAATTATAATGACTGTTTGGAAGCAAACTAGATGTGTGCCTCTCATGGAGAGTGAGTATAGGGGAATTAAGAGGAAGGAGGTTTAATGATGTATAGATACTTACCGGTTTTTGACTCTGAAATTTTAGCTCCACAGTTCAAATTCTTAGTTTATTTTCTGCCACCATGAAGTGCCTGTTTAAATAGCCCACAGTCTGCATTACCTTTCATTCTCATTTTCTCTTAGTCATCACTGTGTCTTACAAGATGCCATTAGACTTGATATTACTATAGTTATCAAGCACATGTAAGATGGATTTGTCCCTATATTGGGCTTCATATATTATTTTCAAAAATACCTGGTTGAGTGTCTCTGTAATGACCTATCATACATACTCCATAAAATCAACATTCTCCTACTTCATTTTGAAAAATGTATCATTACAAGCCTGGGGTCTCAAGGATGTGTAATATAATCACATCAGTAAATACTTTGGAATGTGTGAAAATAATACCTGTGTCTCCCAGCATGGGTGGGTGTTGATGCATTTGGCATCAACTTTCAGCTCCATTAGGGGACAGAATTCTGTGGGTCTGTGGTTGTAAATGTCAGCAGGCTCTCCAGTATCTACGGGACTGACCATCACCCTCACTCCAGCTGCAGTGCTGTTGCTGTGATGACCAGTGTCTTTGGGCTTCATTCTCCTGGATGGGGGAGCTTTCTCTCTTAACTCAGTGCCTCTGTTAGATGACAGGGGTAGCTTCCTCTTTGCAAGGAACTGTTGTATCCCCTGGCAGCCAAGTGTAAAGCAGTCATTTTACTTGAAACTTCTACAATGTTTAAAAAAACAAAAAGGAAAATTTTTTTTTCAGGATTAGTTTAAGGAAAACCTAACTATAGCAAAATCTCTTTAATGATTGGTGTGCCAAATATCTTGTCTTAGTCAATTAAGAATTCTTTTTTTTGTAGCATCTTTCTGGGTAGTGGTCACATTGTGCTAATGAAACCCATCAGGGACATGTGGATTAGGTTGGGAAGATGAGACTGGATATTCCGTCTGGTCTGCGGTGGCCTTGGTTGCATACAGGTGGAGGCCTTTATAGCCTTCAAACAGTGGCCCTATTAGAACATGCATTTCTTGCACTGTTACAGGGTGATATGGAGGTTTGAAATAAATAGTGTTAGTAGGTTGAGGCTTTGTAGAAATCACTTTCTCTGACCTCTTTTTGGTATTCAGTGATTTGGTTTGAATCCTGTCTTGTAAAGCAGGTTGGATGACTTTGGAACTTGAATTCCTGGCAGTTGCTCAGTGTATAGTGAGACGTCTTCATCTCATGTGTATTGTACTTTTCTTCTGTGACAGCATACTCCATCAACTGATTAGAAGAGAAGGCAAGCCCAGAGTACCTATCTAAAGTAGTTGTTTTGAAATGTGGATTCAAGCATTGGATGGATTGTGACAAGACGCTGTTTCTCTCCATGGGTTTTAAATTCCCAAACCTCAGATGGGGGAAGAGCATGTTTTAAAAACGACCACCTATACTCCCCTAGAAATTCTCGATGTCAAAAGAGAGAAGACTGAATCCTGAAAATCCAGGGTTGCAGTGTATTTGCTTTGGAAAACATATTCCCCATGTTTTTAGAATGGGCTGGGATTTAGCTCAGTTGGTAGAGTGCTGCTCTGCAGTCTCAAAGGTCCTGAGTTCGATCCCCAGCACTGCAAAACTGGGTGAAGGACATGGTAATCCAACTCCCAAGGCAATCCCAAAACAATCAGTTATTGAAAACCCTATGAGGGTCGCTATGAGTCGCACACGACTCAACGGCACCTCACAACATGTTTTTAGAATGATCTGAATTGATAACTGTTCTCGTAACAATTACTACTGCTGTGTACAGCTTTCTGCTGTTGCTTGCTTGCTTTTTATGATCCCCAGCTAATATGCAATTTGTCAATTAGGGGAAGAGGAAGAGGGACAGTGAGAAGGAATTTATGTTATTGGTTTCTTATTAAAAAATTACGTGGGAGAGACAGATCCTAGCCTCAGTTCAGACCATGTCTGGTCTGATTTTCCACCCCACAAATTGAAGCCATTGCATTTTTCTGATGATACTTCTAAAGTGTTTAAGTCTTGGTTAAAATGTTCTTGTGTTTATAAAGTGTTACTTTTCTGCAGAAAACCCCTTAAGCTGTATTTTGTTCTATGTAGTCATACCATAGATTTTCCTTGATGTTGGGGAAGCTTTCAGAAGATAGCAGTAGAATTCATAGTTATGTAGGGTTTGCTATTTTTCTAGAGGTTCTAATTCTTTTTTTTTTCCTTTCTTTTTTTTTTTTAGAGTTTTTCTTTATTGGAGGGAGGTGCACCCTAAAATTGAAAACCAAAAACTTTGACCTTGTCAATAAAAGGTCATTATGTGAAATCGCCTGCAGCCGTAGCCCTGTGGAATCCGATCCTGTCAGATCATAGGATCTCGGAAGCTAATCAGGGTCGGGCCTGGCTAGTACTTGGATGGTAGACTGCCTGGGAACACCAGGTGCTGTAGGCTTGGGAGAAGGACCTGGCAACTCCCTCCCCCAAAAATCAATCTGCCATTGAAAACCCTATGAAGAGCAGAGAAGCACTGACACTAGTGTTTCCGTGTTGTACAGAGGGTTGCTATGAGTCGGATACCGACTTGATAGCACCTAACAACAACATGTGAAATCACCTTTCATGGAAGAAAAAGTTGACCCTGCTTGACAAGTTCTCTCACTGTTTAGATAG
Source organism: Pedetes capensis (assembly GCA_007922755.1). Taxonomy (NCBI): domain Eukaryota; kingdom Metazoa; phylum Chordata; class Mammalia; order Rodentia; family Pedetidae; genus Pedetes; species Pedetes capensis. The sequence continues at coordinate 322,572 of VMDO01000274.1, read as the reverse complement.
TGCAGTCCCAACCTAAGAAGACCAAAGCTGGTGAGACACCTGGCTCACCTTGGGGGATGAGGTTTTTTTTTGTTTGTTTGTTTTGTTTTGTTTTTTTTAAATTTGCTTGCTTGTTTTAAAATTTTAAGTTGTAGATATTGGTTTCTTTTTCCTTTGATCAGTGTGGTAGGGGACGTTGTTCTTCTTAATTATCTCTCCTCTTCCCTCTCCCTTCTTTATTTTCCCTTCTCCCGTCCTCTCTCTTCTTCTCTGATAGAAACAGTCTCCATCTTTAATCAGCCTCATCTGAATATGGTGATAGCCATGCCTACGTCTGCTCCTTACACTGCCTATTTTCTTTCACTCATTTGCTCTTCTCAAATTTCTTTTTCCTCAAAGCATCTCCATATTTGCAGAAACCAGAATGGGAAGCTTTTGCTCAATCCTGTGTGGGCTGATGGTGAGATGATCGGTTTGGCTAATGGGGGAAAAAGTGTTGAATAAAGAAATTGGTAATGGTATGGTTTTAGGAGTAATGGAAGATGAAAAGGGGAGATCCAAAAGAGATAACTAAAAAAATGCCACTCAGCAGGATCGCTCGCTCTCATCTTCGGGTGGTGTGAGGAACGAGGGAGTAAAAGTTACGAGTGTACTTAGAGTCTCTTGTGGAGACCTACGCAGCCTGGTGGGTTGAGGTGTGGGTCTGGCTTAGGCCAATGTGTAGCTTGTCAGTGTGGCTCTGACATCTACTCATTTGTTGTTGGGCCAGTTTTGTGATGTCTCTAAGCCTCAGATTACTCATCTGTAAGATATGCGTGACAATAGAAGCCGTGTGACGGTGGTGGTTGAACTGAACGAGTTAGTTTTTGAAGAGAAGGAAAAGTGTTTGATAAAGGTTCTGTGAGTTTAGATGCCATTGGCCAGTGTTAGTAATTTTGACACGTGAATTTCTATAAGCCGATCTGCATGTTCCCTGGAGACTTCTCAAGTGTGCTTTAGAAAGTTTTCAATTTATATGCATTGCGATTTCTATCTTTCCCCCTTGGCGCCCCATCACAGCAATCTGTAGGCAGATGGAAAAGTGTGGGTGTGTCTCCCTTTTTTGAAGTGACTGAGTCACAGGAAGGACCCTGTGGTGAATGGTGTGAATTTCCTCCTGAGCTTAGTGCCACTGCATTTGCCTGCGGAGAAAGCAGGAGCAAGGCCAAGTTAAAGTTTGTGAAGACAGGTTGTTGGTGAGCAGATTCCATTGCGGCCATTCACCCCTTAGTCATCCCCTCACATTGGAGAACCCTAGTGCTCGCTGCTCAATCTCTTGCGCACTGTTGTAGCCTGGAAGGCTTCTCAAGTGTAGAATGCTTTTCCTACATGCTAACATACTTCAGAAAACAAACTCCAAAAGTTTCTGAACAGCTAGTTAAAAAGTGCCTCTGTGAGGTTAGCACAGAAGAGATGCTGTGTTCGAGTTAGTACAAGACTTACTGAGTTCTATTCAACAGATTGAACTTACTGCTTTTTGGTTACACTGAGAGGCTGAACCCAGGGCCTCGCTCATACTAGCCAACTGGTACACCTCTGAGCTGTAGCCCCAGCCCCTTCTAAAATTTTTTATTGTTGAGACAGGGTCTCCCTAAGTTGTGTGGGCTGCCTCTGGCCTTGAGCCTCCAATCCTACTGACCTCAACTTTTGACTCACTGGTATTCTAGGCAAGAGAATCATTGGATTTGTGTGATGCTGTGACAGAGTATAGTTTAGCCTCTGGATAGGAATGTGTGTTTAATCTGGGGTGAATCCTCCTAGGCTTTATTACTACCCCACCACAGGGTCTCACTGGGTAGCCTCTGGCTGCCTGAAACTCACTATGTAGACCAGGCTTGACTTGAACTTGGGTCAGTTCTGTTGCCTCATCTTCCAAGTACTGGAATTACTGGGGTGCGCCACCTTGCCTGGCTTTCTCCCAGGCCTTTTAGCAGTTACTTTATCCATAGTTTTGTTGCTGTTTTTATTTTGAGTTCCTTCATTGGTATAAAATGCTTCCTTACCTCTATGTTTGGAAGGGAGATAGGCTCACATGTGTTGGAGTGTTGCTTGATAGCACACACCATTATAAATTGGGATTATTCAACGTGAGCGTCTGTAAGAGCCAGGAATTTAAAATCCTAAATAATGTTTAGGATTTTAACAAAAGGCAGTAGTAGTATTTTTAGATGTTAAGTTTGCTTGGCATTATTGGCAAAAATTCTAAGCAAACAAAGAAACAACCAGCTTAGATATATTTCTCTTAACTAAAAAAAATTTTTTTTTCTTTTGCAGTACCTAGGGATTGAACCCAGGCCTTGCACATGTTTGGCAAATGCTCTGCTACTGGGTCGTGCTCCCCCAGCCCCTTTTTGCATTATTGTTTTTTTTTTGAAATCTTGAGACAGGGTCTCACTGAATTACACTGGCTGCTCTGGTCTCCAACTTGCTGATCCTCCTGCCTCTTACTCCTGAGTTGCTGGGATTACAGGTGTGCCACCACTTCCAGCTCTCCTCACTTTTAATATAGGTTTGGAAGCCTCCACTAACCAGGCTACTCCAGAATATTTTCCTGTTAGAACTTTAAGGAATCTTTTACAAATAGAAATTCTGTACTGAAAACTTAAGAGCTGTCATAACTGAAATGTGCTCTGTATTTGTAAGAAGGGACAAAACTGATGACTATTTGCCACCTTTGAGAGAAAATAATTGTGGAAGTAGTAAAGTAAATATGCATGTGTTTAGCATTATTTGCTCTTTTATCTACTCAGTTGGTATTTTTGGTGTCTTTCTTTTTTGCTAGAGCTCTAAAGGTCCTAGTGGTATCATTTTCTTTTGCTTGAGAGATTTTTAGTATTTTTAATTCTGGGCTCCTGGTGTTGGAGGAGTCTTTAAGCCTTTGTATGTCTGAAAAGTTCCTTATTTCACCCTCATTTCAAAAAACTTCTTTTGCAGTACTGGAAGGTTGAACCCAGGGCCTTGTCCGTACTAGGCAAATGCTCTGCCAGTGAGCTGTGCCCTCAGACACCTTTTATTTTGAGAAAAGATCTCTCTGAGCCATGCAGGCTGTCTCTGGCCTTGTACTTCCAATCCTCCTCCCTCAGCCTCAGGCTCAGAGATTACAGATGGGCACCATGGTGCCTGGCTTTAAAAACTTGTAATTTATGATGATTGAAGTTGTGAAGAAACATAAGCTCCATGTTTGAAATACATCTTTCCTGGGTATAGAGTTCCAAGTTAAGAATAATTCTCCAGCAGCAGTTTAATAGCACTGCTTCATGTCTTATAGTTTGCATAAATCCTAACAAAGTTTGCTGTTTTCTTTTAACTCTTCACTGAGTTACATTTTTCCCACTCTGCAAACTATCGACTTTTCCTGCAGTTAGTGATCATAAGCAATTTGATATAATGGGGCTTGGTATCATTTTTTCCCTGTCTTGTACTTAGCATTTATTAAGCTTATTACAATTAGTCTGTAGGTTTTAGTACTTCTGGAAAAATTTGAGCCATCATTTCTTCAAAAAATTTTTTGTGTTTCTCTGTCCTTTGGAGATACCTGTTTAAAATTGTCTCTTACCTCACTGATGCTCTGTCCTTTTTTTCCAGTCATTCTTTGTTTTTAACATTTCACTTTAGGTAGTTCATACCCAGAATGTACAGTTAAATCACATTGAGCACAACTTTCACCACAGACATTATTTTCATGTTTTCAAGTTAGATGCAGTGTATATGCTAATATGCTTAATCTTTGCTCTACCTTCTTGATGTATAGGATATAATCAGAATGAGTGTTTCAATATTTTTGTGTACAGATTTTAAATTAATATTAATTTTTATCCACATTATTGGCCATATGTTTTCCACTACTTTTCATACCTTTTTTGCTTTTGTTTTGGTACTGGGAGTTTAAACCCAGGGCCTTATGCATGTTAAGCAAGTGCTTTACCACTGACCTGCATTGTCAGCTCCTAGTTTGTTTATTTTTGAGACATAGTCTTGCTAAGTTGTGCTGGCACCTCTGGCGTTGATCTCAAGGTCTTCCCTCAGCTTCCCGAGTTGCTGGGATTACAAGCATGCACCACCGCACGCTGTTATACTTTTTTTGAGCCACGATCTTGCTTACGTAGTCCAGACTGGCCTTGAACTCATGATCCTCCTGCCTCTGCCTCCTGAGTGCTGGGATTCCAGGTGTGTACCACCATACCTGGTAATTTTTTATTGGATGCCAGATTTTGTAAAATTCCGTTGATTGGGTGCTTGGGTATCTTTTCTTGAGCATTGCTCTGGGATCTGATGATCACTAGGAAACAGTTTGGACTCTGTGGGTCTTGCTTTTAAATGCTGCTAGGTAAGGCCAGAGCAGTGTTCACTGCTGGGAACATTTTCCCCACTCCTCAGACAAAACTCTTGTGAGTACTTTAAGTTGGTGTCCTGTGAGTTATATGTTTACCATTGGGGCCAGCAGGAAAGGCAGGCCCTGTGTTGGATTCAAGGACCGGTCCTCTTGTCCTTCCTGGTAGTACTTTTCCCTTCCTTGTAGGAGTTTGCTAACGTGTGCTGGCTGGGACTCGGCTGAAGACTGGAGGAGCTTGCTGGTACATTGTAGACCTTCAGCGCTCTGCCTTATACACTCTGTTCACCTTGACCTCTGCAGACTCCCAGCTTCTCCCCCTCCACTCGAGGACTTCCCTCCACTCTTTTTCCTACCTGCTGCTGCCTAGAAATTCTCTCAAATCAGTAAGTTGGAGAATCATTGTTTCTTATCTCTCAAGGATCACAGTTCTTTGTTCTGTGGTGTCCATTGTCTTGTGTGGGATTTAGTTCTTTAAGGCAGGCAGGAAGTAAATCTTGACCTTGTTAATCATATTAGCTAGAAGCTTAAGTTCCTTCTGTTGAATGAGAGAAACACCACCAGGAAATAGAACTACCACAGTGGCCCTTTATCTTAGCTTCCTTATCAGCTTTTCATTTAGTTATGTCACACATTAAAAAAAGAAAAAAAGGTGAGTATCCTAAGTAAGCTCTGGCCCAGTGAAAATGAATATTTCAGAATTAAGAAGGATTTGACCTGCAAATAGTAAATGTTACTCCACAATAAAGCCTATAAGTGTTAGAAATTCTTCCATTCCTTTGAAGCTATAAAAACTGTGTCTAAAGAGGCTTCCAATTACCAAGATAACGTGGTGCTAATGAATCTACCTAAAGTTTCTTGAAATACCTGTAAGGTTTTGTCATCCCTATTTTATACCATTGGAAGAAGGACCCGGCAACCATTCTCAAAAATCAATCTGCCATTGAAAACCCTATGAATAGCAGAGAAGCACTGACAATAGTGTTTCGCCTGTAGTCTGTAGGGTCACTATTAGTCAGACGGGACACAAACTTGATGGCACTTAACAACAACAATATTTTATACCAGGGTTAACAGCATTGTAAACCCAGACTTCACACTTAGGATACCTGTTTTCCCCACTACACCATGTTGCTTTCCAAAAGGCTTATCAAATGTAGACTCTGTTCTTATAGATGTCTTCATTGGCCTGACCCACAAGAAAGGGCTCACCTTTTGGGCTAGCAGTTGACTTGGGAGTTCTGAACCATGGTTGGACCCCAGTCACACCTGCTGAGCACTATTGTATCGCTCATGCCCTGGCCCCTCACATCATGTAACCCCATACATGATCTCTTCTTTGCTAGTAGTTGTATTCCTTTTATGAAATGAGGGTGTGTTTTTTGGTTTGCCTTAACTTTCCTTTCCTTTCCTTCTTTTTTTTTTCTTTTTCTTTTTCTTTTTCTTTTTCTTTTTCTTTTTCTTTTTCTTTTTGTGGTACTGGAGGTTGAACCCAGGGCCTCGTGCTTGCATGCTTTGCAAGTGCTGTAACGCTAAGCTGCACCCCCAGCCCTTTTTTTGAGGCAGGGTCTCGCTAAATTATGCAGACTGCCTCTGGTCTTGAACTTGTGATCCTTCTGCTTTCCAAGCTGCTGGAATTACAGGCATGTGCCACCGTGCCCAGGTCTTTTGGTTAGTTTTTAAATCTAGTGTAAACCAAGCAGTTGTTGTTGTTAAGTGCAATAGAGTCGGTATCCGACTCATAGTGACCCTACGTACAACAGGTGAAACACTATCATCAGTGTTTCTCTGCTGTTCACAGGGTTTTCAATGCAGATTGATTTTTGGGGAGTTGGTTGCCGGGTCCTTCTCCCAAGCCTACAGCACTTGGTGTTCCTAGGCGGTCTCCCATCCAAGGACTAACCAGGCCCGACCCTGCTTAGCTTCCAGGATCTGACACGATTGGATGCCACAGTGGTATGGCAGACAAGGGGAAAAGCTTTGGCTTATCTTGAGCAAAACACAGGAGCTTCTGAAATCCCCTCTTGAGTCTTCCACTATTAGAGGTTCATGGCTTCATGTGTAGGGACACTCGGTAGACGGTCTTATCCTCAATGTCAGAACTCCCAAGACTGAAGGTGCTGGTCCAGGTAGGGCTTCTGAACAGATCCAAGGTTAGATTTTGATGTTGGCTGACTGCTTCTCTGTCCGCCTGGGCCAATACTACTTTTCTTCACCTGTCATCTGCTTGACTGGACCTGGTAGGGCTGGAGGATGAGGGTAAAGGTGTGCACTGGCCTCCCAGCCTTTGCATGTGGATGTGTGGGACCCTGCCCACACTTCAGCTTGGGGAGGGGAGCAAGTCTCTTGGGCTCTCTGTGCCTTCACCTTGACCATAAGTGTTTTCTGGGTCACCAAGTTGCAAGAGTGGTCCCTGGGTGAGGCCTGTCAATGTTGGCATCCAAGGCCCAGCCCTGCTTAGCTTCTGAGATCTGACAGGTTCGGATGCCAGGGCGGAATGGTTTTGGGCTGTGGGTTGGTAAAGTATTGTGAATACTAAGTTGGGAAGGCTTAGGTGCTGGGAGTAGAGTCACTGCCACAGAAGCAAGGCTTGGCTTTGGAACTCCATGGGGAATGCTATTCATGCAGTATCCTGGACCAGTTTGGCCAGTCACTCAGGAACAAGGCTGCCTGGACTTGGGGGTTCATCTTTATAAGACACACCCTGCACCGTAAGTGGCAGTAGGGACTGCAGGCTCCCTCTGGAAGGCTCTTTCCACCCTACCTTGTGCCTGTAGCTAAAGCGAGGACAAATTGCTCCCATCCAAACCAAGGGCCATCAGGGTGGACAAGGGCCTCCATATGCTTGACCTCACCTTTGGCTAAGGCACCCCTCCATGCTGACCTCTGTCCTTTCTGCCCCTCCTTGGGCTGTGGTAGGGATTGGGTGGGAAACAGCACCTGCCTCAGAAATTGTCCTTTATTGTAGGGGTCACCGCTTCTGTGTCGCTCTCTCTCTAGGACCGGATGGGGAGCAGGAACCTCACATGCAACCTCTTTTCCCTCCAAACAGGGAACCCGAGGGGACTGGGTGAGTGCAACGGAGTGGGAGACACCCTAGGAGGTCTCTTAAACACACAGCTCTTTATTGTACTGCCGAAGCACTTACAAGTGCTGTGGCTTTAAGTGTTACATAGCTCTGAGGGTTAAGTGACACACAGCTCTACAGTTCATACAGCCGCCCTCCACTATGGTGGTTTGCTCAGGTCGACCTCCAGCACTGTCCGATAGCTGCACCTGTGTTTGCTCTGTGTGGCAGCCGCTTTCAGTATTGGCTCTCCTCCTCGGTGGTCATCCTCTGCCGTCTCTGGCAGTCTTCTCTTCTTGCTTGTAGTCTTATGTCTCCCTCGTAGTCGCAATGGGATGGTTGGTGGAGCAGGAGACGGAGCGGTGAGCAAGCTTTCCTTATATACCTCCTGGGACCAATCAGAATTTGGGAGTTTGTTTGGAGATGGCCAGTTGTGACCCAGATGCAAATAAGGTGAAATTCGAGTGCTTAATCGGTAGGTGGGTAAGAGGCAGGGAGTAACCAATCATAGGCCTTCCCTTAATAGCAAATGGGCTGGCGGGATACGACCTATCAGAGAGCGAGAGTTAAAAGGGGGGCACGCCAGGGTTGTGCCAGGCAGGGGCCATTTTGTCTCAGTCTCAGACCTCGTGGATTCAACCTGGGTGTGCCACAGCAAGTCACACAGGGGTCTTGGGTGCACCTCAGGTCTCAATATGGGCCAAATAGGCCTTGAGCCATTTCTTTTCCTCCTTGCATCCCACATTTATTCCTGTACTTTATGTTGTTACTTGCCCTTTGCAGCTTCCCTGACCTTGAGAGAGGTGTCCTTACTGTTTCCTCAAGACAGTCCCTCTCCTTCCCTAGTGGGCAGGACTTGGCCCTCCTTCCCCCGGTAGTGTGGCTGTGGAGATGCTGATAGCATAGAACGTACCCTCTGCTCCCCACCATTTGATTCCTTATATAGATGAGCCTAAGTAATTCTTCTCACTGCTAACCCTAGGAAATAGGGTTATAACCCCATTTTACAGATGAGGAAACTGAGGTACAGGGACCACCCTTTGCCTAAGAGATAAAGCTCCTAGTGTAAAGACTCAGGAAATGGTTTCTATGCCTCTTGAGTAGATCAGTGAGGAGTCACCATCGTGTACCAGTGATGAGGGAAGAAGTTTCAAAATTTTGTGAGTGGTCTAAGAATTCTGGAGTTCTTTTTAACCCTCACAGTTGTATGATCTCCAGAGAGGTTGGAGTCCTCATTTCTTCATCAAAATGCAAGGTCAGCGTGGTGACGAACACCTATAATCTCAGCACACTTCTGGAGGCTGAGGGAGGAGGATCGAGAGTTCAAGGATGGCCTGGGCTTAATTGCAAGACCCTGTCTTAGTAAACTTTAAGCTGGTGAGTAGGTTGCACAGTGCCGTGATGGAAGGACGATTGATTCCGCCTGATTTCATGCTGCTGGAAATCCGCATTCCAGAGAGAACAGAGAAGCCAAGAAGTTCTGTTGTGTGCTGCGGTTTCCGCGTGTCCATCAAAGCTAGTGGTAGAGGTGTTAGGAGTATGGTGGAGGGACCTTTAGCCATATTGAGGCTCTGCTCTCCTGGGTCGATTAGTCCCATTGTCCTGGTGGTGAGCTCCCTCCTGCCAGTCTTGCAAGTGCTTGCTACGGGCGCCCTCTGCCCTCCGTAGATGCTGGCCTCTCTACCTTCAGCATTTAGAACTTACCAGGGGCAGGTATTGTGTAGGAGAAGCAGCCTAAGACAGTGGAGAATGCTGCAGAAGACAGACAGACTCTGGGACCCAAGCCAAGAGGGTGGGGAGGTGTTCAGGATAGCTGAATTGAGTGAAGGAGGAGGCCACTGTTTTATTCTTTTTTTTTTTTCTTTTTTTTGAACCCAGGGCCTTGCACAGAGTTTGCAAGTGTTCTACCACTGAGCTGCACCCCCAGCCCACTTTTTGTTTTGAGTGAAGGTCTTGCTGAGTTATGTGGGCTTCACCTGGCCTGGAACTTGGGATCCTCCTGCCTTGCCTTGAGTCGCTGGGGTTACAGGCGTGTGACACTGCACCTGGGTGAGACTGTCTAATTCTTGCCCTGCACTGCCTGGCAAGTCAGTTCTCTGATTTCAGCAGCGCTATGTCAGCTGCCAGCTGCAGATTTGTCAGCCAGGGTGATGCAGGAAAACTGGCCTGGCATGGGGGCTGGAGAACAGGTCGCTGGGCATAGTGAAGTTCAGTTAGTGACACTGAGTGGCTGAGTGTTGGACTGTTGCTGGCCGGAGGGGACATGGGGTGCAGGAGACCTGCAGGGCTGGAGGAGCCAGGGTTTGAAGTGGCCCTTGGGTGCTGGCTGAGGCGTGACTCAGTTTTTCTATGGAAGGCAGCGAGTGTTTCAGAGGCACTCTCTGTAGGTGCCTGGCGTCACCCAGGGTGGTGGAGGGAAGCCTGTTCACTGACTTCTTTTTACTTGGTTGACTTCGAGGCGGGAGGGTTCGCTGGTATTTTGAAAGGGCATGTGGTTGTCGTGAGAGAAGAAATCAGGTCCCTGTGCAGCTCTCTGTGGTGGCAGCCTCAAGATTTACACAGTGTTTGTAGTTGATTTAGGGAGTCAGCTGGAGTAGAGCAGGGTGCACCCCACTCCAGTCACCACCATTCCTGGGAACAGGAAATGATAGGCTCAGCTAGGCAGTCTTGGAACAACAGCCCGAGTGGTTTTAGAATTAAACAAAATAACCTATGTTCGCACCAGGGAAGGGAGCTGGTATAGTTTAAGACCGGTTTCCAGATCAGTCTGGGTCAAGGCATGCTTAGAGGTACTGCAGCAGTATTTGAATGAATATAGAACATTAGCTTCCTTCATCTGTATGAGGAACAGGGCTCAGAGAGGGATTTTGCCTTAGGAAATGAAAAGCTCCAGCTGCCTGCCCGCCCTCTTGCCTTCTTCCCTCCCTAGACCGTACTATCTGAAAGCTATCACTGACATTTTATGGCTTCCATCAAAAGACTTAGAGTATAAATGGACGTTGGCTGTGATGTCAGGAGTTTTAATCACACACCCCCCCCCCCTTGGGTACTGAGAATCCAATCCAAGCCCTCGTGCTTACTAAGTGAGGCAAGTGTTTTACCACTGAGTTACACACCCTGAGCCCTTTATATTTTAATTTTATTTTGAACAGCATCTCGCTCTGTAGCACAGGCTGGCCTCCAACTGGCAGTCCTCCTGCCTCAGCCTCTCAGCTAGATTCCAGGTATGCACCACTACACCTGGCTGGAACTTGCATTTTTTAAGTGTGTATGTGTGTGTTAAAGTGGCCTGGGAAATGTGAGGTGCAGTGGCACTAGGGGTAGTGCTCTGTAGGAATGTAAACCAGGGATGTATCTTGCTTGGTGTTTTTGCCTACCTTTCTGGAGTGATGCGTTAAGTATTTTCACGCGTGAAATTGAGCTCTTTTTTTCCTTTGTTATTGTTGCTGTTCTGAGGTGCTGTCCAGTCCAACTCATAGCAACCTTATGTACAACAGAAACACTACCCAGCACTATGCCATGCCCAGCACTGTGTCAGTGCTTCTCTGCTATTCATAGGACCTTTGATGGCTAATTGTTTGGGGGAGTGGGTTGCCAGGTCCTTCTCACGTTTTGTGGTGCTAGAGATTGAACACAGGGCTTCAGAGAGCACAGAGCAAGCTCTCTACCAACTGAGCTAAACTCCACCCCTTCTTTACTTCAGAAATGCCTTTTCCTCCTGGCTGGGGCTCTGCCTGGAGAAGTCTCTGCTGGTACTCAGCTCTTCTTTGCAAACACACGCCGCACACCTTACACCCCTGCCCTAAGAGGCACAGAAAACGTGAAACCTGGCTTGGATTGTGTGTATCCTGTGTGGGTTGAAACATCTGTAGAGATGTTTTTGATTTAATTTGTCATTGTTAAGTTGCTGTGGAGGACAAATTTTTAGGCACTTGTGGGGATGCATGCCCAACCCCATAATTTGTTTAAAGTTTCTGGTAAATGGAGTTTTGCTACATTGGTTTGTTTAAGGAAAATGGCTAGAACTTCATTTGAGGCAGTTTTATTACTGCTGAGGCCATTTCCTTTCTCTGTTACCTCAGATCAGATTGCTTCCACCTTCCATGCAAATTAGGGTCTAGCATGCTTTGTGGTTGCCATGGAAACTGCTGGGTACCAGTGTCTTCCTGCCTCCTCCTTCATGGCTCTAGTTCCTAGTCTTTGAAATATGAACGTCTGTCACGTGTCTTTGTCCTTTGTCCACTCCATGTGGACAAATCTAAACACCATCTCTTTTAGTAGAATCTGACCATCCTGGAAACATTTCCTCAGTTCCTGAATTTTCCTTGGTGGAATGTAGAGCAAACAGATTGACACTCAGATGAAAGGCACTAGGTGGTAGCTTTGTGAGGATTTGGAGTCACGTAGATTGTGAAGGAGGTGACAGCCATTAGTGTCAGTTGTGGTTCACATGTGTGTTCATGTGGGGATTATTAGTCATTCTTTTGTGAAGAATGCTCCTTGATGTTAGTTCCCCACTTGGGTGCTTGGCTCAGTTAACAGTAGTGCAGTGAGTGCTTCGACTAAGATGGCAGTCCGCTGTTGCTTGCCACTGTCACCCACCACTTTCCTTGTCCCTCCCTCTTTGCCTTTCGTTTTATGGCAGGGTGGGGGATTGTCTGGAGAGGGAGAATGGTGACTTGTTTCCAGGAGAGAGTTTGGCTCGCTCCTGCCATTAGAAATTCACAGAGGAGATCACAGTAGTAAGTGGTGGGGTTTTACCCGCTCCCAAATAAGATAATGTCAGGCAAGGCTCTTTCTCCTTTGCTTTAGGCTCAGTGGTTTTGATTTGTAAGGCCAGAATCTTTTAGAGTGTAATTCTTATTAACTGCCTTGGTGGATTTTTCTCTAGCTTAGAGCTCATTGCATAGGACTGGTTTAAATGCTCATCATCAATACTTGGTTGTCCTGCTGTGTTTGGGTGAGAGGCATGGGTGGTCATCAGTGGTGAGGCTGTGCCCATTTGTTGTTTGGGCTTTCACTGTGTCTCTTAGCCCCTGGACACGTGGGATACCCCTTGCTTGTCTTTGTACCCCTTGTGCCTGGTTGAATATCTGGTACATGATAAGCATTTGTAAGGTATTTTTTTAGAACAAACAAGCTCTAAGAGTAAGTGAATAAAGTGTAGGGAAAGGAAGTATTTGCAAAGCAGTCATCATATTTCACAAACAAATAATCCTATTTAGAATAGTCTAGATCTTTCTCACTCTCTGTCAAATTGGAAAGAGATGTTTGTTTGTATTTTGAGACAGTCTGCGCTCACACTGGCCCTGTACTTGCCATATAGTTCAAGCAGACCTCAAACTTGCCATCCTCCTGCCTCAGCCTCCCAGGTACCTGAGTGTGTGCCACTGTGCCCATGTATATATGTGAAACCTTATCTCTGGTACCTATTTTTTTTTAAAGGGTTAGGAATGATGTGAGCTGACGCTCTTTTTGAGCAGTGTGTACAGTAATGTTCTCTTGTTTTGCACCCTACCCCATCTTCCTCAAGGGCCATGGATGGTTAACTGATTCAGAACTCTCAACTGCCTATACAAAACCCAAAACTCGTAAACTTTATTATACTTTGGGGGGGGGGACATCTGATTAGAATGTATGGTAGATTCTATTTCCAGTTGCACAGCAGGGGCTAGAGTCCTCATAGTGAAGGATGAGGGCAGTGAGTTGCTAGCAGCCACCATTAATCAGTGATGACCCCTTGTTGCCTGGACATCCCGCTGGTTCTTCCGTGTCACTAACTTACGGTTCACTCTAGTCTTCTGGTCTTTTTAACATTTAAGAATATATAAGCCAAGCATCAAAGTTCACAGTAGGAAAATATTTTCTTGTCATGATGGTGATAAATATATCTGACATTTTTGCTGCTATCCACTTTAATTTCAATTTGCCAGAGGTCAAAGCTTAGCTTTGTTTGGCCTATTTGCATTCTTGGAGGTTAGTTTCTGTGAAGTTTAAATATCACACATGCAAATTACTACTTACAGAAATCTTTGATTATGTAGAGTTGAGCTCAGTGTTAATTCCTGCGGACCATATTTAAAATGTAGAAAGAATGAAAACATTTAAAAGTAAAACAAAAATCTGGTTTGAAGGAAGAGTCCTTGTCCTGGTAGTTATACCTCGTTTCATATTATATGTTGAAAGAGATGGCTTTTTTTTTTTTTTTTTTTTTTTTTTTTTTTTTTTTTTTTTTTTTTTTTTTTTTTTTTTTTTTTTTTTTTTTTTTTTTTTTGTGGTCCTGGGGGTTGAACCCAGGGCCTTGCGCTTGCATGATTTTCAAGTGCTGAACCACTGAGCTGCACCCCAGCCCATTTTTTTTACTTTTACTTTTTTGAGTCAGGGTCTCGCTAAGTTACACAGACTGCCTCTAGTCTTGAACTTGTGATCCTCCTGCCTCCGCTTCCCAGGCTTCTGGGATTACAGGCCTGCACCACCATCAAAAGAGATGGCCTTTTGAGACATGCTTTTTTATAAGTAGTACTATGCTGTTGTGTATACAGCAGTGTTAACAGGCCATGTGCTTTCCTGAGTCAGGCACTTTGTTCATAGATAATGTGATTTTAACTGTACACAAGCAAGCATCAGTCAGTTCTGCTGTCAGGTGATGCAGCTCCTTGAAGTGGTTTTGATAAGCTTATGGTAAGGCTGTTTAATGAGTGCCTGCCTTCTTGGGGGTGGTGGGCCTTTTGGGGCACACTTCAGCTTCTGAAAATTCTTGGTGAGTAGTGTGTCCAGCCCACCTCAAGAAAACCCACCCCACGCTGCAGGGAGTCCTGGGGTTCTTGGTGGTTAGTGATGGAGTATTCATAACATACACTTTTTTTTATTCTTCCAACTTGGAATGGTGTTAGATGGGACCCTTGCAGTTTCTAAATATGTTATTTTCAGAGACATTCTTTTCCTAGAACTAGCTACAGATGTGTTCAGCTTGTCATTCAGCCCCCAGCAAGTACATTTGCATTCCTTGTGATGGACTGCAGACCATTGGTAAGGCATAGGGCTGTACTCTCAAGTGATTCTGATGCTCTTGTGCAGTTTGGACTGGCATTTGGCCTTTCTGGAACTTGTAATTATTCCCTTTTGTGAGATTGGAACTGCCTTTGCCATGATGTCTCTCTTGATTCTCATTTCGGGTGCCTCCTACATTCTGGACTAATTGTGTTGGGCTAAATAGAGCCCTTATAGAACATTTGACCATGAGATCATTCTGTTCATAGATGAGAAGTCTATAGTTTAGAGAGGACTGGGGCACTGAGTCCTCACCATAAAATGTGTAGTAATGTTTCCAGTGATTTAGGAACTATAATGTATGTTGATGTTTCACATCAGCTGAAGTCCATTTGTGTACTAAAAGATGCCCTCTTCCTGTGTGGGTTGGCAAAATTGTTTGACAGTCAAGGAGAAGAGGGCATGGCTGGTTCCTCTTTACCAAAACTCTGCTGAAGTTCATGAAGAGTCTTCCAGGAAACACCTTGAAGATGAATTGAAAGCCCGTGACTTTTATTTAGCTCTGGTCCTTTTGTTAACAACACTATCTTTAGTGTAAATGGTGCTTTTGCCTGTTCCTCAGATTTCTTGGTGATGATGAGGACAAACTTCTGTCCCTGTTGGGAGACTAAATATTTTTCTCCTGGTCCTCTGACCCAGAGGTACATCTTCACTCATTTGCTCTTATATATTTTTGAATTGCATACTTCCAAAAGTAAAATTTGGGAGAAGGAAGTGGCAGCCCACTCCCCAAGAAACAATCCTGAAACAGCCAGCCATTGAAAAACTCGTGAGGGCAGCTATGAGTTGGATTGGCTCAACGGCACCTAACAACAACAACAAAAATAAAATTAGTATATGAAGAAAGTTTTTCAGATTGGCATTTTCCCTTTTAATGAAGCAGTTTAAGAAATGTAAGAAAAAAGGTACGGCTGTATAGGGGGAGTGACTTATGCCCTATATAGGACAAGTAGCCTATGGTTTGAGTAGAATAATGTGGTTGATAACAATTAATGGAATATTTCAAAATAGAAGTTTTTATGTTTCTAGCACAAAGAAATATGTGTGTGAGGTGACACGTGCTAGTTACTCTGATTTGATAGTGTACATGTGTTGAACATGTTGCATGCAAATATTGAAATGTCACACTTGCCCTATAAACATTAACAATCATTGTCAATTAAAAATATATACTTTGAATGTTGACCTCATAGGTATTCCACAGAGTTTTTATTTCCAGCATTGACCTTTCAGCCAGGAACACGGGCTTGAGACTGTGAAGCTGTTCATTTGGCTGCTTCTGTTGAAATCCTCATAAACTAGTAGACATTAAAGTCATACCGATGGGGTGGGGGTTTGGCCTTTAATACAACCATCAGGGAGTCTGTTCCCAGGAATGCTGGGCCAGGTAAACAGGCTTGTTCTGCTGAATGATGCCCATATATTTTTGCTAAGCAACTAGGACCCCCAGATTGTATGGGAGCAGTGTGAGCACAGATTTTGGAGTAAAGTAGATGTTTGGTTTATCTCTATGCTGTTAAAAGCTACTTAACCTCTCCGAGCCTCCATTTCTTTCTGTGATAAATAGCAGTTGTAGTACTGAATGGAGTTGGCTCTAACCCAGAAAGTTCTCAGACGTGAGCTTGCATCAGAATCAACCTGGAGGATTTGTTAAAACAGGACTTACTCGGGTCTCCAGAGCTTCTGAATCAGTAGTGCTGGGGTGGGGCTGAAGAATCCGCATTTCTTCATAAATTCTCAAGTGATTCTGATGCTATTAGTTGAAGAATCACATTTTGATACTCACTACTCCAAGGATGAGATGCTGTATGTCATTTAAAGCACTAAGCAATAAATAAATATTATTCATTTTCTGTATCGTTGCTGTGTTAACTAGGCAGTGGTTATCTCTGTGGTTAAGAATTCTTGGGCCCAGCCCCCTCCATTACTCTTTGGAGACCTTTTTCTTTCTGTTACCAAATGTTTCCTTCCTGAGCTTGTTCATCTGCCTTGTGCATAGGTGGAAGAGGAATAGTATCTTTCCTTCCCCTGTGGTTTGTTTGACATTATTTATAGACTTCCCCCCAGCCCTCGGTCTTTTTTTGGTGTGATTTCAGTTTAGTATGTGCTCAGGTGGCCTGTGCCCAACCTGAGAGCCTGGCACCTGAGAGAACACCTCATCTAAGCTGACAGTTGGGTTTAATCTTGGATTACCTTTGAGTTTCCTCTTTTTAAGAGTATTCCTGGCTCCCTGTAGGTCCAGAACATGGTGCTTTCCTTGTACTTCTTTTATCTTATATTTAGTATTCGTGGATGACATTCCGCCTGACAGACAATACAGTATCCATCAAATTCCCGTTTTAGATTAAATTTTTTCCTACCTTTGAGTTTTCCCATTGCCTTACCTCTGTGCACATATGCATACATGTGTGTTTGTGTGGCAGGGTAGAGTGGAGTGGAGGATATTTATATTTTTGTATATCAGTACACTTCTTTCCCTGGTTTCACACGTTCCAACTTGCACAACCCTTAATTTAATTTATACCTAGCAGGGAAATCTACTCATAAAACACGCACACGTCCATAAGTCTGTCTCTACCTTTCATGGTGTTCCTAACAGTTTCTGTGTTTTACAAAGCAAGTCTTGCTGTAGATCACAGCAGGAGAGATGACACTAAATAACACCATATCTGCCCCTCAATGCACAGAATTCACGCTTCTAGTCATGTTTGTGGTGACAGGCAGTTCCATCAACATTTTCTCAGTAACCTATGTTTTAAAATGGAATGTGTTGTATTTTTAGCCTATGAGGTTATTAAGGGGCGGAGTGTCTTTCAATGAATGTTGCCCAAAGATTGGGAAGGAGCCAGTTCCCTAGAGGATTTAATGGGGAGAGAGATTTTCAGAAAATTCTTGCAAGAGCAAATAAGGTCAGCTTGGATCTGTGTTTATTTTAACCACTGTGAAATGTACTGGGGAATGTATTGGTTTACCATTGTCATGGCAACAGAGGCTGTTCCCACCCCTGGGCACAACAGGAAATGAGTCCATTCATCTATCCAAGTGAGAGTTTCAGAATTCCATTATATGACTGTGTGCATTGTTAATTCAAGTATTTTGATAGAAGGGTAGTGTTTCTTCTCCAGTCTATTCTAGTACCATAATACTCAAGTCAGTAAGTATACTTCTAGCTTCTGTTTCTTAAACTCTCTGGAGGAGATGACAAGATTCTCAAGTATGCAACAGTGTTTCTCACCTTTCTGTATCTGGAGCCTATACCCTATGCTGGGACATCACTCTTACCCACTTCAGTTCTAAGAGGTTGAACCCAGGGCCTTGCACATGCTAGGCAAGTGCTTCATCACTGAGCTGGACCCTAGCATCTCCCCTCTGCCCTGGGCCCCGCCCCCCCCCCCTTTTTTTTTTATTTTGAGACAGTTTTGTTAAAATGTTCAAGCTGCTTCTGGCCTCGAACTCACTATCCTCCTGCCTCAGACTCCCAAGTTAATGAGATTTTAGGATGTGCCATGATGTCTGGCTAGCTTTTGATTTTCTCAAGTTCTCAAGTGGATCTGTTAATCCACCCATTCCCTGTGGTCCCTTCTCCATCTCAATTATACTGAGAGGTAGATGTTGACTTAATTCATTATTCAAATGCGCTCCTCCTTCTTAGGCTGACATCGGAAGTGGACCCCGTACATCTTTGTTGTTGTTAGGTATCTTCGAGTCATGTCCAACTCATAGGAACCCTATGTATTTCCCATCACTGTGCCATTCCCAGCACTATGTCAGTGCTTCTCTGCTATTCAAAGAGTTTTCAGTGGCAGAACTTTCAAATGTTTTAGATTACATTCAGATATTATTCGCAGTGCTTGTTCAGTGTTAGTTTCCATGTTCACTGTTGTGAGAGTGAGTTTTCTTTTCTGAAGATATTTTCAAACTTGGCTTTTGTTTATCTAAGCAAAGTCTGCTGATTCACATCACTGACTGACTTACCCAGTCTGGCTTCCGGATTTTGCTTATGGTGTTTTATTTCCTTGGTAGGCAGTTAATTACTCACCCTAAGTGAAAAGGTATGTAGGAGGTATTTCTTTTGAGGTCTGAGATGAAGGAACTGTCCTTGCAGAGGATTCAGGTTTGCTATATCGCCAGGCACCATAGGACATTATCATCAGTCCAGGTATGGTTTTGGATTCCATGTCCTCTTAAGATCCAACATATTTACAGCTTCTCAGAAGTGATACCAAGCCCTTGGGAATCTTTGTTTAATTTAAAAAGTGGCTTCCATTTGAGGGCTTGGAGGATTGGTTGTTGACCCTGGCATGCAAGCTTCCGCTTGTGTGCATGCTCTCCCCCCTTTTCCCCCATCCAAATACCAAAGAAATCAAGGTCAGATTTGTTTAGGGAACAAGTGCAAAAATGGTTTTATTTCTTCACTTAACAGCTCTGGGTTGCAGCTTTCTCTTAGACTTTGCCTTGTTGTTTATAGATGTCATCGAGTTAGGTCTGACTTGAAGTGACCCCGTGTGTACAACAGAACAAAACACTTGTGGACGTGGTGCATGCTCAGCACTATGTCAGTGCTTCTCCCCTATTCATAGGGGTTTGAATGGCAGACTGTTTTGTGATTGGGATTCCTGGTCCTTTTCCTGTTTTTGCGGTGCTGGAATTGAACCCATGGCCTCAGAATGCTCAGCACCTGAACAACTGAGCTAAATCCCAGCTCCAGAATTTGGCTTAGTAATTTCTTATTCTTGTTATTTTTTTAAGCTCTTCAAAGCTTTTTAGAGTTAGACTGCATTTCTTGGCCTGTTGTGTTCCTGGAAATGACCCACCATGCTGCACTTTGATATATCTTGTGGCTTTCAGTACCCAACACCCACTGTATTACCTAATTTGAAAAGTGTGGGGCTGGAAAAATCCCTGCCAACTCCTTTGCTTCCAGGCTTAAGGCCAGGTGGCATGGACTACTGCTTACATACCTTTCTACATGAGATTTTTTTCATATAATGGTATTTAATATTGTATGTTCTCACATTCACTTGAAATGAGTTCAGGTCCTGGGAGAGGGAAATTCCAGTGCCTGTTCCTCCCTCAGATGCTATATAGTGTTTTCTTCTATTCCTGCTCCAAAGGTCTTGAACTTCTGGAACTCTAAATAGAACCCAGCACACTAGACCCTAGAAGAGCCTCAGTGCACACTACTCCCCGGTCTACCAGCTGGGTGATTTTATTGTTGAGTTTAATAAGTCTAGCCTCTACCTAGAAGCCAGAGACATGAGGTCTGTAATTGGTTTGAAGAAGGACCTTTCAGATGGCAGATGGGGAATATATCGAATCTTCCTTTCTAGAAGGGTCCCTGGAGTGAAGCTGTTCCAGAGCTGAGGGAATGGCAACTGACCCCCTTACATAATGTAGGTCATTTTATATTGTTCTGCTATGATTGGATCAGGGTGCATTTCATGAACTTGAAGGCTCCATGTGTAGATCTGTTAATCCACCCATTCCCTGTGGTCCCTTCTCCATCTCAATTATACTGAGAGGTAGATGTTGACTTAATTCATTATTCAAATGCGCTGTCTCTTTCTTAGGCTGACATCGGAAGTGCACCCCGTACATCTTTGTTGTTAGGTATCTTCGAGTCATGTCCAACTCATAGGAACCCTATGTATTTCCCATCACTGTGCCATTCCCAGCACTATGTCAGTGCTTCTCTGCTATTCAAAGAGTTTTCAGTGGCAGATTGTTTTGGGAGTGGGCTCCCAGGTCCTTCTCTCGATTTTGCAGTGCTGTGCTTGAGCCCAGTGCCCCAGAGAGTGCAGTGCAGCACTCTGCCAGCTGAGTGAAACTCCATTTTTAGCATAGTTTAAACCCTGGGCCTTGGCTGGGGGCATCACTTACTGGTAGAGCACTTAACCTCATGAGACCTTAGTTAGGAGCCCCAGCACTGAGTAAAAAAAAGGAAGTCAGTGGGTTTATTTATCAACATTGAAGCTGAATGAGGAGAAAGTAGATTTTCTTGGTTTTCTGACTTTGAATTTGCTGTGCATATGTCCGTTTTTTGGAATGTATGTATCATTTTCACTGCTTACTGATTCTATCAGTGTTTTGTTATTCCATGTCCCCATCAACAGGCTTATTGGTGGCTTTATAATCCCAGTTCTGAGAAATCATGGAAATCTAGAACAAGGAGAAGTGACACATCTGATGTCACAAACCCCAGTAGTGCAGCCTATTTGTACCTGCAGTACTAGTTGTATAACATTTTTCACTTTAGAATATCACAGCATAAAATGGAAATACTTAAAACCCTGGGAGCTGGGCACAGTGGTGCTAGTTTCAGGCCAGAGGCAGCCTGTGCAATTTAGTGAGACCCTGACTCAAAGTGAAAAATAAAAGGGGTCCAGGGGTTTAGCTTAGTGGTAGAGCACTTGCCTAGCATTTGATGGGCCTTGTATTCAACTCCCAATACTAGGGTAGAAGTCCCATAGCCCTGTAAAATAGATTGCCATTCCCTCCCTTGGAGTCTCAGAAAGTACTGGATGGAGTCTGGAAATTGTATGTAATATATGGGAATGTCGGGGAGGAAAAACTTCCACCCTCTAAAGTTAGACTTAGGTGGTTTGAAAATTACAGGGACAAAAGATTTGCAAGAGAAAGACAAATTTAATTCTCAAAGAAATGTTACTAGAAGACCAGATTGGAATTGCCTATTCTGTTAGGAAATGCCTATTCAGTTAGGGAATAGAGTGGGGCAAAGTTGAAGTTCTGGGAGAATAGAAGACTTCTGGAGGTGTGGGGCAGAGGGACAAATGACATCTTAGAAAGATAAGTAAGTAGGCTTTTCAAGCACATAATTTTATGGCAGTGTCTTATTAGCTGTTCTCAGGTTTGGTTTTTAAGATTTTTAAGGTTTGTTTTTGTTTTGAAGGCCCTGGTTTTAAGCAGATAAGAAATTTTAGGAATGCCAGTGAGTCCAGTCCAATTTTTATAAAAAAATTAATTTTTATAAAAGTGGCTTATTCTGGAGCCCGAGGTGGCTCATGCCTGTGATTCCAGGACTGGCTGGAGGCAAACAACAGCAGCCAGCAAAGATTGGCTTATTTTAAACCTCTTCAAGACCAATCAAGCTCACACTTGTGAGAGAGGGCAGGAGAGCCCATAAGTTCCCTAGAGTTAGTGTCTTGGGAGCTGGCAGTGCGTGTATCGACACTGCTCTCTGAGGGTATTTTGGATGTTTCAGGCAGGAAGCTTTAAGTGTCCAGCTGGAAATGATCTCTTACTAGCTCGTTTACAAATTGCTGGAGGTGGAGCCCTAGCCACCCTTCCCAGGACTGATCTATGGCTCGGAGTGTGGAGTTTGGCAGCCTATTGACACAGTCAGAGATGGATGTCTCTTGGATCAAAGGGAGACCATTAGGGCATGTGTAGGCTGGTGGGATTGAAGAGAGTCATTATAAAGAGCGTAGTTAAGCACCCTCCTTCCCACCCCCCACATCTTTATGATCATGATTCTGCCTTTTCCGGGTTTGCTGGCATAACATTCTATTGAAGCTAATGGTAAGGAAGAATGTACTTAGTGTTAATTGGTGATTTGTAGAGTAGTCAGCAATTGCTCAGTATATCATTGTATCTTTCTAATTTGGACAATGTGGTGATTTTTCCTTTCTCTTACCTCATCCTTCATTATGGTCCCCCGCTTATAGCTCCTGTCCTCCCCCTACCTGAGAAATGTTAATCCTTTCTCTTCTGAATGGTTTGGCATGTCCTGATTCTTATAGTATAGCTTGAAAAGAGCAACAAAGCAAGTTCCCTCTATGGTGTGTTTTCATCTGCTCCACTGAGGGAGTGCATTCTGATCTTGGCTGGGTGGTGGATTAGGAAAGAGTGGAGTGGATGGAGCACCAGGTATGTTCCTGTGGGAAGCATTGCAAACAGTGATTTCTTAGCCCTGGTTTTCAAGGGCTCACTGAAACTAGTCTTGAGATGGGGGAATGAAAGGTAAAATTTGGAGTTGAGCTACTTCTTAAGTATCGATAACACCCTTTAGTGTTGGAGGTTTATCAAGTCTGTTCCTCAGATTGCTATCCTCCACCTTTGTTTAAAGGTGGAAAGGTGTTTAAAGGTTGTTGAAAACAACTCCCTGTTGTTTTCATTTCATTAGGATCATGTAGAACTTTGGTTCTCTCCCATTTCTTTGACTTTTCTGTATACTTTTATCCACTTTCCCTCCCTCATAGGAAAGGAGCAAAAGGCTGGCCACTGTGAGGTCTGGGAAGGAACCTCTGGCAGATCTGCAGCCACCTTTGGCTGGTTTAATCTGCACTGAAGGAGGCTGACCTTGTGGTTATCATTTCTGGTCAACAGACAGGGAAAGTGGCTTAAGGAGTAGGGATTAATGAAGGATTTACTGGGCAGGAAGTCTCCCAGCCCTTCAGAATTGCTGAACTCAAGCATACAGTTTGAGGGGGTTTGTCTTGAATCTTACTTAGACATTGGTTCTTCTTAGGATGTTCCTGCAACTAAGTAGGATCCTAATTTGGTCACAGGATTTCAGTGTTCAGGAAGGGATTGGTTGGTCAGCTTCCCTGGGTGAAGTTGCTGTTAGGTGCCCTCAAGTTGTGTCTGACTCATGGCAACCCCCATGAACAACAGAACGAAACACTCCCTGACACTGTGCCAGGCATACGATCTTTTTTATGTTTAAGCCCATTGTTTCAGCCACTGTGTCAATCCATCAAATTGAGGGTCTTTTTTTTTCACTGACTCTCCCAACCCACAATATCCTTCTCCAGGGAATGGTCCCTCCTAAAAATGTGTCCAAAATATATAAGACGCAGTCTAGCCATCCTTGCTTTCAAGGAGCACCCTGGTTGCACGCTTCTTTTCATTTGTTCATATTCCAGTCTCACCTTTGGGGAATTTCTTCTGCCTGCTTTACTGAAGTACTTAAGGAGCTTGCGGAACTACTTTTCTGCTGTCATAACAAATGCAAATATGATGTTTTTGCAAATGAGCTATAGTGCCCTCATCCTGTTAACACACCCAGTGTTTGTCCTGTAGATGTTCACTGCAGATCTACTGCGACTGTCCAGAGGCCTTCACTTGTTCCATTTACAGTAGTCCCCTTTGTCAGTGGTTTCATTTTTGGTGGATTCAGATTCCTGTGGCCCCCAATTATTAGAAATTCCAGTAATGTACAATTAGGAGTTTTAAATTGTGCCACCATTGCGAGTACTGTGGGGAGATCTCTCACCAGTCCCTGTTTCTTGCCAGTGGTGCGAATCATCCCATTGTCTAGCATATCTGAATGGCTGCAGACCATCTCAACAGTCATGCCGGCCATCTGGATATACCAAGAAGAAGCTGTAAAATGATTCCTTCAGGAGAAAAGATGAGGAATCTTGACTAAATAAGCAAAGAAACAATAGTAAGCTGAGGTTGTTAAGGCCTACAGGAAGAAATAAGAGTAGGTGTGTGGTTCCATGTAACCTGTGGTCCACTGGGTGTCTTGGTTCATATCCTCCATAGACAAGGGGGGACTGCTGTAACGTATGTGTATGGGATCAGGTGCAAGGCCCATGTCTGGACAGTCTGCAAAACCAGACTGGGCTTTGCAGGTGAAGGTGGATATTGTGAGTGAGACCTGTAAGCTGACTCCTTCCTGCCCCATCCTCCAGTTCCCCCTTCCTCAGTTTGATCTGGTCTGATGATGCCGTTACGTTTCTGCTTTCTTACCTGAAGTATATTTACCACCCTCTGCAAACTTACAAAATGGTAAGAATTCAAGGGTGTTTAGAGAGTAAAACTGGTCACTGTTAGAAAGATAGGTGATTTCTATGCCTTGACTCCCTGTTGAATTCATTTTGAAACCGTGCAGTTTCCTTGGTATCTATTTAAACTCCCATGCCACTTAGAACGATCATGCCAGCTGCCAGTGATGTGATCTTGAGTGGAAAAGCTGAGCCTGTGAGCTCAGTATCCTGAGAGCACCCCTTTCTACTGAGAGAATGTGCCCTCGCCCCAGGATCACGAAGCACCATTGGTGAAAAGGTAGCGGAGGGCTACTCTTCACATGTGCCTGAGCTGTGGCAGGGTCTTTAATCGTGATCCTGTTTCCTCATCATTAGGCAATTGTCATAGAAACCTAGCCCTCTTTCACAAACATTCAGGAAGGAACAGTGCGTGAAGAAACAGCAGAAAAGAAACCACAGAATAGCATTTGGTTAGTAATGGCTTAGGTAACACCCCATGCTGTGAAAATTACAAATGATTGTTGTGGAGGCTACTAAGTAATTTCTGTCTGAGCCCAAAAACAAATACTTGGGAGTGATTCCTGAAAGCGACATGTTGACACCAGGCACCATTGCTTTAGTTTTTTTACCCGGTGATCAGATCACCCTTTCTGGTGCTTATCTGAGAACAGTCTTGGGCATTTTAGCTTTAGGCATATTTTTTTGGTGTCTAAAAAAGCCACATTGTGAGTTTCTATATATTTCCATATAAGCATAATGAAGTTGGTGGGATAAAAAGGTATTGTTAACCATGTTCGTGTTATTACTTTCCGTAAACACCGGCTGGGTTATTAGCTGGCACCAGATGTGAGTGTCGGTCCTAAAAATTGGCCACTGGCAGGCAATGCCTGCTATAATTCAGAATTCCTTTCTTTTTTTTCCCTCAGAGATGTTTCCACAGCCAGAGTCCAAAGACTTGCTATTGCCATCTATTGGTGCCTGTTGGCTACTGCATGAGATTTCTAGTGGGCGGGGAAGTTGTCTGGGATCCCTTTTCTGTTCCCCATTAAATAAAGGAGATCTCTTTGAAAGTGAAATTAACGCCAGAGAGGAAGAGGATAGAAGCAGCAAAGCCTGCTCTACTTGCTCTGGGACTAGTTGGTATTACGAGGCAGTGCTTTTGTGCCTTGGTTTGTGTGTGCTGAGTGGACTTTATTATATTGTAGTATGTTTGGTGCTGTGGATGGAACCTCGTGCTTCACCTGTGTTCTTGTCCGGAGTTCAGAATCCCACCTACCACCCAGCTCTACCTCCAGTGTTCCTGGTGGGAAGTTTGTACAGCATTGACTTTGCAGTTCTGCTCTTAGGAGTCTCCTGATGGACTGAATGAACCATGTACCATTGTAGAATGTAGTTTCTTCATGTTTTTCTTTTCTCTTGAAACATGATTTTCACCTCACAGGGTCATTCATTTTCTCCGCCCAACTATTCTCGCTGCCAGCAGATTTTTGGCATTTTGCAGTTGGGTATTGAGTAACCTAAAATTGAAAAACTGCTAGGGTTTTTGTTGAAATGATATTTTAAAAACCAAGTTGGCAGTCTCACCTCGAGCACGAGTAGAAAGGCAAATTAACTTTTCAACTGGCACTTGCCGGCTTTAAAACTGAATGTACTTTGGATAATTTGTTCACACCTTGTACCCACGGTAGTATATTAGGAATTTCTTTGGCCAGATCCTGTCTAGCATGTTATGTTGTTCTTCTAATTCTTGTTATCCTTTATTTACTCTCCTTTGGCTTGGTGTTGGGTGCTGTCCAGTAGAGTCGACTCAAGGCGATCCTCATAGGGTTTTGAGTGGCTGATTATTTAGGGATTGTTTTGGGAGTGGGCTGCCACATCCTTCTCCCATTTTTGCGGTGCTGGGGGTCGAACCCAGGGCCTCAGAGAGCACAGAACAGCACTCTACCAATTGCATTAAACCCCAGACCTTTCTCTTTTGCCCTAAGATTCAGTTTTTGCTCCAGACTCCTGAGAAATCAGCAGTCTTCGAGGAGAGCATTGAGGACTCCGCTCATGGTTTTGGAAGAAGGAAGTTTTGCCTCCTGGGGGTGGCAGGATGTTCAGCGTTGCCTAGGTGGTAAACTAGAACTGACGTTTATATAACTGACATCTAGGTGATGGTTGTGACTGACAGAACAAAAGGGCTTTGTTGGCACTTTAATTGTTGATTAATGACGATCCCTCTCCAATGTGATGACATGGTTGCTTTGTAGAACACAAAGGAACTCAATGTCAAATGTTTCCTTGATTGTGACATTTGTGATTTCCAGGCAGTCTTGGTTCTTTGACATTTCAGGGTGCCACATAAGATTTCAAGTAACATAATTGAATAATTTTGCTAATTGAATCAAAAGCTATACTGCACATTACTTTTCATGTCATTTTTGTGGGATGTCATCACCTAGCCTGAGATTTATGTGCACCAATGAATGTTTAACTCGGAAGGAGTTGTTCTTAGCTTTTGTATATTTAGTGTTACTAACTTTTGATATTGTTTTCTCTTCCCTCTTCCCTAATCTTTGCCTTTCTGTCTGATAATGTGTTCTGAGAGTGCCACATGTTGCTGAGCAGTCTTGACATCTTCCCCGTCATGTTTGTGATGTTTGCATTTATAGCATTTGGTTTTTCCTTGGCCCAGCTTCTGGATGGTCAGAGCTGATGAACATATTTACAAGTAGGTTAAGTTAGTGTTCCTGAGGATGTCTGTGTTCTGAAGGAAGCTACTATGTGTGTGAAAATGAATTACTAATTTCTTACTGGAAGAACTCAGGAAACAGAGTATTGATAGTATTGCTGCTGTGTAATACTTCTAGGAAACTTTAGAGTGATTGAGACTGTGACATCTTTCTAAAAACTACATTATTTTCTACTTCCTAGCTTTCTAAAGTGTGAGGCAGTGTTCTTAACTTAAATCTAAAAGTTGGCAAATTTTGCTGTCTTACCTGTCACTTGGCAGTTAGAAAATTGGTGCTAGAAATCTTTCTTAGCCATTGAGGCAGATTGGAGATTTAGATCCTAACTTGCCACTGGGGACCAGCAAAAGATCAGTATTTATGCGGAACTTCGAAGAACAAGGCAACTGTAATGGGGATCATCTATTCAGGTGCTCCTTGGATCACAGAGGTCAGAGATGACAGACACTTGGAGCAAGACAAAGCCTACATTATACCCTTTTTGTTGGCTATCTTATTTTTAAAAGTTTGAGAAAATGAAGGCCCACCTTGCTATAGACACAAAGCTCATTTTTGCTAAAGCCCTGGTTTTCTGATACCTTTGCCCTTTCCTGGTGCCACTCAGACCGAGCCAAACCTTAAGAATAAATTCATTAGGATGGTATTCAACCAACAGAAGTTTCCTTTAGGCAGATCTGCCAATAACAAACTTTTACTCTAAATAGCTCCCTGTGCAACTTAATTAAGACAAGTGCTGCAAATATTTAATATCCTGTGGGTTTTTTTTGAGCATAAACTAATTCATCTATTTATGTATAAAGCAGGAAAAGAAAAAGAGGCCTGTGAGACAAAATGGCTAGAAATACCATATAGCAAGCCTTCTGTATAGCAGATCCCCTCTCCTGGAGCCAACTGCCCACCGGTTTTGTCATTGTGTGATGTCTTCAGATGCTGATTGTAACCATGGGAACAGGGTGGACCACCACTTCAAAGAGCATCGTCTGTGGCTAGTGTTCCTTGTTATACAGTTGGGAGTGCGTTGGTCTGTGCTAGCCTCTGGGTTCACTTGAGGATGTGTTTATTTTCTCTTTACTGTTCAGGATGTTTACAATCAGCCTGTGTGGTTTGCTCGCAACTGCACTTGCATTTGAATTTGGTGGGCAGCTTGCCCTGGCGGGGGATATCCCCTGCCTGGCCCCCTACAACTCCTGCATGCACACATGGGCACGTTCTATTTCTTTGAGTAGCTGCCAGGTTTGTAGTGTGTGCGTCTGGGGTAGAATAGAGTGGGTAATTATTTTGGGGATGGAAACACAGGAAAAATTTTTTCCCCAATAGGCCTTTCAGCAAGTTGGCAAAGTCTCAGGACCGGCTCCCACACTGGACAAAGAACGCAGCCGTGCTGGTCATTTCGCATTTGCCAGACACACAAGTTTATTATTTTTTGAATGAACAGACCCTCCCTTCCTAACCATCCCTTACCCTTTGTTTAGAATTAGGATGCAATCTAAATAATTGGATTTACCAGCCTACGTGTGTGTGTGTGCGTGTGTGTGTGTGTGTGTGTATTTATTACAGCACTAGGAGGCTGAACCCATGGCTTTGCACATACTTTGCAAGTGCTCTACCACTGGGCTGCACCCCAGCTCCTTTGTTTTATCTGGAGACAAGGTCTTGTGTAAGTTATACAGGCTGCCACTGGCCCTGAAGTCTCCATCCTCCTGCCTCAGCCTCCTGGGTCTCCGGGATGACAGGCGTGTGCCACTCCGCCTGCCTAACTTACATGTTTAATAGTGGATAACTGAGTTAATAAAATGATGTTTTGGCATGCCAGTCCTTCAGCAAGGGACCAGCTGTGTATTGACTTCAAACCGCTTGGTCTCCTGGCTCCTGCCAGCCTCGCTCACACTGTGTACGTGCTCTGGGTCCTTTGGGTTGGTAAACAGTGAAGAATCCTGGACAGAAGTGGAATTTAATTAACGTAGGAATTGCTGTTGTGCCGGAGTCTGGGCTGCTCTAGAGACTGATGCATACGCAGCAGCAAGCTTGTTAGCTGTCTGCTGGAGCAGGCCCTACAGGAAACCTGGAGGAATAGTGCCACCCTCTTGTGAGGCTCCTAATGGCAGTCTGCCCAGGAAGCTTCCAGATGCATTATTTGGGAAAGGAGAGGGGAGCCTAGGGAGGCTATTGCAAAACCAAGTAGATATGTCAGAGGACTTTGCCAGCTCATTAGTTGGGTTTCTACATAAACCTCATCTCAGTGGTAACTTTAATTTTCAAAATAACTCGGTTGCTTTTATTTATTTATTTATTTATTTATTTAATTTTGAAGTGCTGGGCTTCTGAACCTGGGAATAAGTCTCCACCTGTGAGCCGCATCCCCAGCCTAGTACCAGCCTTTATTTTGATGTACTTACTTGTTCCCATAAAAGTGCCACATATTTTTTTAAACTTACCAAATATTGTAAGATTTATTGTTGTAAATTTTTCAAGTGATAAAGCAAAAACATTCTTTTGGCTGTTGGCAACAACACTTAACCCTTAACCCCTTAACACTTAACACTTAACCCCTCAGAAGAGCCTGAGACCTTAGTGGAAAATAATCCTGCCCTCCTGGGGACCTTTGGGAGGGCAGGGCACAGAGGAAGAATGGGCCGGGGGCCCCCGAAGCTCATGCAGTGTGGGCAGGAAGTACAGGTATTACTGATAGAGGTGGTGGACTTATGTGTATGGTTTGTGGCAGGAACCTCCTCCTTGGCCCAGTGATCATGGCCATGGACGTGTGTTGTGTGTTGTGTAAGGACAAATGGACCTCAAGGGCAGCACTGTGCATCAAGGGGGCATTGTGCTATGTGGTGGTGATCCATAGCCAGACTTTATTTTGCTCTTGGTGGATCCTGGTGATCATAGGCATGTGGCTCATTGTTGTTACGTGCTGTCAAGTTGGGTCTGACTCATAGCGACCTCTGTACAATGGAACAAAACACTCCCTGACACTGTGCCATGTCCAGCACTATGTCCATGCTTCCCTGCTGTTCACAGGCTTTTCAATGGCTGATTGTTTCAGGAGTGGGATGCCAAGTCCTCCTCCTGTTTCTGTGATGCTAGGGATTGAACACAGGGTCTTAGAGTGCACAGAGCATCACTCTGCCACCTATGCTAAATCCCAGTCCAGGTGTGTGGCTCAGTAATTCCTAATTAAGTGGTGATGGAAATTGTGAGCACTCAGGCAAATGGTTGGTTGGTTATTAGTGAACCTGAGTTCCAGTCTGCCTTGGGGTAGAGTCCACAGGGATGGCCAGCACCCTGCCTCGAGCAGAACCACATGCCCACTCTTCCCTGTTGCTTCTGGATTTATGTCCATACGTCCAGCTGACCCTCTACTGTGTTCCACCATTACTTCCATGTGCTTAGGCTTGTGATTCGTAAACAATGTGGAAGGCAACAGCGTGGTGTCCTCCTGTTCCTTGCTGGTGTTTATGGAGGGCTTGTCTTCTGTACATGGTCACATCTATACGTGGAGATAGGCCGTGCAGAGGAGACTGCGGTAGAGAAGGGTGAAGGCCAGCAGAAGGACAGAGGCGTGAGCTTGGGGTGTAGAGTGGTGGGTTGTGGGCCATATACTATTTTGGGATAGTCATGTCTCTGAGGAGGTGACTTTTGAGCAGAGACCTGAACAGAGCAATTGCTATTAAAAACAAACAACACTTGGGAGGCTGAGGCAGGAGGATCGCAAGTTCAAGGCCACCCTGGTCTACACAATGAGACCCTCTCTCAAAACAAAACAAAACAAAAACAAATAACAACCAAACAACTCCATACTGAAATCAGATGTGGAAGGTTTCCTTCCTTTTACCTTCTGTGGTCTCACATTTTGTACTTATTCACCTGTGTAGTGAGGGGGAGTTTGTTAAGATTGCTCAAGACACCAGTGTCACTAGCTTTGCACATTTACCCCAAACATACAAAAATAGCAGCCTGGATCTATATTCTTTGGAGCGTGCTATTTGCACACACACACCCTTTTTTATTGGCAGTACTGTGGGCGGAACCCATGTCTCTACCACTGAGTTATACTCCCAGCCCCTTTTTTATTCTTTTCTTTTGAGACAAGATCTCTCTAAGTTATACAGGCTCTCTCTGGCCTCCAACGTGAAATCCTTCTGCCTCAGCCTCCCGCACCACTGGGATTATACATGTGCACCACTGCACCCAACTTAGAGCTTGCTATTTGAATTTTGTGGTCTTTTAATTCATACATGCACACACCACACATACACACCTTTATACTGATGAAGATAGGATTTGAAACAACGTCTGTTTCCTCACCCCCTTAATGCCAGTGCTCTTACATCCCATAAGTGAAAGGTTGCCCTTTTTGTATGTGTAATTATACGTCAGTGTATTTATTCATTTCTCCCTCCACTGGTTTACAGTCGCTTGATTTTGTCTGTTTATGTTGGCTTGCTGGGTACTCAATTTAATTGGTTTCATTGGCATAGGATTCATGCAGAATTCTAGAATAAGGGCATTTTCTGTAAGGGATCTCCTTGAAGAATTAGTAAAACACAGCGTGGAAGTGAACCACGCTCTCGTTACTCATTCTGCAGTTTGTGTGAGGGCCAAACACTGGCGCTAGGGGTTTCCTGAGTATTACCCAGGGGCAGTAAAGGCCAGCCTGGCTGAACAAGGTGAAGGAGCATTGGGGGCCCTGTGTTCTGTTTTGGTCTCCTGCATTCCTGTTGCTTCTCCTCCACCCCAGGAACCCTGTATTCTCTCCATGTTATACTGAACCTCTTTCAGAACCTTCCAGCATTATCGTGATAGAGTATTTTTGATGAAGTAGAAGGTGATGTATCTGGGGACTGTGCCAGGTTGCTGCTGGAGGTAGTAGGGGTGCAGTGCAGTAAGTGATGTAGGCGGTGGGGGTACCCTTCACCTGTGGGGCCAGAGGCTGCCCCCCCCCCCGCCCCCGCATGCCTTGCTCCTCCCCACAGGGGAACCTGCCTGTCCTGCCCCCAGCATTGCCGAGTGCAAGTGTTCTGGGTTTTCAGCACATCTGGATCTCCCCACCCTCATTGTCTGGCGGCCAGTATTCTAGGGTGAGTCTTTGAACCCCATACTTGCACTGCCAACAGTGCTTACTCCAAGGATTTGGCTCTGAGATGTGTGTTTGTGAGGAAGCAGTAGAGCAAGGCCATTGTCTTTGTAATTCCCATGGGACTCTGGAGGAGGGAACGCCTCCTCAAAGAGTGGCCCCTTGTGGACAGGATGCCCTGCATTTCTGGTTTCATCTGAGTCTCACATGCTTAATTCCCCAGGAGCTTGGCTTCTTTCTCTAAGGGGTAATCTGTTTTGCTGCTGCTTTTTAATCTGCGATTACCTTTTTTTTCATAGTCTCCCTCAGAGTCGTCAGACACAAAGGGCCTTTTATCTGAACAGTGGTAGGCGCAGTTTATTGTGGAGGGTCTGGGATTGTAAAACATCTTCCCAGATCCCACTCTGTCCTCTCTGCGTCTGTGTTTACTTGCTTGTTTTTCATTGTGGCTGCCCAGTCCTCTCATCACGTGAGGCATTTGTTGTTGCTGACTTTTAACAAAAGCAGGAAACATTTAACTTCCTGGTCACATGCAGACAATCCATTAGCATACGTTATAGAATTATCCATCTAAGTTTTTTTTCAGTAGGACAACAGTTTTCTCCATTAGACCCAACATTTCTTTTCTGTAAACAGCAGCGAGGGAGATGGGAGAGAGACTTGGCAAAGGAGATAGTTCATCCGGCCGCTCTGCTTCGTGGCTTGTTGAATGTGGTAGTTTTCCATAGCCTGCCTTCCCTCTGCAGGATTGAGTGTTGCTTGAGGTGTTGCTGTGCCAGGTGACAAAGAATTCACTACAGAAAGTGAGAAACTTTAAAGCAGTTTGACCACATGACTTGGTATCTGTTAAATGTAGCAATAATCTTGCGATTATTATTTTATCTACTTTAATTCTCTTGTGTTATTGTAAAAAGCATATGGCCATTCGCAACAGAAGATTTAAAGGGGAGAGGGATACCCAATACAGACCTGATCCTCACCCCATATCCTTTGAGCTGCATTGCGCTAATATCATCTCAATATCAGCCACTTGCCAAGTCTGATCCCTGCGTGTCCCCCAACTCCAGGCAGCTAGTTGATTGCAAAAAACCTCTTTGTTCCCTGTGATACAGAGCCAGTGTCATTACCTCATTCCTCTGTCTCTCAGAGGATGGAGAGTTTCTGTTAAACTTGATGTTAGCTTTCTCTGAGTATCTCGTCAGAGTGACTTTCTCTTGGTGGTGGTGGCTGGATTCCGAAGTGCTTTCCATGAGCCGTGAGCTGTGGGGGCTTTTACAGGGATGTCGATTGCCCATAAGTAGTTGAAGGAGCCATGCTGTCCCTTTTGATCTACTGTCAATTTGTATGAGGAATGTGAGCTAGATAGTGTTTGTGGTGGGCCCAGGGGAGGGGGGAGCGGAAAACGGGCTAGGGCAGAAGGGAGATTGAGTTTAACATGAGAGGTCACTTGATGGCAAAGAAGCGTTTTTTTTACAAGCAACGCAAGAAGTACAAACCCTTCATTATACTGTAGTACTTAATATTTTGGGGAGGGGTAGAGGATTTAAGAGTTTGAAAATTTAAGATGTGAAGTTACACAAATTTAAGAGACGTGTGCATTTTGTTGTGATCATTTGTTCAATATTGTTGTTAGGTGCAAGTTGGGTCCGACTCACAGCGACCCGGATAGGGTTTTCAATGGCTGGTGGATTCAGGATCAGGATTGCTGTGGAGTGGATTGCCACGTCCTTTTGTTTTTATTGTGTGGGGGATAGAACCTGGGGTTCTCATAGAGTGTGGAGCAGCACTCTACCAACGAGCTAAACCCCAGCCCTGTTAAATATTAGGATGTTGTTTGAAAATGTTACAGTATGTGTTTGAGCATCTGCAGTCTGTTGTTCTTACCATTGGATATAAAAAAATCTACTTCTAGCAATAGGAACACCCAGGGAGATTTATTTGTGCTTTACAAATACACCCGAATACCTGATTTTCTCTCCTTCCCCACTCCTAGTACTGGGAGGTTGAACCCACGGCCTTCACGTGCTAGGCAAATGCTTTACTACAGTCTCAGCCCCTCTTTTATTTTTCTTTAAGACAGGTTCTTGCTAAGCTGCATCGGCTGCCTCTGGCCTTGAACTCCAGATCCTCTGGCCTCAGCCTCCAGAATTTCTGGGATTATAGACACCCACCTTTTTTGTTTTGTTTTGTTTTGAGATAAGGTCTTGCTATGTTGCCCAGGCTGGTCTTGAATTTGAAACCCTCTCGCCTCAGCCTCCCAAGTGCTGGGTTACAGGTGTCTGTCATAATGCCTAGACTCTTTCTAATTTTATTATTTAATTGATTTGAGTTACGTGGCACTATTAGTCCACCTAAAAATTTAGCCTTTTGCAACACGAGCATGTATCAGTTAGTCTGATAAATGTGAGGTTCATGTTGTTGTTGGGTGCTGTTTAGTTGGTGTCTGATTCATGGTGACCCTGTGTACAACAGGCAAAACGCTATTGTCAGTGCTTCTCTGCTATTCATAGGGTTTTCAATGGCAGATTGATTTTTGGGGAATGGGTTGCCGGGTCCTTCTAAGCCTACAGCACCTGGTGTTCCCAGGCAGTCTCCCATCTAAAGATTAACCAGGCCTGACCCTGCTTAGCTTCTGAGATTTGACGGGATTGGATGTCACAGTGCTATAGCTGTAGGTGAGATGAAAGCATGGGATGCCATATAAACACAACAGGAGAATTTGCATTTCATTTTCACCCTGGGCTGCAATATGAAAGCCATTCATCCTCGACCATCAAACATTGTGATTTGTTTTTGTTTTGTTTTGTTTTTGACACACGGTCTTGCTGTGTAGCCCAGGCTGTCCTCAGACTTGAGTGCTGGCATTACAAGTATGCACCACTACCTGGCTCACATGTACCATGTTTGAAATACACAGGCACACATGTTGTTTGTGCAAGTGTACATAGGCACGCACACATTCATGACACATACTTTGTATCCATTTATAAAACATAGCTCTTTAACCAAATTTATTGCTCTTTAAGGAAGGCTCTGTGGTTTATGAAAGCATGAGAGAGCAAGAGCCTTAATTTGAAAGAAATGGGAGAAAGACGTGGCAATTCACTCATGAAGCAATTTTGAAATAGCCTTTGAAAACCCTATGAGCGTCCCTGTGAATTGGACCTGGCTCTGTGACAACTAACAACGACAATTAGAAAGAAAGACGTTTCCTAGAAAGAGCCTCTTGTTGGATGCAGTTGTGCAGATGACCAATCCAAGCGATTCTGCAGGCTGAAGCAGGAGGATCACAAGTTTGTGACCAGAGGCAGGCTTTGAAACTTAGCAAGACCCTGTCTCTTAAAAAAGTCAGGGGTGGGTGCTGGGGGTGCAGCCCTGTGGTAGAGCACTTGCAAAATCCGTGCCATGCCCTTGGTTCAACTGCCAAGTACTACATTAAAAAAAACCTTCTGTACTTTTTTCCCTCTTGCATGTTATAGTTTTATTGCTATGTGTAGGTCTATATCCTCTGGTCTCTGCTTAACTTGGCTTTAAATTTCTTTCGCGTTCACAGGCCCAGGCTGCAAGCACAAAGAAAGTTTGCTCAATCTCAGCCGAATAGTCCCAGCACAACTCCAGTGAAGATAGTGGAGCCTTTGCTACCCCCTCCAGTTACTCAAATTTCTGACCTCTCTAAAAGGAAGCCTAAGACAGAAGACTTTCTTACCTTTCTCTGCCTTCGAGGTAA
Source organism: Pedetes capensis (assembly GCA_007922755.1). Lineage (NCBI taxonomy): Eukaryota > Metazoa > Chordata > Mammalia > Rodentia > Pedetidae > Pedetes > Pedetes capensis. The sequence continues at coordinate 286,837 of VMDO01000274.1, read as the reverse complement.
GTCTGTGCCATCCTCTGTCTGAAGGAGCAGCCTAGTTGAAAGGAGAAGGAATGAGTAGGACAGGGGTGGATGCTCACTTTGCCCTGTGCTGCTTTCCTCTCAGTGCCCCAGTTTGGTGTGAGGGAGAATTTTATGTGTGGAATTGTACTGAGAAGGAGCTTGCTTTCTAGCTTTTTGAACCAGCTGTTTGTTGAGTCTGTTTCTTTGTTTTTCATCTTATTCTATACCCCCCTTCTTGGCTTCTCAATGCACAGTTACAGTCAGTTTTAATTTTCATAATTTGATTTCTCCTGACCGCACCTTTAAAACCTCCTGCCACCATTGCCTCCACACACATGTTTTCTTTTTGTTAGGCTTGGTTGGTAATGTTTTGTGAGTCAGGGAGTCTTGGTTGGGCAAGAAGCGTCCTTTCTTTGTGCTCCCTAAGGCTTGTCATAAGCCACATGGAGGAGTCAGCATTTTCCCAGCCCATCATGACAGTTGTAATTATTTCTCTGTATTATTAATGGTGAACATATTTGTCCATTTGTGTGAACAGGACCCTCCCACAGAGTTCAACATGGGGATAACATTTTGTACTGAAGGATAGGTTTGGACTTAAATGGAGCAAAGTTTTCTAACAGTGCAGAAGAGCAAAGCTTTCTCACAGTAGAGGAGGGACATAAGCCGTGGTCCATATGGGGTCCTTGTACTCTGAACTTAGATGAGGACATCGACAGAGGAGCCGGAGGAGCCTGTTTGAGGACGTGTAGGGTTGGTTAGGAAGTTGTGACCTTGCAGTGGTCCTTAGGTGAGCTTGGATGAGAAGAGGATGAGCAGGAGGAGAGAGTCTTTGCTATTGGACATTTGTTGTAGGGCTTGAGGTTCAAGAGTACTTTTTCAAAAAGGCTTTTTTCCCCTTTAAGTAAGTTACAGAAGGATTTAAGTCCATTACAAGAAATTTTTCCCTGAAGTGCTAGAGAGTTAAGTGTCTACCTGATGTCCTGCCACCTCTCAGTATGTTAGTGTGTATTTCCTTCCCATGGGGACATTCTCCCCATCCATCAGTATTAGGAGGCTCATCGTGTTTTGGCACTCTCAGGCCATTGTCATGGCCCCTTTCACATTGCCGACTGTCATTTGTGACATCTAAGTTCAGAGTACAAGGACCCCATATGGACCACGGCATATTTCACTTGGCTCCCGTAACCCCGTGTGCAGTTGCTCCTCACTCCCTCCTTGGCTATGACACCCTGCCAATTGACTTTGGGACTGAATTGTTAGAGAAGGGAGAATGAAGAGCTGAGGTTGGTATTCTACGCTGCACCTATGTAGATAGTCCCCGGAGACTCTCAAGGCATGATGGAGGAGAATCACCAAGATTTTCTTTAGCAATTTTTTAGCAGCTGTGACCCACGTGTACTTCAGTGAAGGGTGATGTAGTAGGGGACTTTCCACCAGCTCATCTTTGTAAGATTGTACATAGTACCTTGCTGAAAGAGTCTCATGATGCTAAGCAGTAAGAGCAGAGATGGAAAGGAAGATGTGAGGGTGGATGAATCTGCTGCTGGACTGGCCTTGAAGGGAGGACAAGAAGAATGACTGGCAGGCTGGGAGGCTGGGAGCCGGTGGTGTCAGGAGTAGAAAGCATGGTGTGCTCTGAAGAAGAAAGTTGAGAGAATCTTCAAAAAGCCTCCGGTATCATTAGCAGCAAAATGAGTTCACGTCAATAATGTTCTGTTGTGACAGGACTCTTTATTTTGTAACTTTGCACATGTGGTTTTTTAATGCCTTTGGAGCCAGAGTTTTTAAAAAGGCACCCTTCTTCTTCATTAACAAATTATTTTGGTGTCTGGAATTTCTATGGGCAGTTTGCTTAACTTAAATCATGGAACAATGGGTTGTGCTTGTAGAAGACTCACACATCCTTTTAGGATGGTGGATGTAGTTTGTGAGTCTTTGTGACTGTTGTTTTTACGTCTTGAAGATGGGAAAGGAGAGAAACACGTCAGAGAACGTGTCTGTAAAGAGGAACACGTGTGCTTATGCCACATGTATCTGTACGAGAATTATTTTTTTAAATGCTGATTTTCTGTATTTTAAGTAGATCTGGAGACCTTACTTGGATAAGTGTACTCCAAGTAAAGGGCATCTGAAGAAAATCCTTCCAAGCTCCCTGCTTTGGGATTTCAAGATTGCAGTCATGAGAATCCTCTTCTTATAGACAATTCACTTTCAGATGAGCAACACAGCAAAGCTATAAATAAGAGAAACCTAGGGTTCGTGTTGCCTGCAGCCGTACCACCTTGGCATCTGATCCCATCAGATCTGGGAAGCTAAGCCGGGTCGAGCCTACTTGGTGGGAGACCGCCTGGGAACACCAGGTGCTGTACCCTTGGGAGAAGGATCAGGCAACTCACTCCCCAAAAAACAATCAACTGTTTAAAACCCTATGAATAGCAGAGAAGCGCTGACAATAGTGTTTCGCCTGTTGTACGCAAGGTCACTATGAGTTGGATGCTGACTTGATGGCACCTAACAACAACAACAGAGGACGTGTAAAACAGTTTTGGAAAAGTGCTCTGAGTTCTGGGAATTTATTCTTCCATTTATGAGCCAGGCAATAAAATAGGTTTTATTTGTTTTTAGTTGGACTCTTACTGCATTTTTATAAAGAAAGTATTTCTCCTATAATTTTTAGGTTTATGCTATTAAAAATGAGAGTCCTTTCAGGTTTCAAATATTTGCTTTAAGACCCAGGTGTGTCCTACTTGATCTGGCTATACAATCCCAGAATGACAGGTGATGTGTGTGATAGCATCATGGAAATTGAATGGACTCAATGGCATGTTTTAATATATAACTGCTTGAGCTAATTAAAACTTGTATTTTGAAGGTATGGGGGTGTATACAGATGATCCCTGTAGTATGCCACTTTACTAATTTTTCATTCAATTTTAAGTTAAGAAAAATAAGGTGTTACCTTTATCACACACAAAAAGGCTTATTTCTCCTTTGTCTTAGGAATATCAGCAGAAAAGATAACTACACAGAAGAGTTACTCAAAGTACCCTCCCTCCCATTTCCCAGAGCGCAGCACTGTGAACTGTTTCCTTTGAGTGTATCTAACTAAACACAGCCTTCTCTGTGCATATATAATACTTAAAACTTCCTGAAATGGTGGTGTATCCTGCTTATTTTTGCAGTATCACATAAATAACCTGTCTGTCATATTTTAAGAGTTTATCAGTGTTCCATTTTGCAGACATCTTGTGGCCTAGCTCCTGGTTTACACTGAGATACATTTCTAACTATTTCACACCAGTAGCTGATGATGCCTATCATCTGTGCAGTTGTTTGTTGCCTCTGAAGCCTTTTCAGGAGAAGTTGACAGTTGGGGATCCGATCAGCGTGCTTTGACCTGCATTCTGATTCTGTGTTTTCTTTTTTGGTTCTGATTTCAAACCAAATTGAGCTTTTCAGTGCCCTGGACCTCAGGGTAGTCAGTCCATCCCAGTTGGGTGATGGGGGCACTGTTAGGTGAGAGGCAGTGGTCTTTAACAAGCACATTATTTACAGGGAAGAAAAGTTGACTGAAGGAATAATGAGGGAATCAGTTCAAAGACCTTTGAGGGGTGTTTGTGGCCAGGGATTGCAGGCTGTACATTTCTCCAGGGCTCCTTAATAGTTGGTATAAGTTTGGAGCATGGAAGAGAGTAAGTGCTGGGGCCTGGAGAAGGACAGCAAATGGAGCTCTTCAACCTGGTTTGTCCATCAGTGATGGGGAGAGAGCCCTAGGCCAGGCCTTCTCCCCGAACCCCCCTTGAGTATCTTTGTGAGAACTTTAGGGTGGTACCCCTATGCCATTATTACTGGGATGAGTGTAGATGTGAGATCACACCTGCTAGTTCTGTGTCAGAAAGCCTCAGAGAATTTTCACAAATTCTGTCTTGGGTCTCCTGTCTGCATTCCTTATCAGCCAAGCTTGGCCAGGCTCCTGTTTTTTTCTATTTAATGTCATGCCCTAAAATGTCTAAGGGAAGGCAGGGCGGCGTGTGTATCAGAGAGGGGGCTGCAGTGTTTGCCTGCCATGCGTTTATCTTTAAGTAGCTGCGTTGAAGAGGTCTACCTCTCTTGCCAGAGGCATAATCAGTATCTTCCAGCAGTCCACGTGGGGAGGAGGATTTGTGTGTATGCTGCGCGTGCGGTGATTCGTGCCGTCGCTGTATTTCCTGTCACTGGTGTCGTTATTCTTAATGAGGTCTGTCTTCCCCTCTTTGTTCTGACTATAATTATTAAGAGATTTGAAAGCGCTTAATGCAGCGGAGCGGTGCCAGGTTAAATGATTCTCTTATTTACATTTTTCTCTTTATGGGGCACTGCAAACGGGGGAGTTTCCGAAGGGGACTCGTGATCTGCACACGCCAACGCACAGCTAGTTCCTTCCTACCACCGTGGCTATCCCAGTTCAGTTTACCAGCGTAGGCCAGAGAAAAGAGCCTTTTGAGGGGAATTCCCAGTACATACCCTACCTGTAGCCCTAGTGAAGCAGTGCTGTCTTGTTTGGGGGCTGCCTGCCTTTCTTTTCCTGTGTTACAGAATCTTCTGTGATCTGCTGTCATTCAGTTGCTAATGAATTCAGCCAGCCTTTATTGAGCCCTTTTTATATGCTAGACACTTAGGGAACAGAGATCAGACACGGGAAAGCAGAACCAGGTGGTAGGTGAAATGGGAGGATATGGTACTAGATGTGTCTAAATGCCAGGATAGGGGTGCATGCCATGGGCAAGCAGCTAGGAACTCTAGGCTGGCTGGCAGGACCACAGAGAGGGACAGGCTCTTGGTCCCATTTTTTGTTGTTGCTGGCAGTGGTTTTTTGGTTTTGTTTTGTTGTTGCTTTTGTTTTTTGAGACAGGGTCTCACTGTGTAGCCCAAGCTAGCCTTAAACTTGAGATCCTCCCACCACACCCTCAGTGTTGGGATTACATACGTGTGCCACCATGCCCAGCTTGTGTTGGCTATTAGGAAGTGTGTTTGAAACCTTTGCAGTTAAAGCTCTGGGGCTGGGAAGGGATTCTGCAGAAGCCCTTGCCAAGCCTTGGGTGGCTGTGTGATGGGTTGGTGTTGCAGTTTGTTGCTTGGAGGGCCTGACTGTAAATTAGTTTGTTTGCAGGTTAGGACATGGGTCAGATCCTACAGGCTCTGGGTTCAAAATGAGGGCACCACTGAGGGTATTGAGCTAGGAGATGCCTAGATACACCATCAGATTAGGGAGGTGGTCCTGGCTAGCAGTGCTTTGAAAAATGATTGAGGCTGCAGGGTGGTCATTTTGGGAGGTTATTGCTGAAATGTAGGCAGAAGGCTGTTGGTTCTTAGGCAGATGAGTTAAATCCCTTTCAGGTTTGGTTTGCTCATCTGTAAAATGGATATTCTAGTTTCTATACATAGGCCCTGGCTGAGATTTAGCTCAGTTGGTACAGCACTGCTCTGTAGTCTCTGAGGTCCCCAGTTCGATTTCCAGGATCACAAAAATTGGAGAAGGACATGGCAATTCACTCCTGAGACAATCACGAAACAATCGGCCGTTGAAAACCCTATAAGGGGTGTTGTGAGTTGGATATGACTTGATGGCACCTAACAACAACAACAACATCATACACAGGATCTTAGACTAAAGCTAATAGATTTGAGACAAGTCCGAGTCAGTGCCTGAGGCAGACATCCATGCACATATTTCCTATTTTCCATGAGTTTACGCGGAGGTGGTAGAGAAGGATTAGGTTTGAGATTTGGGTGGAACAGTCTTAAAAAGCTGTCTAAATACACTACAGGTAATGAAGAGACTCCCTGCCTCTACCCCACCAAGTTTTCTCTAAAGACTGTGGCTGGCCTTAATGGCAAGGAGCACACATTTTGATTTATTACTGGCTGTGAGTATTGAGGAAGAGAATTATAAGTAGGGCAAATGCAAAAGTCTGGGGTGATTTAGAGGTCAAGGAATGAGAGGGGACTATCCTTCCAGAAAGCAATTAAGTTGTTTCCCAATTGCAAGGAACACTATGGAGCTAATAATGAGCTTCCTTGAGCAAAATGGGGCTACTTCACATCATATAAGCCGGTTAGAGGAAGGCCCGCTGCTGCAATGGCACACGCCCCTGGATGGTCCTTTCTGCAAGGGGTGCATCTTCATCTTCTAGTATGGCCACAGTGGAAGAAGAATGAACCCTGACCTGTGCTTTCTCCAAATCAACCCAGGCTAACCCTCCTCCTGTGCTTGGTTTCCCCCAGTGTCTCAGTTCTGCTGAGTAAGTAATTTGTTTGCTCGGATAGTTTATCGGCTAGTAATGAAGAAATTCGAAACCCTGGAATTCTTGAGATCCGAGGAGGAGGAGGAGTAAGGATCCCTTTTAATTGCTCCATGACCTTGATCAGTGAAGGCGCCAGGATGTTGGCTCTGCTCCAGGCCAGCGGCCTCTGACCAGGCCCACTCTCCGTGAGGATACAGCAGGCTCTCTCTCCCTGCCCCTGGTGCTTCTTAGAACCCCTCTGTCTAGCGTATCTTAGTATTTCTTTTTATCTGTCCCCCCACCCACATCCCCCACAGCACTTGGGGGTTGAACTGAGGACCTCACACTTGTGGACATGCTCTACCACTGGACTGCACTCTCGGCTCCTTTTTATTTTTTATTATGAGATGGGGTCCTGCTAAGTTACTCAGGCTGCCTGTGGCCTCGCATTTGGAATCTTCTTGCCTCAGCCTCCCGAGTTGCTGGGATTCCAAGTGTGCACCACTGCGTCCCTTAGTATTTCTTGTGCATTTGGAAATCTACTGGGAGAAGATAGATGGGGGAAAAGATAGGTAGGTGGTGACAGTGCTGGTTGCAGGCATTTCATCCCTTGGACTGAACTGAAGTCCCTGCTGTGTATGCGCTGCAGGATGCACAAGTGTTTAGTGTCTCTGGGGGGATCTGAGGAAGCTCTGCATGGCTTAGGAGGTTGCATACACACCGTGAATTCAACTTTCTAAACTTGTTTCCATTCTTAAACTTTAAACAATTTCTTTAATTTTTTTTTTTCTGGTTTTCTACTCTTCATCAACTAAGGGAGTGAGCAGTTTTGCAGGTTGAGCACCTTCGTGCTCTGTGTTGCGATTTGTGTATTGAGCTAATGTTGAGAGAACCACAGGCTTGTGGCATTTTGATGGCCTCTGTAATATGTATATTTTAAGCTCCTCCTGTACAGGTCCTTGGCGGAAGGTTGGAAGGGATGGATTCTAGGTCTGAATCACACAGGTGCTAGATGAGCCTGTGAGCCTGGTGTCCTTTATTTCTCATTAGTCAGTCCCTTGGTCTGGGGCCTTGCAGAGAGAACATGGACCCTAATGTGGGAAATTTCCTATATCTGGGATCAGATAGACGCATCTGGTTGCGTGTACATTTAGACCAGTGCCTGAAATGGGCCTTGTGACCAGGAAGTCATTATTTCACCTTCCCTGGAAAAGACTTCTTACACAGCTGAAGGGTTCCTGTGGTCACATGGGCTCATTCTCCCTTTTTCTCTCTTTCTCTTCCGTTTTGGGCAAAAACATAGATGAGCGCAAAGGCAATGTATTTCCTTTGCAAAGAATGACAGATTTTGTAGCTGTGAGTCGGTTTTGAACCACAGTGTTATTAGGATTAGCCTACGAATACCCCCTTGATGGGAGTTGGTTAACAGGGTTTTGCATACACTCATTTTGGCTGAAGACACTGCTCATTGTACAGGCAGTGAATTCTGAGGCTCATGGCATGGAACTGACTGCTCAAACCATAGTTGTGGCTTCATCGTAGTTTTGGATGTCACAGAGTCTGCTCCAGTGGTTAGCATCTCTTTTTGGATATGCATGCCTTAAAAGGAAGCTGAATTCCAGGAATGGCATGATCGGACATAGTAAGGAATAGGGGTTCCCTTTGTGTGTGTGGCTTTTGGCAAGGATGGCTGTCTCCCCAAACTCTGTTACACACACAGGCCTGATGTGACTTTAACCATAATTTGAATCACCTTTTCTTTAGAAGTGATAGCCATCTTCCATTGATACAATGAACATAAATCATTTAAGGAAATCACTTAAGGCATGAATGCAAATCACTTTAAGAAGAACAAGAGGACACGGAGGCTGTAGATATGGGAAGCAATTTTAGGGTGAGATGCGTGTACATGGGTTGAGAATTCTTCCTTGGAGGTTGTAAAGGCTGGCCTGGAAGGGCTGGGGATTGCCATTCTGTGTGCTGTGGCTGGCCCGTGGCCTTTCAGGGAACGCTGTCTCTCTGTGTGAATGGATGTGTAGATGGACACATGAGGTGTCTTTGGGTCCCTGTGGTATAGAACAGTACCTGCCCATAGGAGTTAGGGTTAGTAAACTGAGGTAGTTGTTGCACTTGCTGTCTGCATCTTCTCTAGTTTTATCTGAGGGAGGGCCCTCTGCTTCTAACTCAGTAAGTCGGGAGGTAACTATCCCTCGCCTCCCACTCATGTGCCTAATGGTTCCCTTTGAAGTTGGGGTGTTTTTTGAATTTAATATGATAGGCAGGGCTGCTTACTTTCCATTCTGTTTGTGTATCCTGAGGTGGAAGCATGAGAAATGCTAACTCAATTGGCCACCTTCATGTTAATTGGGTAAAGCCCCAAAATTTGACTGTCCTGCTAAATGATTCTGTGCAAGGGAATCCCTTTAGGGTCTTTCCTAAACAGCACCAAGCTATGTTTCATTTACTGAGATTAAGAACTGGTTAAGGGAGAAAAAATAATAGAAGGATGGCTTGTCTGTGTACACAGTTCACAAAGAGGAATCCCACTTTATAGAAACCAAAGCCCAAATTAGAGAAAGCAAGATCTTGGATTAAAATGATTTCTGTTGTGGTTGTAACATACCACAGTTTGATTTTTGTCCAGATGAAAACATTTGGTTTGCACTCCTGTAGATATTGTGGAGACGTTGCCAGCTAATTTTGAAAAGTAATGAAATACAGCTTTGGCAGAGCACAGAGGCATTCCGTACTCCTGATTTCTCTTATCTGATCCAAGTTCAGATTTTTTACACATTTGCTAATGCACTTGAATAATCAGGAGAGAAAATATGCCTGTCATTTTAATAGAAAACTATATTTATAATCAGAGTATGCCCCTCCCCAAATAACTCCACTCAACCCTTAATCCTCTAAATCATTCACCTTTCTTTGATTACCAGAGAGATGATATAATTTCATGATGAGTTAGCCCCTCTCACTTGCTAATTGATATGATGGGGAGATCACCTCAAGATCAGTGGAGCGAGACTCGAACTAGGGGTCAGGGAGCCGGAGCCCTTCAGACGTCTACCTTGTTCCACCGTCCTTGCTGCTCTTTTGCATCAGGCTATGGGTGAGCCTTCTTGTGGGAAAGAATTAGGTCTCTTTTCCAAAAATGTTTTCCGATGGCTAGTTACTTGTCTCCTAGATCTCCCTTCCTGCTATTGTCTCGGTGTAGTTCCATCCTTGTTTTCCTGACTGCTGGACCCATGTGAACATTTCAAAGATTGTCCCATCTGGCATTTGGAGAAGTGACGTTTCCTTAATGAAATCTCTAGATAGGAAGCTGACCTTTATGTGTCAGGTCCGATCTATAAGCTGTGAAATATTTATGATAAAAAACTTAAAAAACACACACTTTGATCTTTTTGACTTCTAAATATTAATTTAGCTTTATTTCATTTTATCTCTTGTGGTACTTGGGGGTTGACCCCAGGGCCTTGCACATACTTGGAAAGCATTCTACTGTTGGGGTTCGGCGCAGGCCTAGCAGAGGTCAGAGCCTTGCCCTGACACCAAGTGGGTATCAGGGACCCACTGGACCAGGTTGATGTAGTGGCCAGAGGTGCCAAAGAAGGATCTCGGGAGACCTCTTGCGGGAAAGTTTATTGGGCTGCTCCCCAAGTGGGGTGCAACCAGCAAGCAGCTCCTGTCAAGTGCTAGCTCTAAGCCTGCAGCATAGAATGCTGCGGGCTGACTTGTGGAACAGCTCAGCCTTAAAGGCACAGCTACAAGCAGTTGGTGTTCCACCGGGCTGGAGGTCTGGTGGTCTTGACTCTCGCAGCTGGCCTTCTCTACTTCCCTCTTTCCCAAGGATGGGAGGAATTGGGAGGCTCTTTGTGGCTTGCTTGCAGCCTTTGGCACTTCGGGGGCCCCTGGTCTTGACGCGTAGGCTTACTTGGAGATCTTCCGCTGGATTGGGGAGCGCTGGATCAAGGTGATGGGGTCCTGACAGCAGTTGAGGGACAGTGAGAGATGAAAGGTGAAAGGGGTGCAGGAGCCCTGCTTATATAGGGTCCCGGAGGGGACCATGTACTGGGGTTAGCCAATTAGGGCACATTCCTGACAGGTACAACAGGAGAACTGTCATACCTGCCAGGTAGGGGGAGTTATTTAACTGAGATGCTAGGGGTAGCCAATCAAAATTGAGGTAGCTGAGGCTCGTCAGGATGGTCAGGGGCCATCTTTGCTCACTCGATGGGATGGGGGATAAAGGAGTGAGTAGAATGTAGCCTGAGTGTTAGCCCCTCATACTGGTTGGAGTGACCCTATTTATGGGGTTCATTTAAAAATCCCCAACACTCTACCACTGAGCTGTACCATCAACCCATTTTTTTTTTTTTTATCTTGATACAGGATCTTGCTAAGTTACACAGGTTACCTCTAGCCTCCAACCCGAGAACCTCTTGCCTCTGCCTCATGAGTTGCTGCACTTACAGGCAAGGACCACCACACTCGGCTATTAATTTAGCTTTGTATTGACTCAGCATCAATATATTTCTGGAACACACCCATTCACCCCTTTTCATACTGAAGAATGTGGGACGATTGCTCCAAGTAACAAAAAACTAGGCTGTTCTGTGCTTTGAGGGCGTAAAAATACCTTTTCCTTCATCTTATTTTACTTAGAGCAGATACCTCCTCCTCTGCCCTTATTTGTAAGTTAGGCAGTGAAGCTTGTGTCTAGGTGAGAAGGGAGTAAGTACTTCCTGTAATGAATGTTCCTGAGGATGCTGTTTTGTCCCCTTTGTGTACTTGAGGTTGTTATTTAGCTATTTTCTAGGTGTTATCTAGTAATGATCACTGTCTCTCTTTTGCCTTGAATATTTTCACTTTGGCACTGAGTAAGAGATGATCTTACTGGTTTGTTCTTTCAAGAAAGCAAGAGCTGCTTGTGCTTCATGTTTTGCTGCCACTGTGGCCTCTCCTGGTCTAAATGCTAGTTTGGCCTCAGTTTGCAAATGGGCATGCCAGCCAGATTGTTAGAGGGATTTTCTGTGTATTTTTATTGTATTGCTTTGTATATTTTATTTTGTTTTAGTTGTACCGTATTTGGGGATTGAATCCTGGGCCTTACACATCATACTTTGCAATTGCTCTACCACTGGGCTGTACCCCCAGTCCTTTTTTTTATTTGTTACCTTGATACAGGGTCACCCTAAGTCACGCAGTCTGCCACTGGCCTTAAATTCATGATCCTCCTGCCTCTGCTTCCCAAGTTGCTAGGAGTACAGGCATGCACCCACCATGCCCGGCTTCCTGCAGTGGCTTTGAACAGCCATGTGGTGACACTGTCCTGGAATATGCACCATGAGACTGTTAGGGAGAGTCCTTTGTGCCTCTGTTCATTTGACTAAAAATGTTATGGAGATGTACAGGTAGGAGGGCCCAGCTGGGGTCCGCAGGCCTGATCCTTCTGCAGGAGGTGCTCATAGAATCTTTGAGTGGATTGGCAATGGCTTTTCAGGAGAAGATGCACTACGAGGACAGGCAGCAATGCCATGTCTAGCGTTCGAGGACAGTGTTGTCTTTGAGCAGTACCTGCCAGAAGGGAGAATGGGTACAAGATAACGTTTGAAGCAAGGGCACGTTTTTCCCTCTGGTGTGGTGACCTGACCTCCTTCCCTGGAATTACGATTGCTGAGAGTCTGTGCTTTTCTTCTGGTTTTCTTTCAGAAAGCTGTTTGTTCCATCTGGTTGGGGAACCCTTGTCCAGAGTGGTTGGTTTGCCGATGCTGTACTTCTAGGACCAGATCAATATGTTAGTCTAAGCCAGGTGCAGTGACTCCTGCCGGTTGTCCCAGCAGCTTGGGACGCGGAGGCAGGAGGATCCCAAGTTTGAGACCAGAGGCAGTCTGTGTAATTTAGTGAGACCCTGTCTCAAAAAACTAAAAAAAACTAAAAAAAAAAAAAAAAAAAAACTAAACTAAAAAAAGGGCTGGAGGCAGCAGCTCAGTGGTCCAGCACTTGCAAAGCATGCAAGTGTGAGGTCCTGGGTTCAACCCCCAGTACCGCCCCCCCCCCCAAACAAACAAACAAACAAACACATTAGTCTAAATAAAACAAGGATCTCCTCTGAGGTTGAAGGGCAGTCTGCCTTTATTCCCAGTCAACCTATACTTGGAAGAAAAGCGTATTCTTTGACGTCTCTGACTGGATTATTCTCTTGTGTTGTTAACCGTTTCTGGTTTTAGAGTGAATTGTACAGAAGTGTGAATTGTCCTCCCTGGCCTTCATTTCTGATCTTACATTTCTCTTGTCTTAGGCTCTGGGTTGCTGAGGAGCTGTTAAAACAGATTCATTGGAAGGATTGGTGGTTTTCTGTGTTTGTTGAAGTTATCTGGTACACTTGGCTAAGGTTTGGGCATGATAAAATTGTGTCCCTATACAGGTGCATATGACGGGAGGCTTAGTCTCCTGGGTTGCTGTATTGGAAGGTGGTGGAACCTGGAAGAAGTAGGGCCTAGTGGGAGCTCCTTAGATCTTGCTGGGGGACCCTGCCTTCAGAAGGGTTGATGGCTCTGCTGTGTCCCCTTGGTAGGTCTTGCAGAAGGGCTGTTATTAAGAGCAGCAAGTAAGGCCCCACGTACCCCTCTCTACTTCCTGGCTCACCATAAGGTGGTTCTGTGGTACAAGGGCCCCTTACTAGAACCAGAGCCTGCACTTTCCGTTTGAACTCGGAACCTCTGAAACTGTGAGCTAAATGAGCCTTTTCTTCATAATTTGTGTTGTTAGTTGCTGTTGAGTTGAGTCTGACTCATAGCAACCCTATGTACAGAAGAATGAAACACTCCCTGATTCTGGGCCAGGCACATGGTCTTACTTATGTTTAAGCCCATTGTTGCAGCCGCTATGTTAGTCTGTCTAGTTGAGGGTCCTCCTTTTTTCTGTTGACCCACCACTCTCCCACACATGATGTCATTCTCCAGGGATTGGTCCCCCCAGCTACATGTCCAAAGTATGTCAGATGTAGTTTAGCCATCCTTGCTTCCAAAGAGCACTCTGGTTGCATGTCTTCTAGGATGGATCTCTTTGGCAGTCCATGGTATATTCAGTATTCATCTCCAGTACCATAATTCAAAAGCATCAATTCTGCTCTTGTCTCCCTTATTCACTGTCCAGCTTTCACAAGTGTTATGATGCAACTGAAAACACTGTGGTATGGGTCAGGCACACCTCTGTCTTCAATGTCACATCTTTGCTTTTCAGCACTTTGAAGATGTCTTTTGCAACAGCTTTTCTTAATGCAGTGCGTCTTTTGATTTCTTGACTGCTGCTTCTGTGGGTGTTGATTGTAGATTCAAGTGAAGCAGAAACTTTTTTTTTGTGGTACTGGGGGTTGAACCCATGGCCTCACGCCTGCATGCTCTGCAAGTGTTGGACCACTGAGCTACACCCCTAGCCCATTTGTTTACTTTTTGAGACAGGGTCTCGCTAAGTTTCGCAGACTGCCTCTGGTCTCGAACGTGCGATCCTCCTGCCCCCACCTCCCAAGCCGCTGGGATTACAGGCGTGTGCCACCGTGCCCGACAAGTAAAGCAGAATCTTGAATAACCTCAATCTTTTCTTCATTTATCAAGAAGCTGCTTATTAATCAGTTGTAAGGATTTTTGTTTTCTTGGTACTGAGGTACAATCCTACTGAAGTCTGTGATTTTCATCAGTAAATGTATCAAATCTTCAGTTTCAGCAAGCAAAGTTGTGTCATCTGCGTAACACAGGCGGTTATAGAGTCTTTCTCCAATCATGATGCCATGTTCTATGCCACTGGTTTTACAGATACTAGCAGGGTCACCCGTGGTGGACAGGTTTCCCCTGAGCTTTCAGCCTACAGACTAGGGAGAAGGACATGGCAGCCCACTTCCAAAACAGCCATCAAAAGCCCTGTGAAGAGCAGAGGGACACTGGCTGTTTGCCCATTTCCACCTTACTGTCAGATGGCCTCTGTTGTAGAACTTGCGCGCTCTGCTCATGAAATACATCCCTCCAACACCTCTTCTCTCTCCTGTTACTGCTCTCTCCAGCAAATGGCAGAGCTGAGTGCAGAAGGTACTGCAGAGTCTGCACCAGCCCTGATGGCTTCAATATCCATGCATCTTTGATTCCACTCTGTCGTCAGTGCACCCAAGATACACAGTGCAAGAGAACTGCTCTTCAAAAGAAATTCAGTGTGGATATTTTGATCTGGAAGGAACTCTAAGAGATTATTTAAATTATTCCCTCTTTGACAGAAGAGAAAATTTTAACATCAAGTGTCCAAAGCTTCCAAGTATGGAAGTTCCCTGCTATAATCTGTTGGCATATAACGTGTTACAGTGTGTGTGTGACTATAATACGTGCTGAGCCGAGTTGTAGCTGTGGTTAAAATAATTTGGCTGGGAAGGTGCTCTGTATCCCCCTAGGAATGGTGCTTTCTGGCCGAAAGCTTCTGACTGGGAAGCTAGAAAGGGTGGTGTTTCCTCTTTTCCTGGTCAGTATTTCATGAACTATAAAACCACTTAGAATATATATTTTGTTCTAGTGGAAATGTGACCCAATATTTTATTCTCAGTTTTTTTTGGCGGTGGGGGAGGTGTTAACTCCCAACTCTTATTTAACTCTCTTGTTTGGTTAAATTATTTCTAGAAAGTTTGTGTCACATTTAAGAACCTTTCTTCCATCAAGAGCCTAACTAAAATGGAGAGGATTAAAGGGGAAAAATAAGCAAACAGAAAACAAGGAACAGGTTTTGTCAGACCCAGTGCAATTGTAATATCCTCAGGGTCTCTTTCCAGCCTGCAGCCCGCTGAACTCTTATTGTTTTCTTCTGAGGGGGCAGTTGGTTGTATTTGTTTTTGTTTTGAGACAGTCTTGCTGTATGTAGCTTGGGCTGGCCTCCTGCCTCTGCCTCCACCTCCCAAGTGCTGGGGCCACAGTGTGCACCACCACACCTGATACCACTGGAATTTTATTCTCTCCCAGTGGCGTGACCCACATCACTTTTGGAATTTTTGAGTGTTGGTGGTTCGAGGGGATGACTGTAGCAGAAGGAAGGGGGCAGACAGTATCTGTGCTTTTTTGCAGTTTTTGGAGGTGGCTTTAGGCTTCCCATTCCTTTCCATGTTCTTGCTCCCAAGGCATGTGGTTCCCAAGCTGGACAGGAGCTGTTTTTAAAAAAGCATTTGGAGTTTGAGATCTCCATTTAGGAAGGAGAGTGACTTGGTTAGTTGTATTTATGTTGGTGTTACTCAGGTGTTGCTCATACACCGTAAAGATGGGCAAGAGAAGAAGTTAAATGTTAATTAGCTTTTCTGGTACTTGGTGGTAACTCTCACAGAAATACTTAGTGGAAAGGAAGATCTAAGGAGATATCTTTGGATTTTAGCAGCCACAAGTCCCAAACAGTACGCCAGTGTTTTAACTGTTTCCTCCTCAACTGTCTCTGTTTGATAATTTCTGTATAATACTGGCTTTGTCCTGGTGGTGTGGCTCTGTCTTAAGTGCAGAAATGGCAGTGGTTGAGCATGGGGAGGTGAAAATGTAAAAGAAATGAGAGATGCAAGGTTTCTTGTTCTTAAATCCAGCACTTTTACTTACGGTTGTACAGGAATTTAATAGTTTTATATCTTATTAGCCTAATCTTTTAACATCAGAGTTGCTTCTGTATACATTATTTTTTGTATCTGCTTTTTTTAACAAGTACGAGGGAGGGACTTTACAAAAAGAAAAGTTAGATTCTGAATTTACTGTTTTCTTTTTTCTTTTTTTGTTTTCATTTTTAAAACCTAGTAAATTAGATACGTAGTGTAGATTAGTCTCTTCCCAACAATTTGTGTAGGTGTTTTTACTTGTATTTTCTGCACAGCTTATTCCTTGGTGCTGTGTGGTTGGTTTATCCTCAGGAACCATGAAGATGAGACTTTTAAAATTTGGATGTGTTATGTTGGGTGAATGGCACCATTCCCTTCCAGGGGGGTTTTGCCTGAAATCTGTTAAAGGGATTCACATGGAATTGTGCTTCTAGGGGAATATTTGAAAAATAGAAAAGTGGCCCCAGAGTTTTACGTGCTTGGTGTGAGTTAGGTCTCCATTGCGTCACTCCTGCTGGAAGGAATGAGTGTCAAGGCTGGTGTTCACGAGCCATCTTTCTTAACCTCCCAGGTTCTCCTGCGCTGCCCAACAGTATGGTATATTTCGGAAGCTCTCAGGATGAGGAGGATGTCGAGGAGGAAGATGATGAGACAGAAGACGTCAAAATAGCCACCAACAATGCTTCATCTTCATGCCAGTCCACCCCCAGGAAAGGAAAAACACACAAGCATGTTCACAACGGGCATGGTAGGTCCATGATTGGGGGTGGGTGAAGGGAAGTGAGTCTGGTGGAGGGTGAGGAGAGCTAGACCTGGCCCTCAATTAAGAAGAAAAAGATTGAGGGCTACAGCCACTTCTGTAAGTGCCATACTCTTTATGGGCAACCAGGTTTTTATTTTTAGTACAGCAAAGGACTGTCCAAATTATTCTAGGCAAATGCATTAAGATGAAGGTAGATGTTCTTAAGTTGTGGAGACCCTCATAAATTCCATGAGAGCTCTACAGATTATGGAGATCAGAAGCGGAAATGATCACATTTAAGTGAGGATGGTCAACAAGATTGTGTGAAAACTTTTGTGATCAACTTTTGTGGCAGGTTGAGCAAGTGAATACAGTATAGAAAGAAAACTTATTTCTCCCATGAAATTAAGAAAATGCACCTATTTTATGAAGCACAGTGATTTTTCCCCCTTCCCTTGAAGGTTGTAGATGAAGAAGATAAAAGGTAGAAGCAGAATGTTGAGTATTAGAGATAAGCAACTCATTCTGCCTAAATAAGTTGTTTGTGGACAATGCCTGGTGGCTTTTCAGTGGGGAGGTGACTTATTTGGAATTGTGCTCTAAACAGACGAGGATGGCTCTCATGATGAAGACTTCATATGGGGACATGTCTTGAGAAGAAGAAATGATTGGCAGGTTGTCATCGTAAGCAGTTCCAGGCCACAAGTAACAAGGGAGCAGAGTGGGTCCTGTTAATGTACATAGGAGGGTGCAGGTACAGCCGTGCATCCTTGAACACTGGGGTGTGTTCGGAGAACCCATCATTGAGTGACATCACTTTGCGTACATTTTGGCATGTCCTTACACAAGTGGAGGTGATACGTAGCCAGTCACTAGACAGGGCTTCTTGAGGCCATCAAGAGGTCTAGTAAATACGAGATGTATTAAGCTGCTGCTGCTGTGATGTGTTATACTCTAAGTGGACGACATACTCTCTAAAACAATAACATACATAGCTCATACGTAAGTAGCCTGGTCATTTGTCATCAGGTGTCATGGCTGTATGTGACTGCATGCACTGTGTGTCTGTGATCGGCAGCACAGCAAGGTTTGTTGAGAACAGCATTGCCACAAACATGAGTTGTGCTACAACATCACATCGTCCATGATATTGTTGTCGTCGCTGTCAAGTCAGATCTGACTCATGGTGACCCTATATGCAACAGAAAGAAACACTCCCCTACACTATGCCATGCCTGGCACTATGTCACGGCTTCTCTACTATTCTTAGGGTTTTCAGTGACAGATTGTTTTGGGAGTGGATTGCCAGGTCTTTCTCTCTAGCCTGCAGCACTTGGTATTCCCAGGCAGCCTCCCATCCAAGGACTAACTGTGCCGACCCTCCATAGCTTCCAAGATCAGGAGGGGATTGGATGCCAGGGTGCTGCAGCTGCAGACATGGTGTCATTGTTGTTAGGTGCCATTGAGTTGGATCCGACTCATAGCCATCCTCCTAGGGTTTTCAGTGGCTGATTGTTTTGGGATTGCTGTGGGAGTGGATTGACACATCCTTCTCCTGGTGATGTCATTAGGCCACAAGAAGTTCTCAATTCCGCTATAATCCTATGGGACCATCATACATGGGATCTGTTGTTGACCAAAATGCCGCTGTGTTGTGTACAGATGCCTCAGAAGGAAGAGAGCTGTTGCAGAGGTAGCGATGGCAGGATCTGGTAATCGATTGGGATGGCATGGTGCCGGTGCGAGGGAGCAAGAAAAGAAAAGGGAAGCCAAGAGCATGGCGGTCCAAGGCATCATGGTTGTGTTCTGCTGGCTCCTCTCAACATTCCACTGGTCTTAACTTTATTTAGGACTTCCATAAGAGACTCTCCCATTGGAGGGGAGTCCTCATTTACAAAAGGAAGTTGATACTGTGGCTAAGTGTTGGAGTCCAAGGAAGGTGTGTCACTTTTATCCTCAGTGTCTGTGCACTGAGCTTCTACTGGCTTCTATGTACTCAGTGGCAAACTGATGCTCAGTGTTCATGTGCTAGATATTGTTGGGCTTTTCTGCTTTGTCAGTAATGTTCGTCTGTCTTCTGTCTTGCCTTGGGCTCTATTTAGATGGCACATAGGCAGGGTAGAGGACATGACCCCTTTTTAGAGACTTGCAGTTTAATTGGGGAGATGAGGCTAATAGAAATGGCAACAAAATTAAACCTTTAAAGAAAACCCTTGCTGCCTGCAGCTGGGGTCATCAGGGACCCTGGTGAGGGAGAGCTGCATAGGTGTTGGAGTGCAGTACAAGTGGGTGAACTAACTTGGAAGGGAAGATCTACATGCCTGGTGCAGTGGTGGGCTGCCGTCTACTGCTGGTGGTGGCAGGTTTTCTCAGCAGTGTGGGGAGTGTACTTTGAGGGTCTCAGGGGAGTCGATTACATTTGCCCTGCTAGGCAGAAGGGAGAATTCTAATACAGAGAAAAATGTGATTTTTGATGTAGAAATAGGAAGATGACATTTTGTAAGTCAATATCTATTTTTTTGGCAGCATAATTTAGTTTGAAAGAAAAGGGAAAAATGATTGGAGTTGAAGGATCTGTCCAGGAAAGAACTGGTAAGAACCTGGCTGTGAGCACATGCAATGCTGCAGCTCTTAATGAGGCCTGAGGAAGGTGAAGGGTAAGAATGGGAGGAAGGTTGGTTTGTGCATGGGTTAGGACTTTATTTTCATTACCTATTGAGTCTGCTGTGATGGTGAAAAACAGAATGGCAGAGAGGAGATGGGGGGTAACTTAAGATGACAGAGCTGCAGGGTGAAGCTCTCAGCACGGATGACCTTTCTGAGGTACAATGAGAGGTGTGTGTGGATTTATTTATTTTTAAATATATGTTATTTATTTAGCCCAGACTGGATTTAAGCTCAGGCTCCTGCCTCAGCCTCCCAAGTGCTGGGGTTACAGGTGCGCACTACCATGTTTAGCTGCAGCTTTTTAATCTTGAGGATGAATGTTAATGTTTTAGCTTTCTTTTCGGTTTAGTAGAAGGGAATCAAGAGTACACATATCTGAACAAAGCATGAAATCATACTTATGTGTTATTTTCTGTTCATGTGATTGAAATACATTTCCTCAGTGTGCTTTCTAATTGGTTTCTTCTTGCTTGTTACCCTGTGAATCCCTGTGATCAGACAGATTCTTCATCAGAAGTTAATCCTGTGCGTCCTTGCTCACTTGTCATTGTGTCTCCAGCGCCTTCTAGCTTGTTTGGGCAATTTTCTCATAGATTCACCGTGTAGTGTTAACCATCATCGTCTTTCATGTGCCTGGATCTATGATTCTCTTCACATGAGCTTCAGGTGATTACGTGGAAGAGCAGCATTTGGCCAGGTGTTCCAGCAGGTGTATGAAGCCATGAGCTGAGGGTGCAGGAGTTGGTTGAGTTCTTATTTATGGGGCAAATGGCCACTGTCATTGACCACCTGATTGGATTTAGAGTCAGGAGATTGTCACCTTCCTGGGTATGTGTGTGAGGGTCATGCTAGAGAGGATTCACTGAGTGGGTAAGACCCAACCTGAGTGTGGGGGTAGCATCCCATGGGCTGAGGCCCAGGTGGAATAAAAAGGGAAAAAGGTGGGAACTAGGAGAGCACTGGCATTCCCCCCTCCCCTTTCCTTTCTGCATTAGGGAATCTTCTTAGGCACAAGCTTCTGCCACTGTGATGATCTCCGCAAGTGGGGCCAAGACACCAGAGACTGAACCCTCAGAAACTACAGTGAGCTACTGTAAATCCTTCCTTAATTTGTTTCTCTCCTGTATTTTGGACACAGGATTAGATATAATGTACCATCTAATTTATATGTGTAGGATACAGATACCTTATATTCACACATAAACTTATAATTTAATTTTTTTTTGAGATTTTACTATTTTCAACATTGTTTGAGAAACAGTACTGGACGATTGAAAACCCTTTCCTTTTTGAGGATTTGTTTGTTAATGTAAATGTTTCTAGACACACTGAGTTCTTCTGATGTATTAATGAATTTTGAAGTCTGCTGGCTCAGACAGTGTAAGGATGGTGGGAGTCTTTGGCTTCACAGTGGGAGAACCAGCCGGAAGTATGCATAGCGTCTTGAGTGAACCCGAGAGCCCCATCCTGCTGCCTTTTCCCAGTTTCTGCTCTTAGGCTATCTCATTATCCCTGCTTTCCAGTTATTTTGTCTGCTCTGTTACAGTGGAAATTACCTCCTAATACAGAGGAACAAACAATAGGAAGCTGACCAAAATCTGCTGGGCTTAATCAGTGGACTAACTGTACTTATGCTAAGAAGTGCTTCTGTGCTCACTTGAGAGAGACTTGTAGAAACTCAGACTGAAGCACCTGTTAAAGTTCTTAATTGCTCATTCTGTTAACCAAGTTATCTGCAGGTCTACCCCCCCCCCACGTGTTGGGATTGAACCCCAAGCTCTGTGCATGCTAGGCAAGTGCTATACTGTTGACCTACACCTCTAGCCTCAGGTCTGCTTCTAATGACCATGCCTTCCTAATTATGGATCCCTTTTATATGCCATCATCATCATCGTCGTCGTCATCATCATCATTATTATTATTATTTGTATTCAGTGACTGTATATAAAAATGTGCTGCAGTTTGCAATATTGTTCATTTCCCAGCAAGTGGAGCCCGTTTAGTTTTTTGGCAGTTAGCTTGTCTGGCATATTGATTTTGTTAGATTGATGTCATCATTGATCAGTCCAGCCTCCAGTAGAGCCTCTACCTTTCTGATCTTGTCAGCATTTGAGCTCCCTTCCCTTGCCTGTTTCATTCGTTCATTTTCCAAAAATTAAAATGTGAGATCTTGTGTCTCTGACTCAGGTGTGAAGGTACACGGGTTCATACAGGTTTTCTAGCAGGAAGACCTTGGGTAAGGGCATAATTGTTGTGTGACAGTGCAGTTCCTCAGAATTGTTGACTCTTACAAAGGAAAGTTGGTGAGAGGAAGCTGCTTTTTTCTATCTTCTCTATTTCTCTTGTCAGATTGGTCCTTGGCCCCTTTTTATATGCTGGAGATATTAACACACAGCCAGGAAATCCAGTAACATCTGAATCCTTCCCAAATAAAATGCAGGGAGATAAACCCACAGAACAAAGTGTGGGGAAATGAATTGCTTTATGGTTGGGGTAGCTTTGGCCAAAATTCTGATTAGACTGCATTCTCAGGAGAGCATTTCTATTTTTACTGTCACTTTGAAGACTCTAGAGGCCGAACTGCCTGCAGTCGTACCACTGTGGCATCCAATCCCACCAGATCTCACAAGCTAAGCAGGGATATGGCTCAGTTAGTACTTGAATGGGTGACCACCTGGGAACACCAGGTGCTGTAGGCTTGGGAGAAGGACCCGGCAACCCACTCCCAAAGAACAATCAGCCATCAAAAACCCTATGAATAGTAGAGAAGCACTGACAGTAGTGTTTTATCTGTTGGATGTAGGGTTGCTATGAGTTGGACACCAACTCAACGGCACCTAACAACAAGAGACCAAACTGGCAACGATGTCCTGCTTGATTTTGTTTCTTTTTAAACCAAGCAGTTGAACGGCTCATGGCAATGCAGGCAGGACCCTTGACCTCTTCAGAGAGGTAGCAGGAAAGAGCATCCCCCCTTTGGGATAGCACCCCCACACTGTCTCATTCACCTGCGTGATAGCACTCTTCCTGGAGAAGGAGCCTGGGCTCCGGAGGTCTTTTGCAAGAGCTGAGTGTCCCCAGACAGAAGCTTAGTTTCACAAGACATTTCACAGGACTCGCATGTTCTCATTTACAAGCCACTGGATGTCCTAATGGAAAGGGATTTGTTGGATAAAATGCACGCTCCAAAATGACTTGGATAGCATCACCCAAGCTTTTAACTTTGGCTTACAATGCAGAGGTTACCATAACAATGCCTCAAGCCACTTTGTTTGTTAGGTCATCAGTTTCCAAAATAATCTTGGATATACACTACCTCAAATGATCCCAACCATAGAGTCCTTAGGTAATTGCTATTTGAAAATAAAATAAAAGAACACAATCAAAACACTACATTGTGTATATTTATAATACAAGTTGATGTTTGAAATGCCTTAGGTTTTCAACAGTGTTCCTTAATTGGTTATTTTTTCCAATGGGATGAACACCCTTTAAACTTTGCATTGTGGTGATGGCTTCACCACCTTGCCAATACGCTAAACTCATTGAATTGCGCACTTGAAATGAGGGGCTTACGTGATGTGACGTGAGAATTGTACTACAAAAGATGTTAGAAGCTCCAGGCGCGGTGGTGCATGCCTGTAATCCCAGCAGCTCGTGAGGCGGAGGCAGGAGGATCGAAACTTCGAGACCAGAGGGAGTCTGTGTAACTTAGTGAGACTCTGTCTCAAAAAGTTAAAAAAAAAAAAAAAAAAGGGCTGGGGTGCAGCTCAGTGGTCCAGCACTTGCAAAGCATGCAGGCACGAGACCCTGGATTCAACCCCCATTACTGGGGGTGGGGTGGGGGGGAAGGAAAAAGAAAAAAAGATGTTAGGAAGCAAAACCTTCTGAGGCTAAATGAGGACAGGAACAGTGTTCGGCACTGCTTTTCTTAAACAGGGTGGCTGGTATCTTGTCCAAATGTCTGTCCCTGAACTCTTTAAGAACTGAAATACCCCTATAGCTCTAAGCAAATTAAATGGAATGCGTTTGATTTTTCTGAACTTGGTAAATTTTGCTGTGCTTAGTGGTTAGTATATGTTTCTGTCACACACATTATACATGGAGTTGCCGTTCACCAAACTGCTCATTATTTAATAATTTCAGCGAAATTTATCTGACCTGTCATTTAGCAAGTTTCACTGTTGGCAGAGCCTGTAAAATGTGCATGTGGAACATTGAAAGCCATTCTTGGTTGGAGGTTGGGTAAAGGTGCATGAGACTAATAGAATTATGGATCCGAACTAGTTATTTCAACAGCCTTCAATTCAAGACAATCCCCTTTGCAAAACAAGGATTTCTGTACTCTGTTTTTTCTGCATTTCTTTCTGTATTTTACCAGCTATTTCTGTATTTTTCCTACTTCATTGGCATTTTAATTCTGAAAATTGCCAATCCTCCTGTAACTTGGATACTTGATCCTGTTAATGAGGTGCATTCTGGTTTATCCCACATGCCAGGTGTCTAGTCTCTTGACACCAGGTGTCTGTCTCTCTGTGTGTTGTGATTCCTTGTTCATGTTCCAAAGTGAGCCAGAATTCTTTGTGTTTTTTTGAGTTAGAGTCTCATTATGTAGCCAAGGTTGGCCTCAAACTCGCCATTTCCCTGCCTCTCCTTCCTGTGTGCCAGGATTACAGGTGTGCACCACCACACCTGGATGGAATGCTCATCATTTACTGCAGATGTGGTTGACCTTTTAAAACTCATTATCTTCTGAGTGCAGGGTTTTAGAAAACCCAAAACTGCAGAATTACTTTATTCACTTACTCTTTCATGGAATTAACACTTGTCCCCTCTGTGTATATGTGGGTCTGTGCCCCACCTTGGTCCTGAGGAAGGTAAAGCAGGGGAACCCGTTTGCCCAGATGTTCCTCCACAGCTTCTCTGGCATGTCGGCTGATCCACACACCTTCGAACCACCCATGAGGCTAGGGCTTATCGGGCTGTCATACTTTTCCTGGACTCCTTTGGGGCCAGGAGGGCCAGGAAACCATTTTTCAGTGACAAAAAACATTTATCCTGATTTATTATCCTTCCATTGTCCTGACCTTTATATTCTCATAAAGGTCTTACAGCCTTTTAAACTTTAGTATCATAAGTTATTGGGAACACAGTTAAAAAACATGTTTAAATGGCAAACAGAGCCAAGTCTGTTAGCTATTTTATATCATTGCACATAATTATTGCACACTTTTAGATCGTGGGATGGTGACAACCAAATTGTGATTGAGAAAACTATCTGTGACTTGACACAATTTAAATTCTTCTTTAGGAAATGAAGAAAATGCAGTGTTTTAAAAAAATTCCATTTGCAGATTTCTTCCCACTGTAGTAACTAGAATTTGAGTGTGAGGTTTCACTCAGTAGAGAAATTCCAGCAGGGTTTTGCAAACACACATAAAACCAGTAGAACTGGGCTAAGATGCTGGGTTTGGGTCCTCAGAGACCGCAGTAGGTTCCCTCCCAGTGTGAACAAGTTGCTTCCCAGCTCTGTGCAGCTAAACTCCCCTTGCAACTCGCTCTCTTGGATGCATAGCTGCTGTGGCTGAGTTCGCTGTTTTGGCCCAGGGCAAACCGGGTTACAGCACTCACGTGCTACAGTAAAATCCTTTTGAACTGTTGGCACAGGTTGGCAGACACTCCATTGTGCTCAGACAACAGTTGACTCAAAGTCGAGCTGGCTCCAGGGAGCAAGTGCAGCTTTTGTACAGTAACAAGGCTTTAATGCCAGCCAGTTGGTGGAGTCTAGATGCCCTGTAATAACATGAAGCTTACATTTAAATATCTGGCTCGGTATCAGAAACTTGCTGTGGATCTCTTTTCCTTTCTCAAACACATTCCTTCCTTGTTTACAGTGATTCTCTAACACCCCTGTCCCCACCATTTGTTTTGAGGGTTTGGACAGGGAGAATGTCTTTTCAGCCAGGTGCCATGGTGCCTGCCTCCAATCCCAGGGGCAGGAGGACCACAAGTTCCAGGCCAGAAACTGGGTTTTAATTTCGGCATCATAACTGCCATTCTCGAGGTCCTTCTTGTCATTCTTTCCTTGTCCTGTCCTGTCCTGCTAACAGGCCCAGCTTTTTTGTCCCTGCTTCTCTTTCAGGGAGGTCAGGGCTTCAGAACCGTGGATACCAGCTCACGTTGAACATTCAGTACTCTGAGGATATGGAGGAACTTGTGCCAGGCACCAAGGACTCCTTTTTACTAGTTACCTAATAAAGAACAACGGGGCTTGGGTTTAGCTCAGTTGGTAGAGCACTGCTCTGCAGTCTCTGAGGTCTCCACTGATTGCCAGCACCACAAAAATGGGAGAAGGACAAGGACATGGCAGTACACTCCTGAGGCAATCCTGAAACAATCAGCCATTGAGGGTTGCTATTAACAAACAAAAACAACAGCAATACAGCAATAAAGAACAACAAGATTGCCTCCTGGCACTTTTTTCGAGTAATTAGTGTGGCAGGGCCCCTGGTTATGAGAGGGGCTCTGAGACTGGAAGAAGTGAATTGCTAGCTTTCCTTTTCTCTTTTAAAGGAATTTTGCCACAAGAACTTTAAAATAGATCACCCTACTTATGTTTGCAAAACTCCTTTCTGCGAAGAACACAAAACATTTTTACTTACTTGATGTAAAACACTTCAGCCAGTCCTCTATGGCAGATAAGGGGAGGCAGCTGGTTTGTCCTTGAGGGAATTGAGGACAGACTGTTGGTGAGCTGGGTAATGGGAAATCACAACCAGGAGATCTTCATGTGGTGAGGGTTTAAAGGCCTTTTTCATTGATTGCCTTAAGGATCTCATCCAGGAAGCCTGTCCACATCCGTGTGAACAGACCTCATGGGCACCGTTGTTCAGGACAGACTTGCTGGAGGTATAAATGTTAACATTCCACCCTCTCCTCTCCTCTCCCCTTCTCTTTTTTTTCCCCCTTTCTTTTCCTTGCCCTTTCTTCCCCTTCCCCTTCCCTTTCCCTTTTCTTTCTAGCTGAACCCCAGGGTCTTGCACATACTCTGCAAAGGCTCTACCACTGAGCTGCACCCCCAGCCCCTTTTTATGTTTTATCTGGAAACAGGTCTTGCTAAATTACACAGGCTGCCTTTGGCCTTGAATTCACAATCCTGCTCCTGCTTCCCGACTATCTGGGATTACAGGCTCATGCCACCACGCGCAGCTACATTCCACTTTTCAAAAGTTTGCAGTAAAAGGTGTTTCTAAAGTAACTTCTCTTGCCTGTTTATTTTTCATTCCTTATTGGGAGCAAATCTTACCTAGTCAGGGATGAAGTGACCAGCCTTTGGATTTAAAGATTTTGCTTGCTCTGGTGTGGAAACACTGGTCTATAGGCCATTTAACTTTAAGAATATGTGTATACAAATCAGTATATCTGTCTCTGGTCATTAATGTAAAGCTGTTTGTGTCTGAGTACAATAAAGTTTCCTAATGTGGTTCTCTGTGATGGGTGCTTAAAGAAACTAGTCCAATTATTCCTTTTAATTGGAGACAGTGTGTGCAGAGCTTCTATACATCCAAGTCTTTCTTTCTCTTATATTCACATGGTTTAGTCTTTCCCTGGGAGTGTGAGGGGTTTTCCCCTTTCTCCTTCTCTCCCTTTCTTGAAAAATCTTACAAATTAAGACAAAAGATAATTATTTGGAGGGGTAAAACTGGCAGGTTCCCACGACACTTAAAATTAATGAGCTGTTGAGTACAAAATACACCTTGTCTTAGCCTCCATCATCTCTGCCCAGTCCTTCCCTCCCCCGTTTCTTCCCATTTAACACATGATTTGACTTCTTGGCTGTGTTCACCATTGGTGTATTGCTGCTATAAAATAGCAAGATGGTTACAGAAAGTGGATTCATTTGCAAACCATCTCCTTGTTTACAAATCAACGTTAATTTGATTCCATTTTAAATTTTTGTACGTTGGAAAACTTTCCCCCCTTTCCAGGTTATCTTATCAAAGTCTTTGTTGTTAGGTGCCACCTAGTTGGGTCCACTCATAGGATTTTCAGTGGCTGATCGTTTTGGGATTGTGTCGGGAGTGAATTGCCATGTCCTTCTCCTGTATTTGTGGTGGTGGGGATCGATCTGGGATCCTCAGAGTGTGGAGCAGTGCTCTACCAACTGAGCTTCTGGTGGGTCCCACAGGAGCTCTTTTGGTTTATTATGTTAGTGGCACCTGCCTCCCTCTCCTCCTTGGCACCCTGGCACCTCACAACTTGTCACTGATCTGGAGGGCTTGGATTTCAGGAGTGGTTTCCAGAAGATGCAGCTTTGGGGTGGTTGAAAGCCCTTCAAGGCACCCAGTAGAACCAAAGGGTTCTGAGTCTCCTTTCGAGGCACAGACGGCGCCTGTGCAGGATGTGCTGTATTGGGATCAGAAAATGCCACTGTCTCTGTTGTTTGGGACCAGCTGCCGTCCATGGCTCACTTGCAAAGAAGCCTGTGCAAAAGCTGCCACTTACCTACTGAGGCTTTGTGCTGGTTCCCCCCTTTCCAGACTCGGGTTTTTTCTCCCAGAATCCTCTGTGATATATGAGGCAGATACTACTGTCAGGCCATTTTGCACATGGGAAACTAAATCTTGGACAGATAACCAGTCCAGGGTCAACAGCCAGTGACTTTGGCAGGGTCAAATTTAGGTAGCTTCATTCCCAGAATCAGCTCTTTGGGGTGGCCTTTGGCACTGGGGTGCACTGCAGCAGTGTGGCTGGAGAGCACTGTGGGAGAGATGGCCCTGCACCATGGTGGGGTGGGGGAGGCATTTGCTCTCAGGAAAGACTCCTTTCTAATCTTAAAAGTAACTGACTCTGTGTGGGAGCAGCACATTCTTTAAAATGTGGATTATATTCATCAATATTTACCATATTAAAAGTGAAGGAATTTTAAAATAGTCACCTGAAAGTGACATAAACCCATGACATGTTAACAACGTATTCCAAAACTGATAAGTTAACTGGGCGGAAGAGTTGAATTGTTTCACCATTTTGTACCTCTTTGGTGTCAGGCTTAACAGAAGATAGCAGGATTATGTCAACTTCTGCATTCAGTCCCTTGCAAAATGGAGCTGTGGTCTATACGGGTGAAGAAAACTAGTCTCAGATCAATACGTATTTGGGAAAAGGAGGCGCCTTTGTGGAGTGTCTTTTCATTCCATACACAGACTAGACTCGGGATAGTTTCTTACAGGTCAGGTGCTATGGGAATCTGAATACATGTTGTTGTTGTTGTTAGGTGCCTTCGAGTTGGTATCCGACTCATAGCGACCCTCATAGGGTTTTCAATGGCTGACTGTTTGGGGATTGCCTCGGGAGTGGATTGCCAGGCCCTTCTCCCATTTTTGTGGTGCTGGGAATTGAACTCGGGACCTCAGAGACTGCAGTGCAGCGCTCTACCCACTGAGCTAAATCCCAGAGAATACATGTTAGGGAGCATCCATTGGTTTGTGTGCCACTTTGAATGGCTTTTTTTTTGCCCATGCACAGTTTGTAGCATCTGGTGTCGGTCACTTGAGAACGACGGCCCCTTGAGACAATGTACGTTTGCACATTTCATCGAGTAGCAGCAGAAATTGCTGGATCTCCACTGTCTTACCAGCAAGGCCATGAGTACTAAGCGGCTGTTGGATTCATGGTGGTGGAGACAGGTTTTTCAAAATTCTAATTTTTACTGGGCTGGGATTTAGCTCAGTTGGTAGAGTGCTGCACTGCAGTCTCTGAGGTCCCGAGTTCAATTCCCAGCACCACAAAAATGGGAGAAGGCCCTGGAAATCCACTCCAAAGGCAATCCCGTAACAATTAGCCTTTGAAAACCCTATGAGGGTCGCTATGAGTCAGATACTGACTCAAGGGCACCTAACAACAACAACAACAACAATTTTTGCTGGAGGCATGAGTTCTGTTATTGGCAACCAAAACCATTGTGTGTTTGGTGGTGGTGGTGGGGGGTGTCTCAGCAGCAGGGTGTTTGCCTCGCCTGTGCAAGGCCCTGGGTTTGATCCCTAGCACCATCAAAATCAAACGAATAAAAAACCCACAATAACACAAAAAGAAGCCAAAAACACATGTGAAACATTCTGAGGGACAGTCTCACTTCATTCTCTTTTGAAAGGAAATCCTGGTGTTTCAAAGCAGGCTGCACCCGTGAGGTGTATAGCTTAATGGGAATGAAAAAGCTGAAGGTCAGAATATTTGAGATTAGAAATAGAAACAATTACTTCCTGTGCTGTGTTTCAATAAAGGATCTGTGTTCACTGTTTTAGGAGATTGGTAAGTAGGTAGAGTGCCTGCCTAGCATGTGTGAGGCTCTGGGTTCAACCCACCTGCACTGGGTCGGGGAAGGAAGGTTTTGTCAGGCGCCCAGGTACATGCTTGCAATCCCAGTGACTTGGGAGGCAGAGGCAAGAGGACCCTGTCTCAAAATAAAAAATATAGAAGGGATTGGGGGTCCAGCTCAGTGGTAGAGCATTTGCCTAGCATGCGCTAATCCCTGGGTTTAACCCAATACTGCCTCTCTGCTCCCCAAAAGAGAGGAGAAAGAAAAAAGGTAAATAGTCAAGAATTGCCTAAATTCATTGCCTCCCTCGATTGTTCATCACATTGAAGTATGACTTATGAGGGATGCTGCTTTTAACTTGAGAGTAGGCAGACACTGCCGCTTGGGTATGATTGATGGTTTCTGGCCATGGCTAGTTACTTACACTTAGAGTAAATACAGCTTGAAATTCTCCATTTTCTTTACACCAGAAGATCCAGTAGAACCTTTTGCAACGGAGCATGCCCCATATTTTGATGTGATGCGGTTTTTCAGCATTTAAAATCTGTTTTGAAATTATAATCATTGGTGCTGGGAGGAACTTGGAGGTCAAGGCTCACAGCCAACCCAGATGTGGAAAATATAAATCTCTCATACCATACACAAAATAATACCAGGAAGACTAGATGTTAGTCTAAACAAGTGAATAAAAAAACTTAGAAGGAAATGGATTATTTTGCCACTTGAAAATATTGTTGGGAGGATGGACAGATGGTGAAAAGATCAATGTTAGGGGGATTAAGTTCTAGAGATCCGTTGTTCAGCAGCATGACAGTAGTTGATAGTAATGTACTATATGCGTACTGGAAAATTGCAAAGAAAGTATGTCTTAAATGTTCCTTCCACAAAATAATAAGTACTTGAGGTGATGAACACGTTAATTTGCTTGAGTTTTAATCATTTTATAGTCTGTGTATATGAAAACACGTCATTCTGTGAATGTGTACGGTCAAAAAGAAAACATGGAAGTACTTTAAACACAAAAGCAAAGAACCTTTAAAAATTTGTTTAGCAGTTTAGTACCATAACAAAAAGAGGCAAAGGATAAAGGAGAAATCTTTAAAACGTATAAACCATAGATATGCTTTAAAGAGCACTTTGAAATTGATGGGAGCAGACATTGAAGGTACTGGGGCTGCAGTGTGTTGAAGGGAATCCTTAAAGGGGCTTGAGGAGTGACAGTTGGTTTTCAGTTGGTGAGGGGCTGGCCGAAGTTGGGACAAACTCTCTGTACTCAGGAGGACTTTTCTGTTTTGACAGCCCGCTCGGGTCTTGCATTCGGCTTGAAACTTTTTTTCTTATGGTACAGAGGCACTGAACCCATGGCCTCACACATGCTTTTCAAGCCCTGTACCACTGGGCAACACCCCCAGGTACACCCCCCCCCTTTTTTTAATTGAGACAGAGTCTCACCAAGTCATGCAGGATGTCTCTGGTCTTGAACTTGGAACCGTTCTCCCTCTGCTTCCCAAGTGGCAGAGCAACTTAAGAGCTTGCTGTGCTGCCACAGTGGCCCAAGAGCAGGGGTCCTTCTTTGATCCTTGAAAAAAACTAGGCCCCAGTGGGAATGATTGGAGAGGAGGGGCGATGTGAAGATGTGAGAGGAGAGAAAGAAAGGTTGGCTCACTGGACACACAGAGCAGAATCTGGGGAGTCTGGATCCCTCTGGATCTGCAAGAAGAGAGAACTGCAGGAGGCGCACAGCGAGCACCGGTTGTTCTCTGCCTACAGAGTGGGCCCTGTGTCTGTGGGGGAGTCCTGCTCCAGCTTCCTGGTGTCTGCTGGGGCTTGAGCAGCAGGCTGCCGCATTTATCTGTAACTGGGCGCTGTGGGTGCTCACATAATGTCAGTGTCCTATCCTGAGGATGACTCTGAGGAGGCAAAGCCCAGGTGCACTGAAGGCTTGACAGGCCTGGCTCACAGCCCCACCACCCTTTCCACACTTGGCTGTCACTGCAGGTTGGATGAAGCAGTTGCATCCTTTATTGCTTTACCCACTCAGCTCCCCAGGCTCCCATCATGGGACTTTAAGTCTGGTCTTCCACTGTCTAATTCCCGATCTTCTGTGTGTTTATATCTAGGTGGTCATGTTCATGGAATGTGACTGCAGATGGTCCCTAGCTTAAGTGGTTGAACTTAGAGCTCTTGATTTTATGATGCTGTAAAAGTGACAGGCATGCAGCAACAACTGTACTTAGAATTTTGAATTTGGATCTTTTCCTAGGCTAGCTATACAACTGTGCAGTTCTGTTTCATTATGCTGGGCAGCCACAGTGAGCCTGGTGATCAGCCAGCGCCACAGTCACGAGGGGAGGCAGCCAGCACCCTGTACAGCATTGCTGCTGAGCTGGGATGCTCGGTGGTTGGGGGTTCAGTGCATTTTCTACTTACCGGTATGTTCAGTTTATGATGTGTTTATCCTGATACAAACTCTTCATAAGGCGATGTGCATCTGTATTTGTTATTTTCTCCAGTTCGTTTTCTCTCTTAAAGTATGATGCTGATATTCTGAGGCGTGTTGGGGGATTCTTCAGGAATTTTTTACAGATGGATTTTTCTGTTTCAGCTAAAGCAAATAATTCTCCAGAAATATTTAGGGTGTTCCCCCTCCCCCAATTTTTTTTTTCTTTTTTCCCATGGGGTTTAGGTTTCTTGCTGTCCTGAGCTTTTGGGTGCTGGTCATTTCTCTTGAGACTGTCTTGACATTGGTGTTTTCGGGTTATAGAGGTTACTGCCCATCTGCTAGAGATAATAATTTACCTTTTCCTCTCTCCTTCCTTTCCAGTTTTCAATGGTTCCAGCAGGTCAACACGGGAGAAAGAACCTGTTCAAAAACACAAAAGCAAAGAGGCCACTCCCGGGAAGGAGAAGCACAGTGACCACAGGGCTGAGGGGCGCAGGGAGCAAGGCTCAGCGCCCCAGCCCTCGGCAGCCCCCTCCTCGGCTTCCTCGGCCAAGGGCCTCGCTGCCAACCACCACCACCCCCCTCCGCATCGGTCGGCTCAGGACTTAAGGAAGCAGGTAACAGAGCTCCCAGCCCAGGGGAATCCGGTTCCATTTCACTTGCCAACATGAACCCTGCCCTGGAGAGCCCAAGAGTAGGGCATGGTGTGCCCAGGTGTGGGAGGCAGTGTGTGTTGCTATCAAGCACGGTTACCGTGGGGCAGCTCTTAAAGTCCCAACGACCGGCCATTGTGACTATGAAAGGCTTTCCACCCTTGGACGATGGTTTTGCAGCCCTGGGAGGCAGTAGGATGGAAAGGCAGGTGTCTGAGGTGCAGGGAAGGGCTGTCCGAGCACAGGGGTCATTTCATTGGCCCTGCGACCCCTGTCCTCAGCCTGTGCCAGGGGCCAGTGAGTTGTGGGGTCACTGCTGGGCTCCACCGGGGATCTTAGCAGAGTTGTAGTCTCCCTGGAGACTGATCTCTCTGAAGATCGATTCATCGCAGGTGGGCAGGGGACAGGAGAGACTGAGAGATGACCACTGCCTTGGAAAAATATTGGAACTCATTTACCAGTGTCTAGTAAGGAGTATTTCTGTCTGGATGTGAATATGTGAGTGTCCTCACACATGGTCACACGGTGTGTGTGCACAGGTGCAGATTGTGAGTCTTACCATGTGGTGTTTGTTGTCATTAGGTGCCAGAGTGGCCCAGTGTACAACAGAACAAAGTGCTCCCCAACACGGTGCCATGCCTGGCACTATGTCAGTGCTTCTCTGCTATTTATTCATGGGGTTTTCAATGGCTGATTGTTTCAGGAGTGGGCTTCCAGGTCCTTCTCCCATTTTTGCTATGCTAGAGATCAAACCTGTGGTCTCACAGAGTACAGAGCAGCACACTACCAACTGAGCTAAACCACAGCCTGGTCTTAACATTGGCTTTTCAAATACTCACGTTTGTGTTTGGGCTAACAATAACAACCAAAACAAGGTAGTCGAGGTGAGAATTAGGACATTTATGTTCTGTACTCCAGAGATACCCACTTCTTAATCTTTTGCCACGATACTTGAGGTTAAGGGATGTTAGCATAATTCAGGTGGGGGCATGGTTCCCAAAACAGAAATTTCACTGTTTTTCTGACATTGTGACTTAGAGATTGCAGAATTGGCTTATGGCTCCCAGCAACCGGGCCCCTGATTTTCATTTCTGTGAGGCACAAAGCACAGGGGAGTGCCCTACCCTTGGTTCTGTCTGTGATGTAGCACTTCATCCCTCTTCCACCACTACTGAGCTGACTGGAAGTAGGGCGGAACTCGCCTCTTAGATGCTTTTTGCTTATGAAGCAATTATAAAGGTTACACAGAGACAGAGAGATATCCATTTTTTAGGCATGGCTGCATCCTGTTCATGTCCTAGGATCCTGGTGTGAGGTCAGGTTTTTAAGTACATCTGTACATCCACCCCACTGTGCTTTTGTAGGAGGCAAAATCATAAAACATGTTTTCAGAGCCTAGCTGAGGTGAAGTTCCTCCACTAGAGCACAGTGTGAGCCACCTCAGGACAGCAAGTTGTGTACCGTTGGGACTTGGTTTTCCCTTCCAACCACAAGGACCTGGCCATGGAGCAGGAGTGAAGGGCTTGTACTGGCCTGAGCAGGGAGGGTGACATGACTTAGGTCGATGTGGCATGGCGGTCTGGCCCGTCTATTCACATGTGCCCTTTGCTTTTTTACATGAGGGGTCGGGTGGTGCTCGCCCTCTTCTCAGCTGGTCGTAGCTCATCTTCAGTTTTCAGTGTCTGTCCTTCACGCAGGGTTTCCCTTCTTAATTCCATGGTGGTGTGAACCATGTCGGATAGATCAGCGCTGAGGGCGGCAGCAGGTACCGCTGGCCCTGGCTAGCCCTGCCCCCTGCTCCATGGTGTATGTATATGGCCTGTTCTGCCTGTGACCTTGGAGGTGGAAGAGAGGACAGGTGGATTCCTGTCCTTCAGGTGTTGAAGGAGACCCGCCTCGCTTCCTGGGTAGAGGAGAGTCTTCATAGCCTGTGTCATGTGCACAGTCAGGGTGGCCCTGCAGTTGTGGAAGGGGATCCCTTCCCATCACTGTCCTACTCTCCTCTCCTCCCCCCTTCCCCCCATCCCCAGAGTCACGTCAACAGATGGGGTGACCTAGGGCTCTGAGTTCTAGTTTTGCCCTGACCCTGATGTCCATGGATACTTCAGATGTGACATTTCACTGTCCTGGGCACCACTGTATATTTAGAGACCATCAAGCCAGTGCCTTGCTTGGTCAGGACATTGTGACAAATGAGAGGATAATTTTGAAACCGTCAGACTCATTAGTTAGGTGTTCTGAAAGTAAGGTCAGTAGAAGCGAATTGTGGATCCCTGTGGGGCCGGGCCGCCTGATGCCAATGATTAGACGGTGGCCTCTCATCTTTGCCACTGCATAAAAGACATGGGCCAGAGGATACTCTGATGTTTAATTTTAGATTTGATTCATTTCTTTATGTGATGTAGGAGGTGCTGATGGGTGGGGTGGAGGAATGTCATTGGTAATGGGTGCTGCTGGGAAGAGACTGTGCCTTGGTGGCTCTAATGGACTCTCTAACAACTCCTTATTGCACCAAATTAGCCCTCTCCCAGCCTTTTGTACTGTGAATAGTGCCAGGTTGCAATTCTCAGGCTTCATAAAGGCCGTGGATCCTAAGGAGTATGCCCTTCAAACATGCCTTTTTCTAGGTGTAAGGTGTCTGGCTAACCCTCATTGCTGTTGTTGCCAGGTGCCATTGAGTCAAGTCTGACTCATAGCAAACCTATGTACAACAGGATGAAGCAACCCCGACTCTGCGCCATGCCTGATAGTATGTCAGGGCTTCTCTGCTGTTCAGGGTTTTCAATGGCTGATGCTTTCAGGATTGTTTTGGGAGTGGGCTTCCAGGTCCTTCTCTTGTTTTTGCGGTGCCAGGGATTGAACCCAGGGCTGCGGAGTGTGCAGAACAGCACTCTGCCAACTGAGCTAATACCTAGCCCTGGTAGCTACTTCAGGGTTACTAAAGAATTGAGCTTATCCCTAGAGGGGGTTCTGAAATACTCGTTTGCCACAAGAGCTGTGAGTAGGTTTTTAATTGTGTGGAACTTTGTGCCATCTGTAATCCAGGATATAGCCTGTTAGGCTACACCAGATGTGGTCATCTGCGGTTCTCATTTCTTAGGTTGGGGCTGAGCCATAATGCAGAGAAGGAAATTGCCAGCTCTCCTTGGCAGCCAGCAGACACTCCGGGCAGGATGATCCACCATGCTCGGTTACAAGAGGTTTTATGTGAAAATGTATCCGGGTTGCAAAAAGGCCCTGACCTGGTAAGATGCAGAGAGGACCAAAGAATTCAGAATATAAATTCAGGAAAACAACACAGAAATAAGCTGTGGAAAATGAAGCTGGAATGCCCATTGGGGTTGAGGATAGTTACTGTAGGGGTAAGGAATGCTTAAGGTCTACTCTGCTCCGCATGAGATTGCGCTTGCAGTTTGAACTGCATTTGTGGTGTTCCTGACTCAGCTGAGTTGCCCTTGTAAGTACATCCAGAGTGCTGGCCAGGTCCCCGGTTTGATTTTTAGAGAATGTCACCCCTGGTCTTGCTGAAAGACTTTCTTCCCATCTGCTGTTGTGGTCCAGTGTGGTTCAGTTCACATCTGAACGTCTGGATGGACTGCCCCCCTCCTGCAGGTGCTTCACTGTAGTGCTCCTGACTGGCTGGCCCTTTTGAAAGGATGGCAGAGGCCTCCAGCTCAGTTGCTCCCTCTAGTGGGGAAGAAGAGCTTGACCATCAAGTCCCTGTTTGACCTGAGGACAAGGTAATCATTCTGTCAACTAAAAACATTTGCACTTAGTTCACCAAAATCATCATAGAGTCATTCTCATCTTCTGTTTTGCCTTGGAAATGCAAATGTTTTCCTTTTCACTTGTCATCCTACTGAATGAATTTATGCGGTTGTGAGTTGTGGGCTGAAGTAAGACAGTGAGGGATGGAGGGTTTGAATTCCTACAAGAAGCGTGTGATCAGTGTGGTCTGGGTGCAGGTTTGAAGTGGAATTTCTGTTAAGAAACAAGAAGGAATGTTTGTCCTGGGCTTTGCTCTCCATCAACTTTACGTCCTTCTGTGAGAATTTATTGGGTTTTTTGGGGGATGTTGCAAGTACTTGGCCAGGCCAGTTGAACATAATTTCAAAGCTCCTTAGCTGCTTCCTGGTGGCTCAGAAACCACCTTGCTGCATGCCTGGGATCACCTGAGATGCAGGTGACAGGCAGGTAATTGTAGGCCTGGGAGAACAGCTGCAGACATCTCATTTTCAGCAAAGCTGGGGTTGGAGGCCAGGATTGGGATCTTAGAATCCACACCAAAGCTGAGGTGTAGAAAGCTGTTCAGCTGGCATTTTTATCACTGCTCATCAGTGGGTGCTGCCATAATCCCATCTCTGCCAGTCCCCCAGCAGATTAAGATGGGTGCTCTCGGTGTGCTCCATGAGGACGCGCTCTGCCTTCCGTGGCACAGCTGTGATCCCCAGGCTCTTTCACCCTCTGCTGGTCATGTGACCAGGGTGTTTTTTTTGAGGTGAAACCCAGCAGCACAGGTGATTTTGGCATATAGGATGTTGATTGCGGGGAGCCAGGGTAAGCTAAAGCTGCCTTTGATTTCCTTTTCCTTTTTTTTTTTTTTTTTTTTTTTTTTTTTTTTTTGGAGGGGGAGGTGGTGCCAATTAAATGCTGTCTCCTAGGGACAAACACAGGCTATGTAGAGGGTGTTATGTTTGCTGTGTCAGGTTTTTCAGCAGCATTGCATCTGGCCAGATGGTGCTGTTTTGTTTTTACCCTTTGGAACACGTGGCACAGCGTGATTCTAGGGTTCGCTTGTCAATTGCATTGTGGTCTCTGTTGGAGGGTATCAAGCCAGTCCTCTGCCTGTGCTATTGGATGAGGAGTGGGGCATGGCCCGCCGCTCTGTTAAATCTATACAATTTATTTCTGTGTTAAAAAGTGCATTGTTGTGGGTTTTTGAGGGAGATGTGTTTAGTCTGTGCCTGGTTTATGGACATAAACACATGATACTTGAGGGTTGTTTTTTTTTTTTTTTGTACTGGGAGTTGAACCCAGGGCCTTGTGCTTGCATACTTTGCAAGTGCTGGACCACTGAGCTACACACACACACACACACATACCCCGCCCAGCCCACTTTTTTACTTTCTGAGACAGGGTCTTGCTAAATTACGCAGACTGCCTCTAGTCTTGAACTTGCTATCCTCCTGCCTCAGCCTCCCAAGCCGCTGGGGATTACAGGCGTCCATCGCCATGCCTGGCTTGATATTTGAGTTTTTTGACAAAGCCTCACTCTGTAGCCTAGGCCGACCTCAAACGTTTGATCCTTCTGCCTCAGCCTCCCATGTGCTGGGATTATAGGCATGTGCTTCCAGACCTGTCGAGTGGACACTGTTAAAGATAACTGCTATAATAGTGAAGAAGGAAAGAACAGAGTAATTTTCTGACAGTGTAAATGAGTTGAATGCATGTATTGGCAGTGAGCTGGCATTTCACTTCACAGAAGTCTGTAGACAAGCGGATGATTGTTTCGCCATTGAAGAGAGTGACGTAGTTTCATAGAATTCCTCCATGCAGAAAATTTGCCTCTCTGTCACATGGCTGGCCAGGGGCTCACTTGCCCTTGAGAGCCAGAGTGGCTGGACCCACGGGACTCACAGCTACTCTGAGGTAGGATGAGAGGGTGCTGAGCCCTGGCCTCCTGTGGACAGCAGTGTGGGGGAGGGCAGGACCAGGATTGCGTGGGTCACCTATTCCTTTCCTCTACACTTGCTGGTTGCCGTGGAATCTGTGGCAAGGGCTGAGCACTCTGTGTTATTTTAAAGCTCATTTTAAACCCCAGTGTATTTTCAGGAGCCCCAGGGTTGAGAAGCACTGAAGAACCCCACCATGTCCAGCAGACGCTGGGCATTTGGTGCTTTGCTAGGCAGGCCCACATCTTGAGTTCTGCATAAGGTCAAGCTGGCGCAGTGTGGGGCAGGCTGTTCCGCACTGAGTGGGGAAGAGGCCCAGTGGCCACAGGTGGCATTCCCCCATCTGGGGTACACATGGAGCTTTCACTGAGGTCTGGACCCCCTGCCTCGGCCACCTTGCTCTTCTGGTGCCCTGGTGTCCCAGGTGCAGATCAGCCACAGCCAGGACTTAGCACTTGCTTTTGTCTTCTTAAATGCTTTTTCTTGTGGCTTATTCAGCAGAACCATTTGACGAAACAGAGATGCATGGGGGCGCTTGTGTACCTCGCCCTGCCCCTGTCGTGGGTCAGGGGGGCTGACCCACAGGACCCGAGGTTCTGCCTTCACCCCTGCTTTGTGAGCTCCTCTCTAGCGTGGTGCTGTCATCCATTTGGGCCCAACCCCGGTTCCCATTGCTTATTCAGATGCTGCTGATCAGCTTCGTGGGGGGGCCAGCGGTTCACAATCCCGAGTGTAGTGCAGTGACCTTTCATTTACCTCCCCGGGCCCTGAGCTCCGGCTCGGGAGGTGGGGCTCACTGCCTCTAGAAGCTGAGGTGACTTTGTGGCAAAGCCTGGGCACCCCAGGCTTGGGAAAGACAGTGTCATGCCAGGAGTTCATAGTTGGACTCAGTTGCACACAGTTTGTGGCATCTACGGAAACACAGGTCTTACTGGCTGCTTTCCTTTTTCTGTTCTTTTTTTTTTTTTTTTTTTTTAAACTAATGAGACTTTTTCAGTGGTTCTCAAAGTGTGGTCCCCACCCAGCTGAGCAGCGCAGTGTCCCAGGGGGCCTGGTTAGGAATGCAGTCTGAATCAGAACCCTGCCATCCAGGTGGACAGGTCCTTTGGGGATTCCCACTGCCACGGGTTGGATGTCTGCAGGGCTGATCCCCACCTCCACTCCTGTTGAAGCTAATTGTACATACACATCCTGGGCCAGGCCTGGCCTCAGTGTGCACGTTTCCAATCCTCGGTCCCTGTCGCCAGGGGAGCTGCTTCCTATTCCTAGTGGTGAGCACAGCCTGCACAGCTACACAGTGGCACTGGTGTTGAAAGGAGCTGGCTGCTTCGGTGGCCGCTCAGCTGTGGCTGCACCTGGTCAGCTATCCTGCCCAGGCACTCCCACCCTGGCCCCCTGCTCCCGGTGTTACTGGGCAGAATGAAGGGCTGTGGTTTCTGCTCGGTGTTTTCTAGTCATTGCATAACTTTCAGTCGCCTCGTTTGGAGGTGGTGGTGCTTCTTAACCCCTGAGGTCCTTGCTTTTAAGTTCATATTCTAGATGAAGGGTCAGCCAAGATCTGATCGCCATGTCACAGCACTCAGCAGTGGTAATGGCAGAGGCCATCCCAGTAGTGGCTCCCATCCACTCCTCGCTGTTCCCGTTTGGCCGTCATCGCGTCTCCGGGGTCCCTTGGCACCACTCCTTTTCTCTCTAAACAAGGCCAGTTTGCTTCACAGAAAGACCATGGTTTGTAGGGAGGCTGCCCCTGTTTCCCACTCTCTTAGAACCGAACGTGGGAGTTTGTCAAGGGTTAGACAATAGGAACCGTATGTGTTGCAGAGGGCTGGGAATGCTTTGCCTCACCAGAGAGGTCAGGATGTCCATCCTGCCTGCAGTCAGGCCCCTTGTCCGGGTGAGTTGAAGAGAGCCACAGAGGTGCAGGGGCAGCCGTGACAACTCGCAGTCTCCCCTCTGGGCTCAGTGTGCAAATTGGAGGCCCACAAGAAGTGGGCTGCTCTTTTCCCTCCATGCCTGGTGGGTTTGTTTTAGTCTTTTTTTAGCTACAAAGGTTTTAGAATTCTGTGGCCGGTCCCACTGTTATGTGCAGCAGAGAACAGCAAACAGGCTTTTCCTGGAAGGGATACAGGTTCACATATCTTAGACTGTTTAACTGTATCTCACACTCCCCCCAGACAACAGGGTTTTGCTGCCATAAACTCCTGTAACCCAGGGGCAGTGATGGCTGGGTCTGTGGAGGGAGGGGTCCTCAGCATGGCAGAGCCGGGCTGGGGGGCAGATAGCAATGCATGAGCTCCCCCCGGGAGGCTGGGAAGGCCCAGCCAGGCTGTGTTTTGGTGCAGAACCATCCATATGAGGTAAGAGATCCTGTTGCCGCATCTCCCAGGTGGTCTTGCACGTGTTTCCTGCCATGTTCGCTGCTGGCCTCCTGTCTATTCTGAACCTGGCAGGAGCCAGCTGGGCCTGTTTCATCGTCACCAGCAGCTGTGGCCCTTTCTCCCAGAGGGCTGGTTGCTGTCTTGACGCAGGTGCTGATTCTCTCTTTGTCTCTGCTTCTGCTGCCTCTGTAGGTGTCTAAGGTAAATGGAGTCACTCGAATGTCATCTCTGGGTACAGGTGCAGCCAGTGCCAAAAAGATACGCGAAGTCAGACCTTCACCATCCAAAACTGTGAAGTACACTGCCACGGTGACCAAGGGGACTGTCACATACACCAAAGCCAAGAGAGAACTGGTCAAGGAAACCAAACCCAATCACCACAAGCCCAGTTCAGCTGTCAGCCACACAATCTCAGGGAAAACTGAAAGTAGCAATGCAAAAACCCGCAAACAGGTGCTATCCCTCGGGGGGGCGTCCAGGTCCACTGGGCCCGCCGTGAACGGCCTCAAGGTCAGCGGCAGGTTGAACCCAAAGTCATGCACTAAGGAGGTAGGGGGGCGGCAGCTAAGGGAGGGGCTGCGGAATTCCAAGAGGAGACTGGAAGAGGGGCACCTAGTGGACAAGTTGCAGTCGCCCCCTAAGAAGATGAAGGGGGTGGCCGGCTCCGCAGAAGCCCCTGGCAAAAAGGCAGCAGTGGCGGAGAAGCCGCTGCTGAACGGACACGTGAAGAAGGACGTGCCCGAGCAGAGCTCAGAGCGGAGCCGGCCGAAGAGGGCCACGGCCGGCAAGAGCGCGCCGGGCAGACAAGCACACGGCAAGGCGGACGGCGCCTCCTGTGAAACCCGTTCTACCTCGCACCCCGAGCCCTTGCACAAGCCGCATGAGCCGCCCCCACCGGGCCGCCCGGAGAAGGGGGCCGCCAGGTCCGGGTGGGCGGCCATGGACGAGATCCCCGTGCTCAGGCCGTCCGCCAAGGAGTTCCACGACCCGCTCATCTACATCGAGTCGGTGCGCGCTCAGGTGGGGCGGTACGGCATGTGCCGTGTGATCCCGCCCCCCGACTGGCGGCCGGAGTGCAAACTCAACGATGAGATGCGCTTCGTCACACAGATCCAGCACATCCACAAGCTGGGCCGGCGCTGGGGCCCCAATGTGCAACGGCTGGCCTGCATCAAGAAGCACCTCAGATCTCAGGGCATCACCATGGACGAGCTCCCGCTCATAGGTAAGGCCCACTGGCCCGGCAGTGTGGATGGGTGTTTGAGACTCCATTTCCCCCAGGACTGCCACCTGCTGTTGGAAGCAGAGCAGGGTCCAAGAGGACAGTGAAGAAGGCAGCCTTTGTGAGGCACTGGCTTGTGCCATGCATTGTTGGCTTAAAGACCAAGAATTAATTTTCTTGCAGTTATGGGGAGCCTAAGTCTGTGATCAGGGTGTTGGCAGGCCTGGTTTCTCCTGAGGACTCTCTCCCCAGCCTACGGGGGCTGCCTTCTCCCCTGTGTGTCTGTCCTACTCCATTTTTTTTAATAAGGACACCAGTGAGACTGGATTAAGGGCTGCCCAGGTGAACTAATTTTAATTTAGTTACCACTTAAAAAATCCTGGATCAAGTTGGGTGTGGTGGTGTTTACCTGTGATCCCAGCATCTGAAAGGTAGAGGCAGGAGGATTGTGAGTTTGAGGTCTGCCTGGGCTATACTGCAAGACCTTGCCTTTAAAAGGGGAAAAAAAAAAAATCCTACTTCTAAGTACCATCCCACCCTGAGGTTTTAGGGGTTTGTGTTAGGTAAGAGGCTGAAAACCATAAACTCTAGCAGACTTTTATTGCAGAGAATCTGTGGGGGCTGTCTAACAAAGGAGAGAGGAAGGTGAGGCTTTTGTGGGCTCTAGGTGGGAGGGGGAAGGGGTAGTTGATGTGTCTTATCGGGATAGGTAGGAAGAGGGTGTGTGGAGGGTGCTGATAGGCTGGAAGAGGGAAAAGGAAGTAGTCATCAGCTGCCAGCCTGGGTCAGATTTTGAGGTAGGTTTTGTTGGGCTTTTTGAGGACTAGGGCATGATGGGTAGAAGGCGGTACCACCTTGTAGGAAGGCGCCATTTTGTGTAACAGGTCCTGCCTGACAGTTTGGACTTAAGTGTACAAATTGAGGGGGCTTTCCAGTTGCACCTTCAGCCCTGTCCTAGGTGTTGGTCCATTTTTTCATCCTTCTCATCCTAGCCTCTCTCATGTCCCCATTTTCCCTTCAGCCTCAGTTTCTCTGACGTTTTGGCTCTTGTCCAGGCCTCAGGCAAAGGGATTTGTTTTGTCTCTTCCCGAGATAGTGCAGCTCTGGTGGGTCTGTATAGCACGCCCTGGCAACTACACAGTGAGCGGATGTGCTGGTGGATGTGCCTTGCCACCACTGCCATGGAGGGGAGCCACCTGTACATTGCCTTCTCTTGCTTTCCTGTCCGTGGGTCCTTTGCAGAGGGGCAGGTCTCTTGGGGAGAGGCGGCAGCATTTCCTCCTCCCTCCTGGAGCAGGCAGGGCCTTCGTGGGGAGGGCTGGGCCAGGCCAGGCCAAGACCCAGCAGGGGCAAGTTCATTGTCCGTCTCAGCAGGCAGCTGCTGTGGACAGCTTAACTGAGAGTCACTTAGTTCAAAGTACCCTTGGTTTGTTGAGTGCCAACAAGGGCGGTTGGGGGCAGCTAGTCACAGGTACAGGCTATGAAAGCACAGGCCTCTGCCCGGGGACTGTGATCCATGAATACGTGTGCCACCCTGTGACCCAGGGACCGCAGACCCTCCTGCCTGCAGCGAGACACGTGGGCAGGAGGGAAATAACCTGTCCGACAGGCACTGACCTGACCTATCATGCATGGAGGTCCTGGGCCAAGGCCCTGAGCCTATTCACCCGGCAGCGGGTAGGACTAGGCAACTCTGATTTCCCAGCCCAGTCTTGGGAGCCTCTGGCATCTGTACAGGGCCGTGTGCCCCTAGCTCCTGGGGTAGTTGGGCAGGCGAGGACTGGGTGGCCCAGGGTCTCTGCCACCTGTTGGCCTCTTGTCCCTTGGAGTGACCAGGTGAGGATTCTGTGTGGCTGGTGGAGCACGGCAGTCCACCTGAACATCCACAAGCGTAGCTGTTGCCTCGGCTGGTGTGTCCTGAGCCATGCTGCCACGCTTGGGGGACCCATTTTATTGTCCACCCCTTCCCCACAGGTAGTGTGTGGCCTTGTTTGTGTGTCCTAGTTTGGACACGGAGACCCGTCTGGAGTCACACCTGTGACTTCCTTTGAGACCTTGAGTGAGGTGTGGATTCCTGGTCATTGTCCAAAGCCAGCGGCATTTTCCCTGTCTTGCCTCCCCTTTGTGCACCCCCAGGCTTCCCCTGCTCCTTGCTGATGGCCTGGGGTCTGCCTGCTGACCCTGTCTCCAGGGGTCCAGAGTCCACCTGCAGGCCACGGTCACACAGTGTCCCCTCTGTTGCTGGGTGACTGTTGCTCCCCTGGCCCCTTGTTGCTGGGTGTTAGGAGATCCTGTGTGTCACTGGCCCAGGTGCTGCTTTTCTTCTGCCTGTCTGGGCAGAGCCATGGGGTCTGCACTGAAACATAGTTGGGGTTGTCCAGCTCCGTGATCTGGTCGCAAGCAGAGGAGTGAAAACCTGAGATGAGCGGCCCCTGTTGGGGATGATGGGAGGCCATGTGCTCTCGGGCCCATGTTGCTTGGAAACCCAGTGAGAGGGAAAATAAGGGACACCTTGGAGTGAGCGAGCTGGGGTGTTCAATGGGGGAATCCATTCTTGGTAGTACGTGTGTGTACATGCTTTTACATGTCACAGTTGTCCAGGTGGTGCTGGCTCAGGGGCGCAGCGGGGAGCTGCCCTACCTGCCCCTCACCACCCTTCCTGGGTGTGAGCATGGTGGACAGTGGTACATGCCGTGCCCAGGGCTCAAGAACCCCTGGAACCTTCCTCCTGTACCTCTGCTTGGCCAGCTGCCTCCTTTGAGTTCCTCCCCTGCT
The DNA here is from genome assembly GCA_007922755.1 of Pedetes capensis. Lineage (NCBI taxonomy): Eukaryota > Metazoa > Chordata > Mammalia > Rodentia > Pedetidae > Pedetes > Pedetes capensis. The sequence goes on along the minus strand of VMDO01000274.1, from coordinate 242,097 downwards.
TATGTGACACCAGCCTCTCTCCCACGGCTGGCTAACGTCTGTCCTTCTGTCGAGTGTCAGCTAACTGTTGCTCACAGGGCTCAGCTGGCGGCCCGTGGGAGTGGTGGGTCCCGAGAGCCATGCATGTGCCTCTCTGACAGCCTCCCTCTGCTCTCCTCCCTCACCGCCCCAGGAGGCTGCGAGCTCGACCTGGCCTGCTTTTTCCGGCTGATTAACGAGATGGGCGGCATGCAGCAAGTGACTGACCTCAAAAAATGGAACAAACTCGCCGACATGCTGCGCATCCCCAGGACAGCGCAGGACCGGCTGGCCAAGCTGCAGGAGGCCTACTGCCAGTACCTGCTCTCCTATGACTCCCTGTCCCCCGAGGAGCACCGGCGGCTGGAGAAGGAGGTGCTTATGGAGAAGGAGCGCCTGGAGAAATGCAAGGGGCCACTTGAGGGCCATACGGAGAACGATCACCACCAGTTCCACCCGCTGCCCCGCTTTGAGCCCAAGAATGGGCTCATCCACGGTGTGGCACCCAGGAACGGCTTCCGCAGCAAGCTCAAGGAAGTGGGCCAGGCCCCGCTCAAGACGGGCCGGCGGCGACTGTTCGCTCAGGAAAAGGAGGTGGTGAAGGAGGAGGAGGAGGACAAGGGCGTCCTCAATGACTTTCACAAGTGCATCTATAAGGTAGGGCCCTGCATGCCCTCCAGGGCGCCTGGCGCAAGGAGGAGGGCTGCGCAGCCAGATGGGGCTGGTCACTGGGCCTGGTGTGAGCAACTGTAACAGAGGTGGGAAATGAATAATGAATGGAAGGCTTTTGCTCACAGCTCTGGAGGCTGGGCAGTCCCACATAACGGTGTTCCTATCTGGTGAGGACCTTCCTGCCACTGTGAAGGGGCTTTGCCAGGTGTGGTGATGCACGCCTGTTATCCCAACAGCTTGGGAAGCTGAGGCAGGAGGATCGCAAGCTCAAGGCCAGAGGCAGCCTGTGCAACCATGTCAGGTGCAAGGAAGGGTTTTTGTTGTTGTTTTTAAAGATTTGTTCTCTCGAAGATACTCCAAGATTTAATTGCAAAAATCCAATGGCGGAGGCAGACACGGCCTCTTCTCCATGCTGGGGCAGGGACTGGTGGGCCATTCACCCAGTTCCCTCGTGCACTGCACTCTGCTGTAGGCCTTACAGAATTGCTCCCTCCATGTGGTTAGGTTTTGATTTTGTAAGAACAGAGAATCAGGGAATGTTTGGAACTGTAGGGAAGGGGCTTTTAGTGTGAGTTCATGCAGTGATTCGCTCTGTGGGAAGCAGAACCACAGCCCATGGCCTCCTCACTGCTCCAACTGCGAGCTCCAGCCACTGTGGCAGGAGGGCTGTGCCTTGGCCTGGGAGAGGCCCTTCTGCTCCTTGTGGGAATGTGGCATGTCACTCAGGTCTGTCCTCAGGAGGTCCTGTGAACACTACTGCACACCTGCCTCACCACACCCTGTGAGTTTGAGGGCCGAGTCCTCAGACCACATCCAAAATCATGAGGCCAGCGCCGCCTTCTTTTTTGTGCTCGATGTTTATTTCTGGAATCAAGGAGAGAACATGCGTGGTGGGGAAGGAAGGAAAGGCAGGATCTGTAAGGCTTGACTGAACGTTTATAATCATTAGGAACCAACTCCAGATCCCTCAACTATTTTGCTGTTTCATCCCAGCGATCCAAGAATTGCTGGGAATTGGTCAGCAGAGGGTGTGGTTTGCGGTCTGCTCATCGGGTGCAAAGGGGTAGCATGTTGGCGCTGTGGCCAAGGAGTGATCAGGTTTGACTGCCAGATTAAGGCTGCTCTCCCAGTCCATTTGCATGTGGTGAGGATGGCCAGGTAAAGTCTTCCCCGGCCACTCCCTTCTTTTCTTGGGATCCCTGCCAGGTGCTGCTAGTCTTCATTGCACTTGTGACTTTTACCCTTCCCCTTAATGCAGACTCAACTGAACATTTCTGTCTACAGTGCAAGGTGCTTTTGAAAGTTCCCCTTGGGTGTCCTTTTGTGTGACATGATGTGGGCTTTGCGTGTCCTTTGGCTTTGGCAGCCTCTCTGGTGCAACACAGGTCAGGCGGCTGCGTGTCATGCCTGGCAGAGAGTCCTGCATTTCACTGGGATTCTCAGGGCTGTGTCAGGGGATGTTTTCTGTCTTATCTGCTTGCCATTAACTTGTGACACAGTGTGGCTTGTGTCGGGGGGGGGGGGGGGGGGGGGGGGGGGGGGGGGGGGGGGGGGGGGGGGGGATGTCATCAGGAGAGACCTGCGCAGGTGTGTGGCCTGACAGAGACTGGTGCTCGGCTTTGTGCCTTACCCTTCTCTCTTCTGCTGTTTTTCTCTTGTTTCAGGGAAGATCTGTTTCTCTAACAACATTTTATCGAACAGCAAGAAATATCATGAACATGTGCTTCAGCAAGGAGCCGGCACCAGCTGAGATTGAGGTGAGCGCCTGATCCCTGTGCCTCTGACCTTGGGAAGGAGCCCCCTGCCCTGCCTCCTGTGGCCTGAAAGGACACGGGGCTCCGAGTCCACCTTCTCTATGAGGTGTGTGCTGGGGCAGCCTGCAGTATTCCCTTGGGTCCGTCCAAACCTACTCAAAAGCCAGAAAGGGTACAGCGAGGCTGGGGCGTTCCCTTGCCTCCGGGGCAGACCTCGACCCGCAGATGAGACATCGAGTCCGAGGTGGCTGGCTGGCCTGGCCCTGAGCTGCTCCTTGCCCCGGAGTGTCATTGGGCAGGGGGCCAGTGTGGTGCTGCTGTCACCCTCTCCTCTGAGCTGGGATCAGACGGGGAAGATGGTGAGTGCTCTGAGCACAGCCCCATTAGGGCCGCCACAGGACCAGGCTGGGCACTTGCTGACCTGCAGCTGCTGGAACTTGGGCCTGGGGGTGGTATTTGGCTGGTTTGATTCGTTGCTTTAGCCCTGTTTCCATCCCTATCGGGACCTTGCTCTCTGCTGATGGGTGTAGCCTGCCGTGGCTCTGTGCCCTATGGCCAGACACCTGATCCCAGATTCAGCCCCAGCCCGGCTGTAGGGTGGTCACTAAGCTGGAGCATCTCAGCTTCTGGTTCCATCCACCATGATGTCTCCTAAGTCTCAATTCTGGGACCTACGGGGCCATCACAGCTGCTTTCATGGCCCTTGTGGCATTTGTGGTAGAAATGTCAGATGAAGGAAACATGGCTTTTGAGGGCTGCACATCTGAGCTGCAAAGAGAGGCTTTTGCTGTCCTGCTTGGGTCCTGCAGAGTCTGCCCAGGGTACAGGGGGTTGTTAGTGTCCATGATGTGTAACAGAGGAGCCCATTTTATGGTTTTCTGTTCAGGAATTAATTCTCTCAGAATGTCTGGATTTTGCTCTAGTTATTGTGTAAATATTTAAAGACAAAGTGAAGCTTTGCTGCAATTCGGATTTCATTCTGTGGCTGGCTAGCTTCTTGTGCCACATCTTACAAAAAAGTCCCATGTTTCTCTTCCTGGGGCCCAGCAGCTGTAGTCAGCTGCCACTTACATATAATGAGTCCCTTTCCTCCCACATGGTTGAGCATTTGTCAGAGCAGAAGTCTGCAGCTGGTGAGATTCCTGCTGCACAGCAAGAGGTGAGTGAAGCCCCGTGGCTCCGTTACCACCTGAACGACCCAGAAAAGCTGTTTTCCATGAAACTGGTTCCTGTGCCAAAAAAGTTGGGGAAGCTGTGTTAGAGGTTGGTGGTGCTCATGTCTCAGCACATGTGCAGGTCGGGGACTCTGATGGTCCTCAGCACGGTCACCTCGTTCCTCCCAGTGCAGATCAGTGTGAGGAGTCTGGTTGAATGGTGCTGAATTCCTTCTTGGTTTGTGGCTATTTGGCTGTCCAGTCTGGTCCCTCTTGGTGGTACTTACACAATGTCCTCGTGCTGCTTGGGCTCTGGGGTGATGCTGAGAGCTTGCTGGAGGGCCTTCTTTCCTAGTGTGGTCTTGCCTGAGACCACAGTCTGTTGAGAGGATGGAAGATGATGGTTCAAAGTGACAGGGTGCCTCTGGGGGACCTGAGCCCCACTGCTTCCCTCTGGCCCTGCTTTCTTCCCCGGTTTGTGTAGATGGAACTCAGTAAAGTTTCCTGAAAAGTCTCTTGAACTGACAGCTCGTGGGTCAGCCCCACCCGCCCCAGTTCTGATGGAAGTGGCTCAGCTTATCACCTGGGCAGTTGTGCTTTCACACCCTAGGGTGCCAGCCCAGTGCAGCGTGGGCCCTGCTGTTCCTCAGGTACAGAAGGGTCATGTGTGTCAGCGTCCTGGGCTGAGGCTGTATTCATTATGGTTCACATTTACACTTCTTCCTGCCATTGCTCTTTATTTAAACCTCTTTCCTATGAATGACTTTTTCTCACAGCGGGAATAGATTTGTAGCATGGCAGTCGCCATTTTAACCTTTTTAAGCTTTGCAGTTCTGTGGCATTCGGAGTCACATTGCTGTACAACCGTCAGCTGCCCGTGTCCCTAAGCTTTTCTGTTGTCCCCAACCAAAACCATCCTTTAACCCATTACACACTCGTCTCCGACCTGCTTCTGTCCTGAATATCATTTGTCTGGGTCGTTCCTGGCAAGGGCCCACACAGTGCTGTCATCATGCCAGGCTTTATCACTGCACATCGTTCTGAAGGTTGATGTTGCAGCCTGGGTTGGGGTCTGCATCCTCCTGAGGCTGGGTGATGCCCTGTTTTATGCTCCTACCACCTGTCGCTGGCCCACTCGTCCTTTACCGGTCCCTTGTTTTGCTTCCTCTTTTTCACATTTGTAAGCGTTGCTGCTCTCAGCAGGGGAGCCCAGTGACCCCTGAGACCCTGCTTTCAGCCCTCTGGCTGGCGCCTCTGACCGCTGCCTTTCGACTAGGTTCTGTGGGAATCCCACGTCTCTCCCCCGTGCGTGGCATTGCGGTGTTGTCAGATTCCACTGTGCCCTGTGGCTTCGGCCCTGCAGAGGTGCTAACCAGCCCTTTCCTCTCCCTGCAGCAAGAGTACTGGCGGTTAGTGGAAGAGAAGGAGTGCCACGTGGCGGTGCACTGCGGCAAGGTTGACACCAACACTCACGGCAGCGGGTTCCCAGTGGGGAAATCGGAGCCCTTTTCAAGGTAACATGGAGGCCCCGTCCGTGTGCTGGGGACGAGACCACACCCTTTCTGCAGCCTGTGACATCCCTCCTCTCTCCGTCTACAGGCACGGATGGAACCTCACCGTCCTCCCTAATAACACAGGGTCCATCCTGCGTCACCTCGGTGCTGTGCCTGGTAAGCCTGACCGTGGGTTCTGCCTACAGAGGGCCTGGTGTCCCAGGCGTGGAGGGAAGACACTGAATCTTGCTTTTTTGAAAAGGCATGGGATAAGATTACCTCTGATGAAGTCAAGGAAAATGGGGGCCAATGTCACAGGACCTGAGGGCCAGGGGGAGGCTTAGTGACACATTTGGAGCATGTAAAATGGCTTTCCAAGCTGAGTTCTGTCTCCTGCAGGCCGTTCTTGCAGGCTCAGAAGTGACAGGTGCTTCAGACTTCAGGCAGAGCCAAGGGGCATGGAGGTTGTGGTCATCATGAAGTCTTGAGGCTCATTAAGGATGCCAGGACTCAGTGCTTAGGCAGCACTGCTGACAGGGGCCAAGAGTCTCTGGCCTCTTCTGTCTGCAGAGCTTTGTTCTCTGCATCCAGTGCAGAGGACTTGGGCTGGCACCTCAGTTCTCAGCTCTGAAGATCAGCGAGCTATGGCCCCTAGGCTGGCTGCTTGTTGGCTGCAACCATTGCCAACAGAATCTTGCTCCCTAAGATCCTTCTACTACTGTTTTGAAGCAGCATCCTTATTCTTGGAGTAATTTTTGTATCGCACATAAGGAAAAGCAGATCCCTTCTCCCCAGCTTCTGATTTGGAATCCCATTTCTTTGGAGAGGAAAGGGGGTTCTTAATGGCTGTGACCCTGCAACATTGTTGCTATGCTTTGAAACACCATGCCCCCCCCCCCCCTTTTTTTTTTTTTGCTCTAGGAGTGACTATTCCCTGGCTAAACATTGGCATGGTCTTTTCTACCTCATGCTGGTCTCGAGACCAAAATCACCTTCCATACATTGACTACTTACACACTGGTGCTGACTGCATTTGGTGAGTATTTGGGCCAGGGCAGCCCAGAGCCCACTGACCGTCACCTTTGCGCCTCCCCTGGCCTCAGTCTGGCTCCCTACCTCTGTCACAAGCGTGGGAGGTGGCAGAGTTCATCTGAATGTCTTCCGGCTGGTAGGCCGTCTTTGTTCTGCTCCTTTTGTGTGCTGCCTGCTTGGCTTGGTTCCCCTTGGGCCCCTCGATTTGGTGATGTGCATTGCTTTGGTAAGGACACAGTAAAAGTGCCACAGAAGGTTGGCTGGTGGCTGTGGCCGTGCCATCAGCCAGTTAGCCAAACATTGTTCAGTCTTGGTGACTGCTCCTTAATGGCTCTCTGCAGTGGCCCTGTGGCCTGTCCTGGTCAGGGCTGGGCTCTTTGGTTTCTGTGTTCGAGGTGACAGCTGGGAAATGGTTGCACGTATGCAGCGTCTTGTCTCGCCATCAGCCGTCACCATGTTCATCCCTCGCTGTTTATTGTCCTTGTGGGGTGAGGAAGCTATTAAGTAAACAGAACCTCAGAACCGATGCGCTTTCCTAGACCCAGGTATGAAGGCAGTAGCCTGTTGGTTTGGGGGCTGCGTGGTTTGTGATGGCAGCCAGGAGGGGCCTGTGAACCTAGGACGGTGGACATCTGTGTCCTGTGGGACTGGGCTAATGCATGTGGAGCTGGTGGACAGTGGCTTCGAGGCCAGGGCAGATGACAGTTGTGGGATCCTTCTCGCTCCAACAGGCAGCTTTGCCCCAGGAGGAGGCTGGTCCGTGCCTAGGAGTTCTTGTGCCTGGCACCCTCTCTGTGGTGGGGTCTGGAATTTGTGGGCTCCTACCAGACCGTGACCTATGCAGACCCCCTCAGAACCTTAGCTTACTTTCATCCGAAAACATGGGTGTGAAGTGGCCGGTGGGGTGCTTTTATGGCTTGAGTGTTAAGTCAGAGGGGTGAAGCAGGCAATTCTGTGGGTTCTTTGAAGTCCCATCCTGGGACCCTCGGTGCCAGAGAATAAAGAAGAGCCAGAGCTGCATCAGAGAAGTTTATGGTGTGTGGTTTTTCTTATAACGTGATTTATGTTAGAAACCCTGTATTTAGATCACAAATCAGTAACAGAATATGCTGGCTTTGAACTAATAAACATTTAAAAAAGACTGAAATGGGGCTGTTGCTTTTACTCAGCAACTGAAAGCAGGATTCGGCCACAGAGCAAAGTGACTCCCTCATAGAGAGCTGAGTGTCACAGGGCATGGCTGCCCCAGTAAGGCGCGGGCAGAGAGGACATCAGAGCCCAGGGGAGGGGGCGCTGCTGTGGGTTCCGGCCTACCTTTTGTTGTCACTAATGCTCGGTGGACTGGTGTCTTCGGCAGCCTGAGGGCCTGTTAGACCCATGGATTAACTGCGGCCTGGGAGACCTCAGCCACCCGGGGCTGGGGGCCTTCCCACCCTGCTCTACTCGCACTCATACATGGTACCAGGGAGGCTCCCTGGGATATAGTGAAGGGGTCCTGGGGAAACTGCCCCATCCCCTGCCATTGCCATGAGGTGGTTCCAGGGTCTTCCATGAGTTAAGGCGCCTGCATTTTCAGCCTTTTCTGCCTGAGTCCTCTCCCCGCTCTCCTGTTGCTATGGTCTGTGCTGTCCCTGAGCTGCCACCTGCCATAGGCCTTCCGTGTAGCCACTCTTGTGTGTCTTGCTGTCCATAGTGCTAGGATGCTTGGTTCTGACACAGCCACCTGCATGGAAAGGCCTGGAGTCCCCAAGGTCCCTGGTCCGCCTTCTCCGTTTTCTAGCAGCTGTGGCCGTGGCTATGTGGCTTTACTCCTTTGCTGCTCTTTACTTGGGTGCGGGGTGGTTCTGTTTCCTTTCCTCACTGCTGTTCTAGGGTTCTCCTGGCCAGGGGACCTGAGGACCCTCATACTGCTGTTAGGAACGGCGGCAAACCCTAGCCTTGTGATGGCTTATCTGCACACCAGGGTGGTGGAAGGGAGTTGGGGAGCCACCCTGGAGCAGTCTCACAGGAGGCAGAGTCTGTGGTGGTGTCTGGTTCTGATTTATGGGGGTTTGCAACATCTGTTTTTGGTTTGAAGGCTTTTTGGCCTCTGTGTGGGTCAGAGCTGCATAAAAGATGAGTGTGCATCACCAGCGTGGCTGCGGTTTGGCTGCGTGCTGGGCGGAAGCAGCCAGTGGTGACAGTGCTAGGCAGCTGGCCAGAAGCCTGGCCTTGCCGCTCCAGGGTGACAGAAGACAGCCAGCCCACACCAAGGGTCTCGTCAAGCCCCACTCTGCCGTTGTCTCCCACTGTGCAGGTATTGCATTCCTGCTGAGGAGGAGAGCAAGCTAGAGGACGTGGTCCACACTCTGCTGCAGGCCAACGGCACCCCAGGGCTGCAGATGCTGGAGAGCAACGTCATGGTACTGTCCCTGCACAGCTGCCCTGCTTTCTGACCTGCCCTTTACGGCAGAACAGGGCCTTGAGGAATTAAGAGCCTGTGGCCTTGGCATGAACACCAGCGGGAGGGCCGGCTTCCCACAGGCGTCTTGGACCCTCAGGTCTCTGCTCGGTGTTGTGATTGCCACTTTCACCTGTGGAGGTTGGGCTTGGCCTCGTGGCAGGATCTCAGCTTCAGGGTTTGGGTCCAGTAGTCTGGTTTTCCTACCTGCTGGGCACCTGGAACCTGGCTGGGGCAGGAGTGAATGCTAAGCTTGCAGTATGTCACAGGTTGGTGTCCCCAGAGTCCTTGTGACTGGGAGCTACATTCTGACCAGCTGGGACCAGGGCTTATCTGGGCCAGGTGCACGAGCCCAGCTTGGAAGAGAGCGCATCAACACTGTCTGCCCATCAACACTGTCTGGTGCCACCACCTCTCAGTGCCAGGTCGGGAGGGCACAGGGAAGGGTTTGGCACCTAGGAGGTGGAGGAGGCCAAGAGCACCCCAGGCCTGCGTGGATTTTGAACTCTGGTGGTCCAGAATGGTGTTTTTGCTTTCTGATGGCCAAGCCATGTCTCTTGATTGAGGACAGCCCTGTCTTCCCAGCTGGCTGGGCTGTAGGTGGGGAGGGAGGTGGTGGGGTGGCGATGAGGCAGCACCTTAGCGGGCCAAACTCCGCAGATCTCCCCAGAGGTGCTGTGCAGGGAGGGGATCAAGGTGCACCGGACCGTGCAGCAGAGTGGCCAGTTCGTCGTCTGCTTCCCGGGGTCCTTCGTGTCCAAAGTGTGCTGCGGTTACAGCGTCTCTGAGACTGTGCACTTTGCCACCACCCAGTGGACGAGCATGGGCTTCGAGACTGCTAAGGTGAGTGGCGTGGGTGCTGGGACAGCACAGTGCGTCCTGCCTGAGGCAGATGTCACAGTGGGAGAGGTCTCGGAGGTCTTGGGGTGGCTGCAGGGATTTTTAAGTAAGAAAAGTTGGGATTGTTCCTATCCCAAAGGCTTCTGATGTCCTTCCTTAGCCACCATCTGCAGTTGTGGGCTGATGGCACAGATGGTGCTCACAGTGCTAGACGTGAGGGTGTCACTTTTCTGTGCTTGTGCTGAGGTTGGGGCACTGCCACCCGGCTGGTAGCAGGGTGCTGTGTCTTTTCCTAGTGTCCGGTTCCGAAGCGAGTTTGTAATCGCTTTAAGGTTTTGGAAGTTGAGGTAGCCTGCCATTCCCCCCAGTGAGCCTGAACAGCTGCTTACTCACACAGACTGCCCCTAAGGCCATGATGCCTCTTTCAGGAGATGAAGCGCCGCCACATAGCTAAGCCATTCTCCATGGAGAAGCTGCTCTACCAGATCGCACAGGCCGAGGCGAAGAAGGAGAACGGTCCCACCCTCAGTACCATCTCTGCCCTTCTGGACGAGCTCAGGTACCATAGCCCTGGCTTTGGGGGGATCTGGGACAGGCTGGGGGGCCAGAGCTTCAGGCCACCTGTGCTCATGCTGGAGGGCAGTGGCCTTGGGTGTGGTGCTGGTTTGTCTTTCCATGTAATGTTGGGTCCAAGTCCCTGGTGAGCGGATGAAAGGTGTGGGGCCTTGGGCGAGAATCCTTCCTGTGGGAGTGAGCCAGAGGTCGCTGGGCCCTGGGTCCAAGTACCACTTTGCCTGCCTCTGCATTCTAGAAGCAGGGGCGGCGGTCTGCAGGGTGGTATGTGGTGCGGAGCGCTCGCTGCTCCTGCCAGACTACTTTTGTGGTGGGGGTGGAAGAGATGCCGCCAGGCACCCGGGAACAGCACATGACCCTGGGTGGGCCACCACCCTGCAGAGGCTGCAGGTTGTCTGATGCTGTGTGCAGGGTGGCTGCACATGTCTCTCCTACCCCTGGGCAGTGCTGGGTCAGCCTGCAGATGTCCCCCGTGTTACCTGCGCCCCTGGCTTCAAGCTTTAACACATTGCTGCCATGCGTCCTGTCTGTGCTTCTGGTCGCCATAGTAGCCTCAGTCCCTAGGGCTTGTCTGGCCCTGTGAGTGAAGGACATGGTCCCCAGTCAAGACCTGTGTAAGGTTGGCTGGGCTCCTGGCCCCTGACTAGTCCTGAGGGGGTGAGGTATGAGCCCTGGGCGCCCCCTGATGGCCCCTCTTGGCAGGGATACGGAGCTGCGGCAGCGCAGGCAGCTGTTTGAGGCCGGCCTCCACTCCTCTGCACGCTACGGCAGCCATGACAGCAGCAGCTCGGTGGCGGATGGGAAGAAAAAGCCTCGAAAGTGGCTGCAGTTGGAGACGTCAGAGAGGAGGTGTCAAGTCTGCCAGCACTTGTGCTATCTGTCCATGGTGAGTCTGCCCGGCTGGCGCTGCCGGCCTGGTGAGTCAACAACCATAGTCGTCCTGTCCCTGGCGTTCTGTCTGTATTCTGCACATGGCCTGCTGCCCAGCCTTTAATGACACCTGCATGTCTCCTCTGCAGCAGCAGGGCTCCTGGGCCCACTGGGATGGGGCTGCTGCTCAGGCCGCTGTTCCTTGTTCTCCCTGCTTTGGTCCCACAGTGCCCTTGGGAGCTCACATACCCACCCAGCTCCCTTCCCCTGGGCCAGACCTTTGGTGGACAGACAGTTGCCGTGCCGGATGGGGCTCAGTGCAGCCCTCTATGCCAGCCTGGCTTGCCGCCCTGCAGCGAAGAAGGTGGCAATCCCTCTGGCTTGGCAGCATGTTCCTTACAACATTCGAAAGCAGCTCCATAGTGTAGGTGTGCTTGGGCTGCTGGAAAGAACCATACAGCAGCGGAGTTTCTTAGTGTTACAGGCTGGAGGTCCAAGGTCATGAGCATGCAGGGCTGCTGTGAGGCCTTGCTCCCTGGCTTGTGGAGGCCACCACCCTGGGCTCTCTTCACGTGGTTGTCTGTTACTCCCCTCTTACCTTTGGATTGGGCCTGCTCTTCGTTTTAACTGAATTACCTCTTTATAGGCCCCTGCTCCAGGCCTCATGCTCTGAGACACTGGCAGCTAGGGCTGAATGTTCGGGGACAAATTCAGTCAGTAACATCATGCATCTCGTTTTGTGTTTTTTTCTGGTTCCAGTTTTGTTTCTCCGAGACTTGGGAAGTTACTATTCAGAATAAGAAAAGAATCATAACCATTTTCCTAGATCTTAATGTTCTGTCCGCCTTGCTCATCGAAGCTGCATGGCTGTGTCTGCTCTGTTCTCCCCAGACCCTTCTCTTTTGAGTTTGTGAACAAGTTGCTATGATGGTCGCATTTGCATGGTGCTGGCCCGTTCCCGCAGGTTCTTAGGATGCCAACATGCAGGGGTTTCAGGGTGTTTTTGAGAAAGCTTTGCTTTCAGATTTGGCACCTGGCATTTCTTATCTCAAATGTTAGGTTAAAAAGAACCCAGGTTTGCAGGTGAAATTTGGGGTTTTACTTACATTTCCAATTTGCGTTGCTTGGATTGCTGACAGGTTTGTGCATTTTGTTCAGTGTGTTTCATGCTCCTGTCACTGACCCTCTCTCTTGAGAGGCAAGGTTCCTCTGTCACTGGCGTTTCCTTGTTCCAACTACTTGTTCCCTGGACACAAAGTGCAGGGCTTCTCCCTAACCCTTCTCTGAGAAACCCCTGCATCTCCTGCGTCTCAAGTTTTAAGACATGGTTTTTCCTTTTCATTTTTGGCACATAAAATAGCACCTGGACTCTGGCTGAGGGGCGGGAACCTCCCACCTAGGCCAGCATCGTCCTCCTTGGTCCATGCCCTGCCAGCCTCTTGTGCTCCCCATGTGGCTCTGGGCAGCTCCCAGGGTACTGGATCAGCAAGCTCGAAGGCTGGCATTCTAGGGAGTTTGGGTGGAGTCCTTGGCCCCCAGGGAGGAGAAGGGGACAGTTTGTGCCTCTACCTGTTTCTGAGCAAGGGTGAGAACAGGTTTTGCTGCTGGAACAAGTGTCTATGAGTGGCTTCCAATCTTCCCTCCTTCAGCTCCATCCTGGCCCCTCTCCTGTGCCAGCATGTGTTGATCAAAAAATCACAACTGCCAATGTCCTCTGCCACCGTCTGAAGCCTTGCAAGTAGCACTGATACCTGGTCCAGTCCTTATTTAGTTACTTTGAGACAAGGTCTGGCTGTGTAGCCCAGGCTGGCTTTGAATTCTTAATCAATCCTCTTGCCTGAATACTGGGATTTTGGGCATGCACCACCATGCCCACCCAGCTTCTTGTCCAGTCTTGCATGGCCCACTGTGCCAGCCCTCCCAGGGGATAGCAGCATAGGTTGGGGGGGCAATAGCCGCCCAAGGATGCAGCTCCCTTGTCCCCTTTCCTTGTTGAAGACCACATTTATTCTGGGTCTCATGGCTCAGTGGCCTTGTCCTGCATGGAGGACCTGGCCCCACTCTCCCTCAGGCCCCACCCTCCTCTAGTTCCCCACCCCAAGCCTGTTGCTGTCCCGCAGGTGGTACAGGAGAACGAGAACGTGGTGTTCTGCCTGGAGTGCGCCCTGCGCCACGTGGAGAAACAGAAGTCCTGCCGCGGGCTGAAGCTGATGTACCGCTACGATGAGGTCAGTCCCTCCTGGGCAGGTGTGGGAGGCTATGCATGGCCACGGCGCTCCCTGGCGGACACCGGCTCCTGTCCCAGGACTGACAAGGCAGTGGCTTCTGGGCCCATCCTGACTTGAGGTCAGGACAGAATCTGTGGAAAGCTGCCACCTTACCTGTCCTCTGCTCGTTTTCCTCCTGTTCCCATGGCCTTGGAGCCTTTGCTCCTCTTCACCTGGGTCCTGGGCTCCCCCTGAGGGGGGCGGGTGCTGTCCCTCTGTCCATGGCTGGCTGTGCACAGTAGCCACCTGTTCCCTGTTGAAGCATGTCCTGGGCTCCCGAGCAGGTTGTCTCCGTCCTTCACCCCCTCTGGCTGGGGTGCTGAGCGAGTGTAGACACTGGCCCTGTCCCTGGGATACCCGGTCCCCACTACCTTCCTCAGGGAGCCCCCACTCTGTGGCCTGGGGCTGTGCTGAATGTGGAGTGACAACTGGTCTCTGCTGTGAGTCAGTGCTCTCCCTGTTCCCTCCCGTGGATGACAGCTGACGAGGAAGGGACCAGGGACCATAGGAGCTGGAGCAGCTCAGGAGATGGTGAGCTGAGCCTCACATGTGGCTGAGGTGCTCCCTGCTTCGGGGTCCTGCATGGACACCTGTCTTCCAGGCAGGGCCTCTCCACCCTGGCTCTGCCCCATGCTTTCTAAGGGCTCTCCAGGGCTAAAGCAGGAGGCCGTGTGCCCAGCTCTGAGGAGCCCTTTGCTTGGGTAGGGGGCCAGCAGCCTACTGCATGGAGTGAGAAGGCCCAGCGGGGTGGGGGCCGCTCCCTACCTGCCGCCTCCCGGGAGTCCTTCAGTGATTGGCTCTGTCTCCCCAGGGTTCCCTTCCAATGCACTGTCCTGCTCTGACTTCTGATTCTCCTACTCGGTGCCCTAGTTGGTCTCCGTGCCCCCCTCCGTGTAGTTTCTGTGATGGGCACAGCAGGTCACTGAGAGCCCCAGTATCGAGACATTCTAGAGAAAGCCTTTCTGGTGCCCGCCAACAGCCTCTGCAGTTCTGGAAATTCCCCCAGCTGAACAACTCTTTCCCAGGCTGAGAGGCCCAGCCCCATGCCCCAGCCTTTCTGCCTCCTCGCTGCACATCCTGCCTCGCGAAGAGTCTGGGCCTGTGGAAGGTGACACACATGGCCATCAGATGCCTGAGTCTGGATGGTTGGGCTGAATCATGATACTGGGAAGCTGAAAATGGGTCTTTGCATCCATTCTGTTTTTAGAGTGGGTTCAGTGACATCCTTAACCGCGTGGCCCTGGCTATTGCCGATTCAAGTTAACAGCAAATGTCAGACCGTGGTTACAAGTAGGTCCCGAGCACATGGGTAAGGATGTCTCCCTGCCACTTGCACTAAGGAGGCTCTTCCAGATGATTCGGAAGCGCTTTAGAAAGCACAGGTCATAGTTTTCACCAGCAGCCCGTTTGTGGCTAGGTATTGCACTGCAAGTAGAACATCGCCTGGTAGCCTGACACCCAGGGCCCTGGTTCAATGAGACGCAGCAGCACCGTGCGTTTAGATGCCCTGCCTGCTGCCAAGAGTGCCCTCTAGAGCCAGAGCCTGCAGACCAGTCCTGGGCTGAACTGGACAGGGTGAATTTCTACTTTGCACAGGACCAGCACAAGCCGTTCTTTTAAACCTCTGTGCACCTCACAGACAAGTCATTCCTGTCTGGGGCCAGTCTACCATCCCCCACTGTGGGAGGTGCCTGCTCTGGCCTCCGGAGAGGGAGGTCCCCTGGCCGTTTATGTGCCTAGCCCTTCCAAGCTGGACAGGGAGGTTCAAGAGGGCCTTTGGCTGCCCCAGGTGCCAGTCTGCAGCAGACTGCTATCCCCTAGCCAGGACACTGTAAATGGCCCCACAACTTTTTTCACAGATCTGAAGGCTTTGGGGGCTTTCCAGAGACTCAGCTGACTTCAGGACTTGGTGGGGCTGGGGGCTGCCCAGATGCCCCTCTGAGCCTCTTGTGCCTCCTTCCTGAGCTCCTTTAAAATGGGCCAGGCCTGGGCTGGGCTGCGTGGAAGATGCTTCCTGCCACTGCCAGCCACATGGTTCTGTGGGCTGAGACATTGTTTGCTGTCTCCCCATCACTGAGGAGGAAGGAGTAGCAGAAATCCACATGGAGCCAGGGTATTTGGCACAGTCAGTGCCCTGATGGGTCAGGCAGCATGGGCACGAGGCCACCTCCCCCAGGTGCCTCTGGGCCAGCACCATGCTGAGCTGCCTGCAGGCCCTGCCCTCCCTCTCAGGAGAGAGATGCTGGGTGGCTTGGCACTGTCGTTAGTCACATTCGTCTCAGGAGTGGGACCTGGCTGCCCCACGCCTCAGAGGAACCTGCAGCCCAGTGTTGGCTGCTCTTGGGAACAATGACCTGCCCCCTGCTTGCCGTCGTCACTGTTCAGCCTCAAAGCCACCTTCTTCCCGTCCTGTGGATGAGGGGACAGGGTCGGGAGGCGGCCCGGCCCCTTCAGAGACCACTCGTGTGTGTTGCAGCAGGGAAGGAAAGCATTTTGCCATCCTTCCGAGGCTTTGTTCTCAGGCAGTGCTGTTCAGCCTTCAGTCCCTCAAGCCCTTTGCGTCTCAGAATCTCTCGGGGCCACTGCAATCTTGAAGTGCCCTGAGCCATACTCTGTGGTCCTCCTGTTGCCAGTCTGGGGCCTCGGCCCTGCCCGTGGGCTCCTCCACGGCTTTAACTCCATGTCTCTCGTCCCGGCAGGAGCAGATCGTCAGTCTGGTTAACCAGATCTGCGGCAAAGTGTCCGGCAGAAACGGCAGCATTGAGAACTGTCTCAGTAAACCCACACCAAAAAGAGGCCCCCGCAAGAGAGCGACTGTGGACGTGCCGCCATCCCGGCTGGCGTCCTCTGGCTCATCCAAAAGTGCTTCGAGCTCATCATGAAGATGCCACGCCCGCTGTCAATTTCTATATATTTTTTGTAATTCTCTTCTAGTTTGGAGTACTCGCTGTAGGATGCAAGCTGTCTTTGCACTAGCTCTGAAGAAGAGTTTCTTCTGGTTTTAGAGAACTAATTTTGTTTTAGCATTAAACTGTTGAAGTTTTTTTGTACTTAGAATACCTAGATACTGCAGTCAGATTTTGGAAACTGCCGTATACTCACTGTTTTGGAAACCTTTGGGGCTGTATTAATTTGTATTGCCCCTTTGGCTGACAAAAGTCTTTTTTTGTTTGGATTTTTTTTTTTTTTGTAACTGTTGGGGGGAAAAAGGCTTTTTAACCCATTTTTGAAGAGGGTGAAGTTTGGAGAACAAATTTTAGAAACATCAGTCATGTGAGCAGATTTTTCTAGATCAGAAAAGGGATAGGAGATAGACACACACACACACACAAAACAACTTGAAAAGAAATGGCTTTACTTTGGCTGTCTCTTCTTCTGTCATGTGCAAGATGCGTTTGTGACTTTGGAAACCGGAGAGCCCTGCTTTGCTTCGTTGGGCGGTTACGGCAGCTGAAGGCGGACGTTGCTTCCTAACCATAGGCCAAATGTGGAGGTTTGAGTGACTCGGTTCTCGCTACCAGCACCTCACTATGCACCCGTCTGAGGGGGAGAGGATGAAGACAGACTGCCTGCCTCGGAGGGCCACTGAGGGAGACCTGTGCCTGATTTCATTAGGAAATCCATTCTGTTATTTTTTGGTGCTGTTGGCTACTTTTATCAAAAAACCCTTCAATAGCATCCTTAAGGAAAAAAAAGAAAAAAGAAAAAAAGTGATCGAAGCCGTGCGTGCTTCTCTGTCATCAACGTGCAATCTTTAACATTCCATCCTCACTTCACTGCTGCTTGTTTCACACCTTCACCAGTCAGCATTAATCCTTCATTTTAAATCTGTTTTGTTTTTGATCACATTTAGAGCCACTAGGTTGTCCGCGGTTCTTTTTGAATGTGAAAACGCATTTGCGCTCATCTTATCTATTTTTTCTCTTCATGTTTTAACAAAAAGGAAAGGAAAAAAAAAAAATCCCATCCCTTTTGTACATAAGCCTGTAAATTGTTTTAAATACTTGAGCCTTTTCTCGGTAGGGGAGGGGAGGGGGGCGAGAAGACGAGATGAAGAAAAGCCTTACATTTCAGTTTCTTCATCGGTTGGATTGGATGCTTACAGGGTTTTTCTTGTAACATTTATAAGTGCTGCTTACATCACTGAACAACGACAAAAAAATAATAATGGAGTAGCTGTTGCCCTTCTCCGGTTGTGTGTACAGTATGTGTGGAATAAAAAAGGGAAACTGTTTTCACAAGCTGTTCTTCGTTTCATAATTGGATCATCAGTCCCGTAGCTACCCATATTGCACTGAGCTTGCCAGTGGTGACTGCCAGGAACGTCCTAGGATCCACTTTGTTGGTTGTTGTTGCAGAAGACTGAACTGTTTTGGAATATTTAACAATTACATAAACAGAGTCGTGTTTTCCAATGTGGTTGTCCGGTTTTTATGGCCTTGCTGTGTGCTTTTCCCTCTTTTTGCCAGTAAACTTCTGCCTATGGCTTACAGTTTGACATTTAATTTATTAGTGCTGCTCTGCACCCCTCCCGTGAGAGGGAAGACTTCATGTGGTTTATTGCCAGTTTTTTGTTTACTTTTCAGGTTTGTACTACAAGGTTTAATAATAAAACAAAGTTTTTTGGACATTTGTCTGTCGTGTGGAAGATGAGTGAATGGAACAGGCCTTTTCTGGTCCCTGGGCAGAGGCTGAGAACCTCCCTCCACTCCCCTTGCACTGCTGGTGGTGGGGCAGGCACCCTGGGAGGGAGGAGGGTTGCTGGGGGCCCAGAGGTGGCCTCGTTCCACCGATAACTACTCGGGTGACCAGATGGAACCTTAGCCAGCCATCCTGTGGAAGACAGGCCATTCCTGGGGGACTGAGAAGCCCCAGGCTGCCCTGGACACTGGGCAGAAGCCTCTGTACAATCAAGCTCCAGGGTCTCTTGTTTTACAGCCTCATTTTATTGTGAGCTCTCTCGGATGGGTCTCACACTCCTGGTGTTTATGTAAAAATCCACAACCTCCACCAACCAACCTGGGCTCGCACACTGCCGACCCTTCACACAGTGTCCTGATGGGAGTCACTGTCGTCACTGATGTCTGGGGTGGCCCTTCTGCCAGTGTGCAAAGTGGCCAGGGCCGTGTCCACCTGTACCTCCTCCTCATCAGACTGGACAAGGGGACAGTTCTCACCTTCCTCAGTGGCCAGGTCAGTGCAGGCGGAGGGGCAGGCAGGTGGCTGGCGTGGTGATTCTGCAGGACTGGGAACCTGCAGAGACATTTCGTTCCGACAGGGGTCAGATTCGGGTCCTGTGAAAGAAAATACAGGAGGAAAAACCCATCAGCAAAGTACTGCAGTTGACAACGGCCAATGACGACTGCTGCCCACGTGCCCAGAGCAAGGCTTCATGGCCCTTGTACCCACAGAGGGCAGCTGAGGGAGTGCATGGGGCAGAGGGAAAGACCAAGAACCCTTTGGAACCACAGGACACCCAGTCAAACTGGCTTAAGAGGCCTGAGGGTGAAGGCCAGAGCAGCCCAGGGAACCTTGATAATCCAGGCCATTCTTTAAGGTCTTTTAGAGTAAATCGCAAACACAACGCCAAGAGCCGAAGGGAGAACTCCCCAGCCACCAGGCAGCAAAGGAGCTCTGCCCAGCTGTGTCCAGGGTACACACAGTCGTGCTCCACCCTGAGGGCTCTGTTCACAGGAGGCAGCCTTCATGCTGGCCAGCCTTCCTCCTCTGGAGGGTGGAGCCCGGCCTCACTCTTCTGTGCTTGGGGGAACTGAAAAGCTGGCTCTGTGTGGTGTGGAATCAACAGAAGACTCCACGGGAAGAATAGTGAGCCACACAGGGAGCCTTGGTACCCGCCTGCTGCGAACAGACAGGACGGCATAGAATAGTCCAAGTGCCCCAGGGCTCCAGCAACCTTCACCTGTGGGCAGTGCACTGCACCTGCCCCAAAGGAAGAGTTTAGAACGTACTCATGCCGTGGGTGAGCCTCCCCTCCCCCAGGTTCTAGCTCTTGAAATAACCACCCCAACCTGACGCAGTCAAGGTCTGGGAGGAAGGAGGTGGAAACACACAAATGAGGCCCACCCCATTCACTGAAGGCAGGCGGGCAGGACATGCTCGCTCCTGGACAGCACTAACACCTGAGTAGCTGGTGGGTCATCTGTCACACTACCTCCTGGGAGGCCAAGCCCAGGTGTGTCAAAGCTTAGAGATTTTGTATCTGCCTGGTCAAATGACCCGCAAGGGAGAAGTTGGCGAGTCCTACCCAAACCAGGGGACAGCACAGGGTTTTCCTCTCCACTTGAATTCAAGAAGACGTCTAGGGCCTCCTGGTCAGAGATGTCCATCAGATCCATCTGCTCCAGCATGTCCACGTTCACCTCCATGGACGACATGCTGCCCATGGGCTCTGGGAACAGATTCACAGCAGAGGGTTCTTAAATCCACATTACTTTGAAAAGGTGAGTTTCATCAGCACTAGGCCAGTGCATTTCATTTTCTCTCATCTCCTGCAGTCACCAAGTGACACTTGAGTCTAAATCTGTCCTAAGTCACCTTTTACCCCCTCCACAGCTGTCCTGAGTGTCCCCAGCCTTTCATATTTGGAGCAGGGATGGCCAGTGTTACTGCAAGTGCTGAAATCAGCAGCCTGCCCTGCTCAGGTGCAGTGTCCACCTGGGCCAGTGCCCCATCTGATCATTTTGCCTCCAATCTCAGAGCAGGAAAGGTTGGAGCGGTGCATCTGGGTAGGGGTACCAGGAGCTCCTGCAGTGAAGCAAAGACCACCAATGACAGAGACAGGGAGACAACTGTGCCGCAGCCCAGCACCAAGGGCCAAATACCACCCAGGACCAAGGTCACAGCTCCTCTACTTGGAGGGTCCAGAAAACCATGAGTGTAGAACGTGATAGTTCCTGGAAGAAGTAGGTGCAGATTGTTTCTGGAAGGACACACCTTTAACCTTCGGATTCACAGGAATATAAATGCCACCCACCCCAATCTGGAATTTGCCACATACAAAGTAAATTCCTGTGAGTGAGGGTCAGCAGAAACAAACTCTCCATTAGCATCCCTTCCAAGGGCACTTCAGGTGACTGGTACAGTGTAATTACTGTATGTTCTTGATTCTAACCCACACCGTTTAAGTGAAAACTGGGATCCAAAATGGACAGGGCTTCAGTCCAGGCATTTCTTGAAAAGGAGCCAAATAACAAAATTTAGTCATTGAAATTCAAAACTCGAGGCATGAGTTAAACTGAAGATTAGTGAAAACCCAAAGTAGATGACATAATGCATTCCCCACACTATAGCACAGGAAAAAAAAATGCAAAGGACAGAAAATGCAAAAGCTTATACAAGCTCACAGTTCCAAAGGAAGACAACATAAAAGTGATTATATTTGAAGAGGTCAATTAAGTTGCAGAATTGCCAGGAGTTGGGACCTCAACTTAGTAAGTCAGACACATTCCAAGTAAGATGAGTCCCAGGAGGAAGGTCATGGTGTGTGTCAAGCCAGGAGACTTGTCAATTTGTGAGCAAACAGAAAACCTGTACTGAAGGAGTCACAATGGGCAGGGCAGGCAGGAGGGTCCCAGCTAATGTGGAAGAAGGCGGAAGCCGGCTTATCTCTGGGCACACACGCTCCTGAACGTTCACTGCCACAGACAGTGAATCAGTGTTGAATCTGTATTTTTACATAGGGAGCAAAGCTTATCATTTCAATGATCCAAAGCAATGGAGTACTGAGACAATGGAGACTGATGTTGGGGTGCAGCTGACCTTGACCTCATCAGTGTCGCAGCTGCTTCACAGTTTCTCTGACCCCAGATGGGCACCTCTGGGGTGACCATGGGGAACTGCACTAAAGCACAGGATGCACTTCCAGGAGAACAGCACCAAGTACGGTGGTAAATGAAACTGCTCGTCAGTAGGCACCTAGTGTAAACCAACCAAACTCGACACTTTCAAGAGATTACAGCCCGGTGTGGCGCACACCTGAAACCCCAGTACTGCGCAGGCAGGAGGATCAAGGGTTCCAGGCCCCCCTGAGCTACATATTGAGACTGTGTCTCAAAAAAAAAAAAAAAAAAAAAAAAAAAAAAAAAAAAAAAAAAAAAAAAAAAAAAAAAAAAAAAAAACTACAGTGCTTATTAAAAAGATAAAGAGCAAGGTTTTTTTTGTTGTTGTTTTTTAGTGGAAAGCATATACTAGCCAGGCAAGAAAGAAAAAGGACAGAACAACAAACGAGATTTCTGAAGTGAAGCAAAGCAATGTTGGTATAAAGAGTGGCACTTTATTTTTATTTTTATTTATTTTTATTTATTTATTTTTTGGTGGTACTGGGGGTTGAACCCAGGGCCTTGCACCTGCATGCTCTGCAAGTGCTGGACCACTGAGCTGCACCTCAGCCCATTTTTTTTTTTTACTTTTTGAGACAGGGTCTCGCTAAGTTACGAAGACTGCCTCTGGTCTCGAATTTGCGATCCTCCCGCCTCCGCCTCCCAAGCCGCTGGGATTATAGGCATGCGCCACCACACCCGGCATCAGATAAATCTTAATGAAAACATTTAAACACTTGGAAACCAAGTATCAAAAATTGTAGAATTCAACTAAAATAGCACCCTAACATTCTTAGGGCCTGCAGCTATACCACTATGGCATCTGATCCTGTCAGATCTCGGAAGCTAAACAGGGTCAGAACTTGGATGGGGACTGTCTGGGAACACCAGGTGCTGTATGCTTGGGACAAGGCTGGGCAACCCACTCTCAAAAAACAACCACTGAAAACCCTATGAATAGCAGAGAAGCACTAACAGTGTCTCGTTTGTTGTACACAGGATTGCTATGAGTCAAGCACGGAATCAACGTCACCTAACAACAATATTCTTAGCACTGAATGCCTTACTAGAGAATGGAGAAGAAAATTGAGACTACATGTTCTAAGTAAGGAAAGAAACACCCACAGAAAGCAAAACTAAAGAGGAATTATTACTGAAACAGTATAAATGAATAGAGATAGAAAGCACAAATGAATTTTATTTTTCACTTCCAGTGTTGCCCAGGCAGGCCTAGAATTTGATTAGCCTGCCTCAGCCCCCTGAGTGCTAGAATTACAGGTGTGCACTGCCACACCTGGCTACAAATCAACAATTTTGGGACTCCAAAAGGAAATCTAACTACAAGTACAGCAAAAACTGAAAAGAAGCCAAGCACAGTGGCTCACAACTGTAATCCCAGTAACTTAGGACGATGAGGCAGGACGATCAGGCCAGAGGCAGCCTGTGCAACTTACTTAGACCCTGTCTCAAAATAAGAAAAATGAGCTGAGGGTGCAGCCCAGTGGTAGAGC
Source organism: Pedetes capensis (assembly GCA_007922755.1). Taxonomy (NCBI): domain Eukaryota; kingdom Metazoa; phylum Chordata; class Mammalia; order Rodentia; family Pedetidae; genus Pedetes; species Pedetes capensis. The sequence continues at coordinate 219,635 of VMDO01000274.1, read as the reverse complement.
ACTTGCAAGTGTGTGTGAGGCCCTGGGTTCAAACTCCAAGTACAAAACAAAACCGAAAACAGTTGTACAGATAATGTTATGCTAACATATTTGAAAACTGAAGATACTTCCATGGGAGAAGGATGTGGCAATCCATTCCCAAAGCAGTCCCGAAAAAGCCCTTGAAAAACCTATGAGGGTCGGTATGGGTAGGACACGATTCCACGGCACCTGACAACAACAACAACAAAGATTCTTCCATGGAAAATGTGCCCAGACTAACAGGAACTGAACATTTCTGACCATGAGGAAAAGAAGAACAGCTTTGCACAGAGCCACTGGGCCCAGCAGTGTCTGAGGTGAGTCTCTTGCGACCCCCGGGGACGAATGAGGGTTGGGTGCTCCAGAGAGCTCCCTACCAAGAAGAGGCCAAGTCTGTCTAGAAACTCACTGCAATTCTCACCAGACCCTGGAGGTTTTTCCAAAGAACCTGGAGCCAAAAATAGCCTGGGAATGGACGAAAAATGAACCTGCAGTGCCCAGGGTCCCAGTCCCCCAGGCTCTGAGGCTGGTACAGACCAGTGCTTCCTGATCACTGCCTATGCTGTGGGGTGCTGTCTGCGTGACACAGGGCTTTAACAGTGCTTCTGGCCTCAGCCCACCAGATCCCGTGGCACACCCTTCCCAGGCCACATCCAGCAAAACTGTCTCCAAAAACTGCCAAATGTCCCCAGCTGGGAACTGCTGCTTGATGAATAACTGTAACACAGCATGGTTTGATGCAGGGCTTGATGACAGAGTGAAAGACCTGGAGACAGTAGAGGAAAGACTCACGCACATGTGGGCACAGATGCAGTGGGCAGCCAAAACAGTGAAGACCACTTTAGAATAAGACAAGCCACAGACTGAGAGAAGTTATATACATCAGAGAATTAGCAAAGGTCAAAATCCACAAGTGTAAGACTCACTAAAGGAAAAACGGTAATAAAAAAATGAGCAAATGAAATTAAAATTAAAACCAATATAAGATGCCAACTTTTTAGCAAAAACTTAAAGTATCTAACACTAAAAAGCACTGACAAAGATATAGCATAGTCAGAACACAGCTGGGGAGCTTGTAAACTGGTGTGAATACTGGCAAGAAGTATGACAGAATCTAGTAAACTTACTGGGAGAAGGACCTGGCAGCCCACTCCCCCGCTAAACAAACAATCCACCACTGAAAATCCTATGCATAGCAGAGAAGCTCTGACACAGGGCCTAGCATGGCACCGTGCCCAGGAGTGTTTCATTCTGTTGTACAGAAAGTTGCTATGAGTTAGATTGACTTGAGGGCACCTAACAACAAGTAAACCTACAAAGTGTGTGTCATCCAAGGCCTAATTACCACCCAGTGAAGTTCTTACAGTGTGGACCCCAGTCCAGCCGCCTCCAGCTGCAGGTGACATAGGAACCTGGAAGCCCTCAGGTCCCACCTAGACCTTCACAGTCAGAAACCCTGGACCCAATACTTAGGGTCTGAATCACCCTCCAGGGCCTGTGAGACTGCTCATGTTGGAGAACTGCTGGCCTAACACGGCTCTTACCCGTGTGGAGAGACAAGAATGTCTCACTGCACTTTTTAAATAAAACATTAAAATAAAAACCCTGAGAACAAATACTCATCAACAACAAACAAGCTGCAAAAATGCAGACCATGTAATCAGTACCATGTCCACAAGGTTTTCCAACTTGCAAAAAATACTATGTATCCCTTTAGAATAGAAAGGCTGGATACTTTTAAGGAGTCTGGGGACTGGTGGTGACACTTCATTCCTTCAGCTGGGTGGTGTGTGTGTGTGTGGATATTTATACTATTGTACCTTTCTGTTCAGAGGAAGGACTTGGCAGTCCACTCCCAAAGCAATTCCGAAACATTCAGCCATGGAAAACCTTACGAGGGTCACTATGAGTCGGACTCAACTCAGTGGCACCTAACAACAAACATACCTCTCTGTACCTTAAAAGTCTGAAGCAAATATTAACATGGTAAGTCTGGAAATCTGGGTATGTTATACTATTATCAGTTCTGGATATTTAAAATACTAATTAAAATAAAAACCAGTAACGGATCAAAATAATTATGTAAATTCAAATTATAAGTTGACAGCTGTGTTTTAAGACAGTTTTACATTCCAGAATGTCTCTTGGGGAACACTGAATTGTAGTATAGGTGCATTTTTATCTATTTATCTTTCCTAACTTTCCTCTCTCCAGAGGGCTCTGGGTCCCCTATGAACATCTGAGTCAAGAGTTTTGGTAGGCACAGGGTCAGCCCTGGCTCCAGAGGACTCAACTTTGCTGCCAGTCACCAGACCCCCACAGGAACCTGAAACTTAACTGTGGGAACACAGGTCCAGAATAGGGCATCTGCACGGTGACCTGTGAGTAACTGACTATTAGGATACCCTGACGCTCAGCACAAAATGAGAGCAATAAAAAGGTTTCTTTGAGAAACCAAGAGGCACATCAGACAGAAGCCAAGATCAGACTCAGGCTGGGCTCTTACAAAGGACCTTGCGGAGCTGGGCTGTGCCTGTGTCCTGCAGGCCCGTGGTTCCACCATGGCTTGGTCTGGGTCCTGGCTCACCAGCTCTGCCACCTCCTCACCTCACCATGGTCCAAATGGCCACAGAGGGGCCTTTGCCCTTTGCTCTATTTCTGGATAAAACTTACCATTGCCTCATCTTAATTAGAAAATGATGCTTTTGAAAGTGAGTGCGACTCAGGCTGCTATTTCTGATTTAGAGGAACAAGTCCAAAGTACCCTGTTCACTGCAGAGCCTCGTTACTTCGATTGATTCTCCTAAATTAACCTTCCCAGCTCCATCCTTGGTGATGAGCAGCCATCTTCCAGAATGCAGATGTGACTGTCAGACTGGGAAGGCTGAAAATGTCAGACCTGCCCTGTGGAGAGGAGCCTGAGGACTAGGGGATCGTTTCAGCTTTCGCTGAGCAGAAAACCGAAAAGCCCAAGGCCTCCAATCTGCTTCAGTGCTTTGAAACTTGGAGAAAATTACTCTGGGGATGCTCAAAGCTACAATAATTCAACCACCAAGTGCGTAACTGCTATTTGTACAACAAGCATTCACCATGGTCCCCCTGCCTAGCACTGGGCTCTGCTGGGACACGACCCCTCCTGCCCCCTCATCCCACTAGGCTGTGTGCAGCTCTCTCCTGGAGAACTTGCACCTCCTCCCCATAGCCTCTGAGGACATGCTTAGCAAAACTGACAGCATCCTATCACGCAGCAATGGCGTTTTTGTGACAGGTGTCCTCTTGTCTCCTCAGTGACCCAAGGCGTCCCATGGGTCGGCTGGGCTGTGTGGGTCTGTGGGACTGTTTGCGGCTCCCTAGAACTCCTTGCTGAAGCCTCACCCTCAGTATGAGCACACATGAGAGGGACCTTCAGGAGGAAAGGACAGTGAGCAGAGGGCCAGGCCCAGGATGCCGCCAGGGACCTTCCACGCAGACACCAGGGATGGGGATACAGCAGAGGTAGGGCGCTTGCCAGGCATGGACAAGGCCCTGGGTTCCAGCCCAGTCCTGCCCCATAAAGGAACAGACAGCAGAGCACTGGCCATGAGAACCCAGTGAGAAGGCGGCTAGCACAGAGTCCTCTCCACACTACAGGCAGGTGGCACCTACTCAGCCCCCAGCAACAGGATACAAACCCCTGGTGCAAACCTTCCAGACGTCCCCCACAGGGACCTAACACCAACAGGGGCCACATCACAGCCAGCCCTAGGCACTGACCCCTGGCCGTGCTCTGAGGAATCAACAGGGCAGGTGAACCCCGGAGTTTGACTCCAGACGAGATTTAAGCTTCCATTAAAGCGTCTTCTGTGTCCCCAGCATCCATGGGCACACCCCAAGAACCCAGACAGCGCTTCCATCTGCCTCCCCCTTTATTCTCCTTCCTCGATCTTTCATTTTTTCAGCCTCTCTGGGGAGGGTACGTGCCAAAACAGATGATGAGCAAGAAGGACGAGGACAGGCAGTGAGGAAAAGGCAGGGCTGGGTGAGCAGGAAGGGCGAGCACAGGGACTCAGGACCCAGGAGGCTGGGGACCCCATGCACCCTGTGGGGCGACCACTGGTCACATGCTGCCCAGCCACTCCTGCTACTCCGGAAACCACTGGTCGCTCATAGCTCCATCTATGGAGAGCAATCTCAGAGTTCCTCTAGAGAACTGAGATGTGGGGCTGAGTGTGTGTCCTGGCCAGGGTAGGGGTGTCTCTACTGGACATGGAGACCTGTGGTCCTGGTTATTCTCTAATGGGTGCAGCCTAACTATGCACAGCATTTACGGAGTTAGGGATCAAAAGTGGACTGGGGTTGAACTCAGCTGGCAGAGTGCTGCGCTGCATCGTCTGAGGACCCGGGTTCGATCCCCAGTCCTGCAAAAATGGGAGAAGACATGGCAGTCCACTCCTGAAACAACCAGCTCTTGAAAACCCTGAGGGTCACTATGAGTGGGAGACAACTTGATGGTACCTAACACCAACATATACCATAATAACCCAAAGTTCATTGAGAGAACTTGCACAAGCTACAAGCCAGTATTACACCGCTTTATACAAAGGACGAGCATAGGCAGGTGTTGGTGTCTAGTGGCCGGGTGCCTGGCCCCACCGGCACAGACACTGCAGGATGACTGTGTCAGGGCATGGCTGGTGGAGATCGCCCTCCAGAACTCACCCTTTCAGAGAACTGTTTTCAGCCCCCAGGATGGAACCCAGGGCCTCGTGCAGCACTCTACCACTGTGCTATATCTCCCTCCCCTCAAAGAGTTTTAAATAATGGAGGAAAGAGCCCTATATAATATTCAGAGAAGACACAAAGGCACATAGGTATTTAGTTTGATACCAATTACATAAATGGACTCCATAAAGGCTGGAAAGAATTGCGCTAAAACAGTAACAGGTACAACCCTGTGCTGAAGAATGATGGGTAATTTGTCTTCTTCACTTTAAAAGCATTTTTCTCTGGCTGGAAGCATAGCCCAGTGGTAGAGCACTGGCCTAGCATGTGCAAGGCCCTGGGTTAATCCCAAGCACCACAGAACAATAAAGAAGTATCTTTCCAGATTTCATATGAGCACAATTTGCTTCTAACTTCACAAAGTTACTTGTTAGAAATCTTCCACTAGAACCTGGAGGTGCAGGTGGGCGGCAAGGGGCCTGATGTGTACACTGAGGTCTGGGGGCTGCTATAGGACGAAGCCTCCCAGCCGGTACCCACGGCTTACCTCGCCTCTCAGTGACCTGCAGGTGGCCTGTGGAGAGGTACTGCTCCATGTCCTGCTGGAAGGCCTCCTCGAAGAGCCGCTGCCGCTCCCTCAGCTTTGCCTGCTGGGTGCGCTCCATGTCCTGGACCTTCCTCGCGTGCTCTGCGTCCAGCTCAGCTGTGGAGGCAGAAGAATGTAGGAGGGTGAGGCTCTGACACAAGTCTTGATGGCAAACAGCACGACCCTCTCCCCGCTGATGGCACCACAGGGCTTTGCAGACCTGCTGGTGCCTTGCGTTGACAGCCACCACCTTGCCCCACCTGTGCATTTCCTCCTGACGTTGCATGTGCTGTTCCCTCTGTGGAAATAGCCTCCAAGGGGCACAGGCTTGTCCCGCAGGTGATCCTTCCACTGATCCAGGTGGACTCTGTGGTCCCCCTGGATGTTCCCACACCTCTGTGTTCAACCTTTCGTAGTGACTTATACATTATAACGAAAGACCTGGAGTTCCTGGAGGACTGTGACCATATGTGGCTCATTTAAATATCTTGTCACCCTCAATAAATACTAAGAATGTTATAATGGAACACTATTTGACCTTAGAAAGAAATCCTGACACAGGCTACACCCTGGTGAACCCTGAGGACCTTATGTAAGTGGAATAGGCCAGTCACAAAAAAAGACACAAAATGAGGCACCCATGGTGTCGAATTCAGACAAAGCGGGATAGGGGTGGTGGGTGGTGGAGAGCAGGGGTGAGGAGCAGGTGTTCACTGAGTGCAGAGGCTCAGGTTTCAAGATGTCAGTCACATGGATGTGGTGACGGCTGTGTGATGTTATCACTGAATTTAATGACAGAGAGCTGCACATTTAGAAATTGGTGAGCTGATCATTTTACCACAAAAAGTTTTGGGAAAAAAATGTAGCCATTGTGCTGTATCAGAAAATGTCAAGCTGGGCACAGTGGCTTATGCCTAAAATCCCAGTGACGTGAGAGGCAGAGGTAGGAATATCACAATTTCAAGGCCAGAGGCAGCCTGTGTAACTTAGCAAGACCCTGTCTCAAGATAAAAAAATAAAAAGGGGGCTGTGGGTGCAGCTCAGTGGCAGAGCGCTTGGAAAGATGTGCGAGGCACCGGGCTCAGTCCCCAAGTACGGCAAAAACAAAAAAAGAAAGTGGCCAGGTGAGTAAGATGCGGTGGCACAGGTATGTCATCCCAGTGGCCTGGGAGGCAGAGGCAGAAGGATCACAGACTTGAGACCAGAGGCAGCCTGCGCACCTTAGAGAGACTTTGTCTCAAGATGAAAAGCATAAAAGGGTTGGGGTGCAGCTCAGTGGTAGAGCGCTGCCACCCACGGATGTCACCTCTGGTTCAGCTCTGGGGGGCGTCAACGTTTTGGGGGTGCTATTCAGTGATTTTAACAAAACAAACAGCAGATGTGACATCAACAGTGGCCCAGGAGGCTCCGTGTGATCTGCCTTATCCCCTCCCCTTAGGTTCCCCTTAGCCAGCTCCCGCACAACAGTCCTACAAGCAGGACAGGCAGTGAAACACAACGATGGTGCTTATTTCTGTCCCAAACCAGGTACGATGTCTGGTGCTTAGAATATTCCAGGCCCTCCTCCTGCACTCAGCACATGCAGGAGCGCAAGAGAGGGTGCACCATGGCAATGCTAAGGGGGCGGCCTCCCCCACCGGGGTCTGCAGAACAGCGCGTGACAGGGACAGAGTACAGGCGCTGCAGCTGGCCCACTGCCATCAAGGGCTCCAGTATGCGTCTCTGTGGCAGCTGCCCTGCACTGCTGTGCCTTCCCACAGGGTCCTCAGGCTCTTGGGAACCGGCCCCCTGAGCTGGGCACAGAGTGGTGTGGCCAGGCCTGGCCTCAGCCCCTCAGGGCTCTCCAAACATGTCCAGGGCGCTGCCCCTCATGAGCTGGCCCTCCTGAACCGCCTAACTGCCCACCTGCGGCAGGACCCTGGCTGTCTCCAGAGAAGCCCACAGCAGGAATCTGTCACCAGGCTTCACCAAAGTCGCCTCTGAACTGCCCTTCTGTCTTCTGAACCAGTGCGGTGAAGACATTCATTTCTTAAGGCTGTTGGCAGGAGGTGGCACATGTGAGTCACCAGCAACCCTGCCAATGCCGGCAGCCAATATTAATTGCAACACGATGTCATAGCAGCCTCACAAGGGGGGGTGATGTGTGCTCCAGCCAGAGCCAGGATCGAGGGCAACCACAACCATGCCCCCAGCCCCACTCGTGCTGCAGCAGCAGCCACCTTTCCAGGCCCTCCATCCACCTGCAGGAAGTCGGTGTACAGAAGGAAAATGGTGGCTTTTCACCTGTGTCACTTCAGTCATCAATGTGCCTGCCCAGCCACTTTACACCTGCCGCGTGCACTGGAGTTAAGTCAACCCTGGGACACCATGCTGCTTTAGACACTTCAAAGTGCAGTTAATCTGCTTTACAAAAGTAATTCTACAACGAGCGGTTCAAAACCAAGGCCAATGAAGAAACCATTGAAAGCGTTTTAATTAAAGAACATCTTGTTTTAAATGAATTAAGATTTTCTATAGGCACATAACTGAAAACATTCCATTTTTCCTAAGACCACCTTGGTTACCTCATGCTTCTGAATTACTAGTCCCACAGGTTTTTATCTTGTTTTTCCTGTACTGGGATGAAATCCAGTCGTGTCTCACCCTTCACGAAGGGGGCAGGGATGGTGTGGATCAAGGAACTTAAAATGACTTAAAAAAGAAGAAAAAACCTTGCTGCCTGAAGTGTTAAAACATGCGGTTACCTAGTTGTGTGTGAAACAGCCTCCCTGTCCCAGGCTGGCTCCCGCTTTGTTTCTGAGAGCCTCTTAACCTCAGGCCCACTGCAATGCTGGCCTCTCTGAGGACAGAGCCCAGCTCCTGGGTTCCAGCTCTGTGGCCAGGATGACCATGAAAAAGCTTGGGGCAGGCATTTAAAAATAATTGCGAACTAAGAGTCACCCTCCTCTGGGACTGGAGGAGGATGCTCCAACTGTGCTGTGTCTATGTTTCTGTTAACCCTTAACTGGTACAGCAGGGTCAAAACAGACCCCGGAGGGTGCTGGAGCTCTCATCTAAGGGTAGGCACATGTGGCAGGGGGCACGTGTGACTCTGGAACACATCTGTTAAAGTTTGGGTCAAGAAACTCTGAATCTCAGGGTAACAAGTGGAATCTCTACATTGACAGAACTGTCTCTACAACACTAAGTGACCCTGTCCACAGGCCAGACGCCATTTGTGACACTGTGGAAAGCCAAACAAACACAAAGGTCAAAGAATGTCAACAAACGGCCTCAAGAATAAAAATGAAAAAAGTTAAAAAAAAAAAAATACCACCATTTATACAAGGAGCCAAAACCAATCATTTAATTCCATTCCCTACCCAGGTTTGTGTCTCTTTATTTCTACTCCACTGCTTAAGTTTTATCTAACTGCAGCTTCCACTTTAACCACCACTATCAGTATCAGGTGGATAGTTACTCAAAACAACAAAGCATTCCATCACCAGTACAGAGATGCATGGGGTAGCACAAGGTGTATATGAAATCTAGAAAATAATGAAAGAAAACAAAAAGCAAAAAAAGCCCCACTTATTTCAGGAACAATTTCACCCTATTCTGCAATTAAGCCATTTAAACGGAGGTGATAAGTAATAAAACAGTGAGGTGTTAATGACTGAAAATGGTCCCAATGCAGCTGGTGGGAGGATGATCTGAGGAAAGCCAGGATAGGCCTCCCAGAAGCATAGCTAACGAAAATATCTTCAATCCACACACAAAAAGAAAAATAAAAAGAAAATATCTTTAATCCAAAACATTAAAGGAGAAATAATAAACATTTAATTAAATGAGATAAGAAAATATTTGGTAATGCCTACATTAAAAATTGAAATCATTTTTTAAGATAATCAAGACTAAGAATAAACTTTAAAAATCTATAATTTAATATTTACAATCCAATATTTTTATACTGAGTAGTAGTAGTTGTTATCATTCAATGAATTGAATGATATGATACTAAAATACATGAAACATGATCAAGGGAGAATTGTGAAATCTGTAAATTTCTAAACAGATTTCTAAATACGGTAAATCCTTCCAAACTATTTTAGATTAAAAACGACTAATTAGCTGTCAAATTACATGACCACTAAAAAAAAAACACTAAATGCTGTCAACAGAATTTAAAAGGTGAGACCTACTAATTTTTTTCATGCTAATTATTTGCATGTATTTAATGGTTTTTTTGATGTATGAATAATGTGTGTATATGGTCGAAATTTTTTAGCCATAAAAAAGTAAAAATAATTTAAAGGCTGGGGGACATAGAGCAGTGGGAGAGCCTTTGCTGAGCATGCACGAGGCCCTAGGATTGATTCCCAGCACTGAGAAGAAATATTAAAACAAACAAACAAACAAACAAACAAAAAAACCCAAGCACTAACAGTAGGATAAGAATCTCTTTGGAACCCCCACACATGCAGAGCCACAACTAGCACTCAGGTATACACCCCTCAGGAGTTATTTTTTTCTACCAGGTCAACTACATGCAATTGCAATATTCAATTTTTAAAGCTTTGCACTTTGAAATAGTTATAGATTCACAGCATGTGGTCAGAAACTGGACATCATGGACTGTGGGTATAGCTCAGTGGTGAAGCCAGTGCTTAGCATCCTTGAGGACCTGGACTTAATAGCTGACAACAAAAAAAACCCAAAAAACTTTACATTCAGAGCCTCCTCCAATGCTAATGTCTTACACAATTACAGAGTGAGAGCAAAACCAAGAAAGTGATACAGGCTCAATCCACAGAGCTCATTCGGACTTCACCAGTCACACGTGAGCCCGTGTGTGTGTGTGTGTGTGTGTGTGTGTGTGTGTGTACAGCCCTATGCGGTCTTACACGGACAGCCTTGTATAACCACCACTGAGACACTCAGTGGTACCCTCATGGGACTTCCTCATATTACCCCCACATAACCATACCCACCTTTCCCCAAGGACCTATCTGTTCTCCAACTCGGTAATTATATTTCATAAATGTTATATCGACAGAATTGCACGACAGATCTCTTATGGAGACTGGCTTTTTTCACTCAGCATAATTTCCTTGCGTCTCATCCAAGTTGTTGCACATATTGAAAACTTGTTCCTTTCTATTGCTGAGTAGATTTTCATGGGATAGATGTACCACACTTTAACTGTCCACCTCTTTAAGGGTACAGGGATGGATTCCAACTTTAGGCCTTTTTTTAGGGGGAGGTGTACTGTGGATTTGGTTTATAGCCATACTACCCTGTCGTCCGATCCCATCTCATCTCAGAAGCTAAGCAGGGCTGGGCCTGGTTAGTCCTTGGATGGGAGACCACCTGGGAATAGTGGGTGCTGTAGGCTTGGGAAAAGAAGCTGGCAACCCACTCCTGAAACAATCAGCCATCAAATATCCTATGAATAGCAGAGAAACACTGACAATACTGCTGGGCGTGGCACAGTGTTAGGTAGTGTTTTGTTCTGCTGTTCATAGGGTCGCTGAGACTTGGACCCGACTCGTAGGCACCTAACAACATTTCTAAAGGTACTTTTATTTCCTTGGGACCGTTTCCTTTGTTCCCTCTAATTTGCTTTTCTTTGTGTTTGGGCTTAGTAAAATACATTTAATTTTAGGAAAATTTTATTCAGAAAATGAAGACTTGTTAGACAACAATATACAACATTTCCATCTAGTTTAAAAACTCATCTCTTCTGTAGTTTTACCATTTTACAGTTGTAGTTTCCTTCCATCTTAGTTTCTCAAATAAGGCATACTCAATCGTTTTAAAAGTCTTCCCCAACCTTCCTTACCTTAATTTAACAAATAAATACAAAATATCTCATAAAAAACTTTTAAATAGTATTTCCTGGAATTAGGCCTTTTTAAATATATGCTTTTCAAAAATATCAACTTCTGCACCCTGTGTTTCTTTAGTTTCTAAAAATTTAATATCCAGCCTTCCTCAGTGATTATGTTTCTGGGGCCTGGCTGAGCTCAGTGATAGAGCTCTTACCTAGCATACCCAAGACCCTGAGTTCCATCCCCAGAACCAGGGGGGAAAAAGTTTTCTAAGACAGACAATTATTTTATACATTATTTCTATGAAAAGCCTACATTATTATGGAGCCAGTATTTCTCAGAATTCGAAAAAAAAAATCTGTACATGTGAAAGTTAGTGTTTTTTGTTTAGTTGGTTTTTGGTATGGTGCTAAGGATGGAACCCAAGGTTCTGCACATGCTAGGCAAGTGCTCTACCACTGACCTGCACCCCTGGCACAACTTAATACATTTTAAAACAGAAAGTTAAATGACTTTATGCAGACTTTACCCTCCTTGAAACACACACATACATACACATAGACACCCCTCTTACACAAAACTATCACCTCTAATAAGCACTAAAAAAGGTACTTACTTCACTTCTTTTACATGCAACTTAGAAAGGAGGATCATTACCTAAAAATGTAGTAGTTAAGAATAATGGTAAGTTTTTGCAGTCAGAATCAACAATGCTTACACTGCAAGGAACTCAGGGCATCTCCAGGGGTGTCCACCACGGTCAGTGCTTAGGAGCAACGACTGGAAGTGCTGTTTCCTAAACTCAGGCCACAGGAAATACTATTCTAGTATCTAAGCTTCTGGAACATCTGTCACATTTCTATCAATCACCCTGAAGGAAATGGCCACTATTCTTGAGTATCAGAAAATATACACGGCAGAAGAACAATGCACATGGCCGAGTTTGTCCGACAGTAAGAGAGGGTGCCCGGGGGTGGGAGGCTTCTCTACTGCGGGGCAGGGTGAGGCTGCGAGAAGAGCTCTGTCCGACTGCAGGGCCAGAGTGTGATTTTGGGATGAGCGGTGCCTGAGCATACCACTCAGCCCGTGAGGCCTCAAAATCTCCCACTACTAAGGCGATGAGGGCTGGATGGCAGCCACTTCTAGTTCCTAAATGTTCAGATTCTATTTTTAATTTACTCTTGACAGGCACAGCAAAAGGCAATCCCAAATCCGGTCCATGTTTTAGTCATTATATATGAATATCAGGTTAGCATTAAGGGTTTGGGGACCTTTTGAATTAGCTGTGACATTTCAAAAAACTATGAACTTCTACTGCTATTAACTACTAACAAAAACCTGAAGGTATTCGTACATTTATCTTCCTAGTGGTTTTAATTTAGCTTAAAGAACAGTTAGGGGTTGGGACTGTCAATCAGTGGTAGAGTACATGCTTAGCATGTGCTCAAGCCCCAGCACCACACAAAATAACCACCACCACCACCACACAGCTAAGACTGATGGACAAATGAGAAATCACTCAATCTGTGGTAGAGACTTCATGAGTTACCAACACATTCAATATGCACAGGCTCCAGTTTGGAGGTTAAGAGCAGGAGCTGGTGGCTTGCAATGAGATCAAGTGGCACCAAGGCTGGTATACTTTCAGCAGGAGATGAACAACTAAATAGGTCAGTTGTTTGTTGTTGTTAATGAGTCAGTTTAAAACAGTAGCTCCATTCCATTTGAAAATGCTATTCAAATATTTTTATAGAAACAATATATAAAAATACATAAAGTATCAGGTTTTTCATGTTATCCCATTCTCTGGCATACTGGGATGCCAAAAAATGTGTATTCATTTTAAGCGATGTTAAAGAGATGTTATCTTTAATGAGGCATGATCTATGTATTACTTCTTTTACATTACCAATGTGTAGTATGACATTCTGGATTATATTTCTACTATCACATCTGAAATGGCATATCACAAATTCTTAAAACAACAAAATGGAAAGTTTGATACCAAGATGTGTATACTTCTGGCATCCTGTGTGTTTATAACATACATAAACAAACTTTCTTTTTTTTTGTAAGACTAAAACTACTCCAGGCTACAAGCTTTGTATAGATATTTAGGCAAGAGCCCAATTTTCTAGAATTTTAAAGCCACATCTACCACTTCCCTGAAATTTTCATGCACTAACCTACTTATCAAGAATTCTTTGGGGGGAGAAGCTGGGGGTTTAGCTCAGTAGTAGCATGCACCAGGCCCTGGGGCCCATCGCCAGATGGAATGTAAGTACACACACACACACAAATTATTTTTGGGGAAAGATGAAAGAAGTTTAGATCAAGGCAGTTTCAAACTCACAAGGATTTAATACATGAAAGACTAGAAAAAGAAGTATAACCCACTACCTGTGCTCATGAGTGAAAGTCAGCTATTGAACAGTCTATTTATGGGGGCTCCAGAGGCAGCAGGCCACCTAGAGGGCTGATGATCCCAGCTGCTGCGGAGCCTCCTGCCCAATCTCTCACTCAGCCACCCCATGGGCCAGAGACTGTGCATACCTAACCAGTTCCCAGGTGCTGCAGACGCGGCCAGTCTGAGGACAGGTTCTGGGAAGGATAGGTACCAGTCCACTTCAAATTATTGCTTTGCAGAAACAGCCAGACAATGGAAAAAGAAGGGGAAGCCAGCACAACTCAGGAAAATGACAGGAATGTCATCCCTTAGCTCTCTTTAAGGCATTTACGAAACTATCCACTGAGGAAAAGCTCCAGCTGCACCCAGCCTGCATCATCACTGAGCACTGCCCCTGGTGTCCCCCCTGAGAAGGGACAAGCCCTTCACTCCATGGAAGCCACCACTGGTCCCTGCACTATGGCTTGGTGGCTTCCAGATGGCAGGTGTCACAAACCTCAGATCTAATGAAGGAGGGGGCTGAGTCTCATCTTCATTTTCAGAGACAACAGAAGTTTTCAAACCATCTCCATTTAGACATTCATGAAGCATAAACTCACATTTGTATTTAAAATAGACAAAACTCTAGCAAGTAAAAGTTTTAAAATGAAAAGAAAAAGTGCGTGTGTGTATGTGTATATATATACGTATATACATATATACATATATACATATATACATATACATATTTCAAAAGTGAGATATGAAAAAGAGAATTTGCCAATAGATGCAGAAGAGATGTAAAAACATACGACTCTCATGCCCAAATATATGTGAAAACCATTTGATGCATCAACGAAATTGTAGTAGTTCACTGCTGTGACAAAATACTTGATACAAACCAAAAAGGAAGGATTTATTTTGGTCACAGTGCCAGAGGGTTCAGTCCATAGTTGCTGCACCCAATGTGCTTGGGCAGAATGGCATGGCAGCAGGAGTCGGTGCTGAAGGAGAGCTGTTCACACCACCAGACAGCAAGCAGCCAGGACCATGGTGACTCTCCCTGGCCGTGACCTACTTCGTCCAGCTAGGTCCCACCTTCCTGTTTCCACAACCTCCCAAAACAGCACCACCAGCGGATGATCAAGCCTTCAAACACATGAGACTGTGGGGTACATTTCATATTTAAACCATAACAGAAATGAATACTTTGATTTAAAATTATATGACAGAAGCAAAAAATGAAATTATTAACTATTTAAGTCTAATGGAGAAACTGGAATTACTTCAATTTTCCAAAGACCATGGGGTATGGAAAAGGAAGCAAACCTGCCTAATGGGCTTTTCCTAGTAATTCTGATATCACAACTTGATCATATATTAAGATTATGTTTTCAAAAGGGAACCTAGTGTGACCAAACATCAAAATACTTCATTAATTTAAACATTATGCAAAACAAAGAAACGGAGAAATCATTGAAATGGAATACACCAAAAATGGACTCCATGATATACTGAACCAATATAATAAAGAGTGTATCAGAAATAATTAAGAAAATAAAGGATTCTGTAGCAAATGGTACAGTGAAAACTAGTTGGCTATTTAGAACACCAATTTGGAGGCATACCAGATGAATTAAAGAGTTCAACACCAAAAATGAAATAAAAAATTAAGAGAAAATTAAATCTTTAAAGTTACCAAGTCAGGGATCTTACAGACTACAGAGGAAAACTACTAAAGATTAACAGATTTTATGTAACACGAACTATAAATACTCTTGAATGTTTTGAAAAATATAAAGAGAAATACAGATGAAGTAAAAATAGCTGCTACAAGTGACAAAAGACTGGCATGTTTACCACAGTAAACAATGAAACAAACATGTTGGGAAAAGATTAAGACTCCAAAAGAACCTTTACAATAGGAAAAAAAATGGACAACTCACAAAAGAGAAAAATTATCCAACTCTACATGCTATCAAAACTGAAGTAACATCTTTAGCCAATTTTATGTTGGCCCAAACAAGCAATACCAGCAGGAGTGAGGTGAGCTATCTGGTTATTAGTGATTGTGTCAACTATTAGTAGACTCTCAAGACGCACCGTGACCATAGGTATCAAAGCCCATAAAATGTTTATATGCATTCACCTAGCATTCCCTCTTCTGAAGCTGTATCTAAAGACATAACCCAAAACAAGGAAAGAGCTATGTATGTACTCAAAGTAGTTCATTTCTGTACTAAATGTCAATATCCATTTGAAGTAGCCATTAATAACCTTCATTATGGTACTAAGTAAAAGAAGACAGACATTTATAACTCAGATGAAAAAACCTTATGAGCACTCAGTTTCATTAATCAGTGAGGCAGTGGGTGACCGTCCTTCATGGTATAACCTTTTGGTAATGTTATTACATAGTGCTGGGTGCGGTGGTGCAAGCCTGTAATCCCAGTGACTTGGGAGGTAGAGGCAGGAGGATCGCAAGTTTGAGACCAGAGGCAGCCTGTATAAATTAGCGAGACCCTGTCTCAAAAAGTAAACAAGTGGGTTGGGGGTTCAGCTCAGTTGTCCAGCACTTGCAAAGCACGCAGGAGTGAGGGCCTGAGTTCAACCCCCAATACCACAAAAAAAAAAAAAAAAAAAAAAAAAAAATTATTACGTAGCTTTTTTTTTTTCTTTTTTCTTTTTAAGACAAGGTCTCACTATGTAGCCCAGGGTGGCCTGGAACCTGCTATGTATACTACTGGCTTTGAACTTGCATCAATCCTCTTGCCTCAGCCTCTTCAGTATGCTACTGTGCCCTAATATATAGCTTTAGAATGAAAAGTTCAAATAAGCACAAGATTGTATGAATATATTAAACATAAATTAATTCTTAATAGCCATAAGAAATATGTATTTTCTTATATCCAGCTTATATTTTAGCTTTTATCGTACTTACTAAACATATTTACTATATATCTATTACTCCTTACTCCTTCTTTATAGCAACACTATAAAATCTAGTGTTACCTATAATTTTTATAAGCAAAAATTTCTTAGAACCGGTATTTCTGAGTTCCATCACTATACCTAAATAATTGCAGTGACAACCTAAGGTATTAAGAGTTTAAGAACTTTCTGAATTATTAAAAATTTTTAAAGATAATTCTACTGCTTTAAGAGTTGTTAATCTTTAACAGACTAGATGTTAAATATCAGCAGTTAAAATATGTGAATTAACCAAAAACTTCCCAATTTTGATAACCTGGTATACTTCCTATTCAGTATTAACAATCTTATAGAAAGATTTTTAGAATAGCTGTGCCTGCTATGGTTTTACAGCCATTGAATATGATCTGGTTATATGTTAAGATATACCATACCCAAGGTTCAAGTCAATATTTTCCGTTTCCTAATTCCAAACTTGGAAGGAAGGAAGAAAGGAAGGGAAGAAGGAAGGGACAAAGGGAAGAAAGGAGGGAAGGGAAGAAGGGAGGATATGAGGGAAAACAGTTTTTCCTATTTCTAACATTTAAAAGAAAGTAATGACTTACACTGCCAACAGAAAAACTTTAGATCACAAAAACCAAAAATATCTCCTTGCTCCTGACATTGTGATTTCAGTACCCAAGTGGTGCTGATGGGATTTCCTCAGTAAGACAATTCACTGCTATGGCCAGGCTGCTGTTTTATAAACACATCTTGAGAAATATCCAAAACTAAACTCATGCCTATGTAAAAAAGAGCTGGAAGTAGGAGGGAAAGAAGGAAGAAAGACATTTATCAACACATCTAAACACAAGGCAAAGTTAATTTAAAAACAAAACCAAAACCACTGGTGGGATTGAGACAGGACTTAAAAACATACTGAAATCTGCATGTAGATTGTGCTTTGTTTTTTGATAGTTTTTTAATCATAAGAAAAGCATTTGAGATTTAAAGTTTAAATTTTCATTAATTATTAAAAACATATTGTTGGATTTTACTCATCTAAGAACAAGCAGCCATTTGACAGATGTGAATTGATTTTCACAACAAGTCCTTCCTATTGGAATGGGGGAAATAAATTTAAACTTCAATTGCTTTCTCATTAGTCTGGTGAAAATCTAATGCAATCATAGGCTGGGGTGGAGCTGAGGGCGAAGAACACTTGCCTGGCTCCAGGTTCCATCCTCAGCACTGGAGCAGGAATGCACTCACAACACCGGATTACAAAATTACATTTGACCACCAGAACCCAAGGAACTATATAATCTGAGCATTTGTATTGGATAAAAACCCCTGATTTCTCCTTTTTAAATGGAATCTGAAACCTCAAAGCCCAGAAACAAGCAGGCTGGATGCAGGCAACAGGTGAGGTGGTAGACGTGGCTACCCTGGAGCCCTGGCCTTCTGTTAGCTCTCCTTACTCCTCTGGCCCCCCAGCCCCGCAGCCACACAGGACTCCCCTTCTCGAGCTAAAACCTTCCTTTACTTGCCAGGTTGCGTTATCTGTGTGCCTACCATTTCATACTCAGCTAGCTGTTGACCACTCCAGGACCAAGCTCTGTGAAAAGTTTAGTAAGCCAAATTCCCTCCAACTCTTCAGAGTTGAGATTCAGTATTCTGAGGCTTAGTGTCTCCCAGGGACATCAGCACTTTAGAGAAGGCTTTAAAGCTCAGGGACTAGAGCTGCAGCACGGCATTGGGCAGGGGCTCTTACCCCTAGACTGTCCTCACCACTTCCTTCAAGAGCAGCTAACAGGCAAGGTGAGCACCCAAGCACTTAAGCCACCTGTAGTTCCCATGTCCACCTGGGCAACTCCAGGAAGCAAAGTCATGTTTTGGATTCCCCACAGCCTAATGCTCAACACTAGAGGCACTTGATGTTGCATTTCCTTGACCTTTCCCCCTGGAAAATACAAACATGCAAAGTAGTCACATTTAGAGATGCTTCACCGTCTTGCCTTGATTTCAAATCAAGGAGCCCAAAAACTGAAGTCAATGACCACGGGCCTCACACCTTTTTGAGTTTAAGAGTAGGTTCACTGAGAAAATATGTAACAACAAAAACAGCACTTTATATAGCTTTGAGTGTGATGTCCCCTGCTTCCACACATTTCAAACAGAACACTGTATACATTTCCAATACACAATGTTTATCACATAGGACACAGAGCTCAACTTGGTTCTGGATTCAAAGGCCTCTCATTACCAACACCCTCTTGCCACCAGTTGGAAATATTCTGTCTCTCAAAGGTTTAATGACAGGCAAAGCTCAGCATGCCTGAAAACTGATCATATCTGTTGGAAAATATGTATTTTAGAAATGGGGGTTTATCATTTCAATTATCAGCTGCTACAGGCGTTGGAAAGAGTGGCTCAGAAATGCATAAATGGCCACCTCGGTTGGTCCCTCCCCCCTCCACTGGAGCTGTCGCAGCCAACTAGGGTGGTGGGGATGAGATAAGGGGTGCAGTCTGCAGGGGCCACGCTGGCCCTGGCATAGCCCTGGGCCCGTGGGCAAAGGCACAGGTGCTTGGAGAGGGCCAAGCAAGCCTCTCAAGGCCAGCAGCCTGTGGGAGTCGCAAGGTCCTCATGCCTGGAGCATCACCTCTGCAGGACATGCAGAACCCCCCATCTGGTGGCTCTGAGAAAACACGATCCTCCTGACTCCCCATGACTTGGCCCACTGTGTAGATGAGGGGCCATGGGAGGAGGAGACCTCTGAAGACTCTTGGCTGGTGTGTGGAGTGTCAGGCACGCTACTCCCCTGGCAAACATGTACGGGAGGCACTGTGTTATCCTGCCTTCTGGCTTCCTCCTGCTGCCTTGACTACGCACAGTGAAGGCTTTTGTGAGAACAACTCAGGGGCGAAATCCCAGGAGGCCGTGTTCCCAGACAGAAATGAAGGGCACCCAGGCCACCCATAGCTGTACAGCCGAGGCAAGCTCTGGCAGTGCTGAGCACACCTCCGCTGGGCCTCCACAGCCCAGCGCTTCTGCTCCTGCTCCCGCAGGAACAGGGAGGTGGAGCCGGGCTCATACTCTCCACGGAACCTCTTTGCCGCTGCCACACCTGCTATGTTCCTCAAGGCAGACACCACATCTCTCAAAGCACAACCTTGAGTGCCTGTTGGAGCAGGCGTGCAGCAGGTCTGCTGACAATCACAGAAGGGGTTGTTGATGAATGCCAAACAGCAGGAGCGGGAGCAACAGTCACACAATGTGGGGTCCCCGGCCTTCAGCGGTCTGGCTGATGGTGATGCAGCAGGAGGGGTCCTGCCAGATGTCTGAGGAGCAGCGAGGCAGTGGGTACACAGCACACAGCGGCTCAGGAAACAGCACAGTTGACAGGAAACACCAGCACACCATTAGAGGGGCCAAAGGCACACAGCATAATAATCAAGGCCAAAAGTGGGAATAGGAAGTGGCTACCAAGACTTCCAGGGACTGGTAATGGACAATGATGTCACACTGATTGATGTAATCAGTACAGCATATATCTGAAAAGCCCTGGCCTTAAGATTCATTTCAACACAAAAGTGTCATACCTAAAGACTAAGGAAATGTTGATCAAAAAATATGTACCACATTAAAAGCAGCACGCTGAAAAAAAGTGTCACTAAAAAAGGATTAATAAAAGCCTCTGAATTGTTCCTCAAAATTCACAGTCACAAAATGATGCTGTGAACCTTTCTTTGGGGTTGACAACAACTTCTATTAGCCAGAGACGGAGGTGTATAGAAAGCATCTTTGGAAAACCATGTCATCTGTGGGAAGATTCTTATCTGTTCAAGCAAAGGGTCACACTGGCCAAACACTGGGAATTTCTTTATCTGTACTCAACTACAATGATAGCAATTTATATATAAGAAGCCTATCTGTTGTAAGGGAAGTATAACTTAAAACCTGAGCTAACATTCCTAAAGATAGACATATCGTGTTTCAAAACCATGATGTGCCAGGGTCCTCCTCTTCATGAACTCTTCTACTTTTGAATTATGGTGCTGGAGATGAATGAATATTGAATACACCATGGGCTGCCATAAGAACCAACAGATCTGTCCTAGAAGAAGTACAACCAGAGGGATCCTTGGAAGCAAGGATGGCTAGACCACATCTTATACATTTTGGACATGTAGTCAGGAGGGACCAATCCCTGGAGAAGGACATCATCTTTGGGAGAGTGGCAGGTCAATGGAAAAAAAGGAAGACCTTCAACTAGATGGACTGACAGTGTCTGAAAGAATGAACTTAAACATTAAAAAGACTGTGTGCCTGGCACAGTGTCAGGTAGTGTTTCATTCTGTTGTACATAGAGTCATGGTGAGTTGGACCCAACTTGATGGCACCTAACAACAACCTGCTGGTATGTCAAGTATTCCTCAGAAGGAAGGTTTATCTGCCAATCCAATAGCCAAGAGTAACTTATTTTCTTGGGGTACTTCATAGTCTTTTCACTATTTTAGGCACAAAGAAGGAACTCAAAAGTGATTGTAAACTGAGTGGAACAGTGATTAATTATGACCCAGGGTTAAAAAGGTTCGATGTTCAGGAAATAACTACTCAATAAAAAAGTTTAGTCTAAGCCAAAACAGAATCATTTCATTTCATAACTTAGTCTTTTTGTTATATGGTCATGAACAGGAAAGGGAGGAAACCCCAAAACCCCTCTTGCCAACTGATGAAAAACAGCTTGCCTCAAAATCAAGTAAGACAAGTTTGTAAGGTCGTGTGTAAGGGGTTGGGGATACTATCTTACTATATTTGCAAATCCTTAAACATGGGGCATAAACAAGGTCCTAGATAAAGATGCAAGATTTTTAAACATTTTAAAACCCAAACTTTATATTATAGAAGATGGAAACATGCAAGATCTACATTGTTTTAAATTCAGATAAGCTAGAATCACACAGTATTCCAGAGAAATAAGCAATAGTGATTTGGTGAGCATTTAGGCACACGCTGTTACAGGCTTCCCAACATCTCTCATCTACATTTCCTCACATGCAGATGGATACCTTCATTCTGTTCTCCCCATGAGCAGCAGTTCAAGACCATGCTCTTGGCTACAGGTGAGCTACATCTTACCTCAGGTGGCTTTGCTATTGCTTAAGTTTACTTCTGAAAACCCATGTGTCACACAGAAATAGACCTGGGAGTGTGATTGTGAATTTCTTCACTCTTTTCCATCTTTCTTTTTTCCTCCCTTTTAAAAGCCTCATTCTTTCCATTTATGACTATGGATAATGAGGTTCAAGGCACAATATCCCTAAACATGGCACCTGGGCCCAGTAAGCATTGTAAGCTGAAGGAATCTGAGAACACCGTGATAGAGGAAGGCCACAAGACACTCACGTGAGAGGTGCCCTCCCTATGGAAAAGAGGCACATTTATCCCCGAAGACCAAGAGGGGACACTGAGAAGAATGTGAGCACACAGGCCTAAGTGCCCCCACTGCATTACCATCCAGTCATCCTCTTCCATAACTGACCACTCTTCAATAAATCTGAAATAAAAATACACGAGCTTCCCTGTTCCTCTGGATTTTCATTTCTAAAGCCTCAAATGTCACAGAAAACATTAATGTATATGTTTCTTCTCTTGTTAATTTGTTTTTTTTTTTTGTTATAGGAGGATCAGTCATGAACCAAGAGATGGTGGAGAAAAGATATTTTTCCTCTCCTTCATGGATATGCACACAGGAATGAAATGTTTTTCAATTTACTAGAATCTCTTAATTTTGATGATCAAAAAGGTCCTATATTTACCATTCAGATGAATCTAAAATGATCTAGCAAATGGATTTCAACATCATCATCTGTTTTTTGGTGGTACTGGGGTTTGAACCCAGGGCCTCATATATGCCAGGCAAGTGCTGTACCACTGAGCTGCACCCCTAGCCCACTGTTTACTTTTTGTTTATCTTGAGACAGGATCTCACTAAATTACCCAGGCTGCCTCTGGCCTCGAATTTGTGATCCTCCTGCATCCGCCGCCTGAGTTGCTGGGATTAAAGGTGTCAGCCACCGTGCCTGGCTATTTTACAGTTTTCATAAAAGCATTCCATGTACTTCTTTTCCTTTGTAATCTAAATAAAGAGAAGCCTTTGATTTTCTGTATACTTCAGGAAATTAATAAAAAGTAAAATATGTTCCTAGGAATCAATTTCACATATAGAAAGGAAAGCACTTGGTAAAAATAGTACATGTTTTAATTTTCTGGGCAAGATACTTCTCACCATTAGCTTAGAAAACATACTGCCTTCTGTTATATTTTGAAAGATAAAATGAATTGGATTTATTGTAATCCCTTTGACAAATACTAATTTTCTATTACTAACTTACCAAATCAATTAAAGGATACTCTGGGAAAATCACAGAAAAGACCTTTTCACATTTAGTATTTTAGAACTAAAAAGCTCAGAGTTTAAAGTAGATTCTGTAGTGCTTGAAAGTGTCTCAAATGATCTTTTGTTGGATTTGTGGATTATAGCTCAGTTTGTGTCCTTTTATTTGTTCTTTTGGATTGACCAGACTGTGTTCTATTTTCCCTGGTAACTTCCTGAATGAGCAGAACCAGTGGGTGAACCCTAGACTATCATGACCCTGGACCACAAGCCACTTTTACCTAATGATTTTCTACTCCACAATAAAGGAATCTGATGTTTTAAGTCATGGAGGTCAGGACAAAAGATCCCCAAATTTGACTGCAGGAGAGACTATGCCACCTCAGTGCTTCTTTGGCATTAACGATCACTTTAAGAAACAGCAGCAACAGGAGCTGCTTTGAGAACAGAGAAGAGTTCCATCTGTAAGAGAAATGTATGCCTGCAAAGGAACCCCCCTCTTGTCTGGGTATATCCCTCTCTACACTGCCCCGGGAGGAAGAGAGGGTAAACCTGGGCAGACTGATTGTTGGACAAGGCATCCAGGTAAACCTGCACAGCAAACCTTGCTCTCACTGAATTTTCCTGGTCACCTCCCATCACTTTCCTCCCCACACTCTTTCTATGTTCTAGGTGAATACGCCAAAAGCCAGAGGTCTAAAGCCACATTTTGAAAGTTACTCATTTTTCTGGGTATCACCCACATACACATGAGGTACACATCTTAATAAACTTCCGTCTATTCCTGTCTTGTTAATCTGCCTCTTGTTGTAGGAGCCTCAGCTGAGAAGTTAGAAGGGGAGTGGGGAAATTAATTTTTCTACCTCTACATGGTTTTCCTCCAATTCCCTATCACTCCCCAATATTCCACAAAATCTAATAAACTCTGCCTTGCTTCCAGTAGTTTCTCTGATCATCTCCCCACAACCCATCTTATAATAACCCCATGACTTTTGTTTCAGTTAACAGAATTTTAGTCTAAAGCTGAAACTACCTTTTTGAGACTTACTCTATCAGATTTTACTCTTTCAGATTTCCCTTTGTATCTCCCATGTATAGAGGTATACATGTTGAACTTCTCTTTTTCTCTTATTAATCTGCCTTTTGTTTAAAAAGTCCATCCCAACTAATAATGAAGGTAGAGAGAGAATTCTTCCTCCCCTACAATGCATAAAACAGGGTGCTTGGCATAAAGTACTTACATTTTAAAAAAATAAAATGTATGAAAAGCCAGGTGCTGCAGGATGTACCTGTAATCTCAGAAACGTGGGAGACTGAGGCAATAGAATTGCGGATTTGAGGCCAAAGGCAGCCTGTGCAACTTGGCGAGACCTTATCTCCAAATAAAAAATAACAAAGGAGCTTGGGGGTGCCACTCAGAGGTAGAGGGCTTGCCTAGCATGTGCCCTAGCACTTCCCTCCAAAGGCCTAGGTTCAATATCCTACTGGCTGCAAAAATAATGAAATAAAATTAAACTAAACTAAAAAACAGACATAGGGATGAATAAGTAACTTGCTTCTGATTTTCTCCCAAATCTTGTAAAGGGGAAAACACTAAAGACGTACAAAAGAACTCGCTCAGTGTGGGCTATGGGGACTATCTGTATCTGGAAAGAAAACTCCACGAAGAGAGCCACCAAAGCCACGGACACTAACATAGTCATCCTTATCATAATCTCCTGGCTGGGAACCTTGAAATGCAGAATTCAAGGCAGGGAGGCTCTCAAACATTCCTGCTACTCTCTACTTAAGCGACTCCCCGGGGCCCACACTGATGTACCTCCCACTAACTGGCCCACAGCCTCCTAACTGGACTGGTCCTCTTTCAACTCACTTTCCACCTTGCAGCCAGAGTGAATTTGTTGAAAAGTTTCTGCTTAGTGATGTCACCCTGATGCTTTGGGAGACTGTCCCCATGGCATCAATGGGTCTCTCACTCCACTCCAGCCTAATGACCTGCATCCAAACCTTCAAAGGGGACACTGTGCCACCAGCACATTCCACTCCCTCCTCTTAGCTTCTGCTCAGCTTTCAGATCTCTGACAGCACCCTTTTCTCATAGAAGCATTCCATGATCTCCTAGAACACAGGAGAAAATCTTCATACTTGAGGGTGAGGCAAAGATTTTTTGATATGGCAAAAAAGCACATTTGTTAAAAATGATAAAAGGGCTCCATTAAAATAAAAACTTTTACACTTCAAAATATACTGAAAAAAATGGAAATCCACAAACTCGGAGAAGATACTGGCAAGTCATATATCTGGATAAAGAGTTTGTATCCAAAACACATTTTTTAAAAACTCAATAATGAGACAAACTACTTAAGAAATCAGCAACACATTTCAAGAGTCATTTTACCAAAGGAGATAAACCAATGGCTAATAAATAAAAAGATGCTCAACATCATTAATTAGACAAGTTCAAATTAAAATTACATGCGATCAATACATACTTCTATGGCTATAATTTTAAAAGATATACACAGGCTAGGGGTGTAGCTCAGTGGTTAAACACTTGTCTAGTGTGCATGAGACTCTGGGCTTGATATTCAGCACCACAAACAAAACACAAGACAATAACAAGTGTTGGCAAGGAAAAGGAGAAACTGGAGCTCTAACACGCTACTGGCGGGAATGTAAAATGGCAATGCCATTCTGGAAAACCGTTTGATGGCTTCTTTAAAAAGTTAAACAAAACTTAACATACAACCCGGTGATTCATCTCCTAAGAATCTACCTATATTTCTTCAACTGGAGCATTGCTGTAACAGGGAAACAGACTGAATCAAACTTATGGGAGGAAATTATTTATTGAGGGGCTCATGGTCGAGCATCAGTCCATAAGGGTGGTGGGGCAGGCACGAAGGTGGCAGGTGATAGGGAACCCCCATCTTCACAATCAGGAAGTTGAGAGCAGAGAGCGACAGGAACCATGGTTCAGGTAAAAAGCTCCAAAGCCCCACCTTCCACACTTACACAAAGATAAATCCCGCCTCCCAAAGTTCTCATATCCTCTATAAACAGCACTACCAGTTGAGGCCCAAACATTCAAAACCATGATCTTTGGAAGACTTTTAAGACTCAAACCGTAATACTACCCAAGAGAAATAAAAACATGTCCACATAAAGACTTGCACAGGAATATGTATGGCAGTACTATTGGTAATAGCTCCAAATTGGAAATAATCCAGATATCCATAAGCTGAGGAGTGGATAATCAAAATGTAGTACATTATACCATGGAATATCATTTAGCCATAAAAAGGAATGAAGTACTGACACATAACTGAAACGTAAGTGAATCTCAACACACTGTGCCAATGGAAATACAAAATACAAATGACTACATAGAACATATGAGACACCATTTATATGAAATGTCCAGGAAAGGCACTTCTGTAGAGACAGAAAACTGACTATTGTCTGAAGGTGGAACTGACTGTACATGAACAGAAAAGGATCTTTTTGGGATGATAGAAATGTTCTAAAACTAGATTGTGGTGATGGTTGCACTACTTCTTAAACTTACTAAAAATCACTGTAATGTAAATTTAAAATGCACAAATTTTATGGCACATAAGTTATACCTCAATGAAACTTAAAAAATAAAAGCCTCACAGGATCCTGCACCAGCCCTTAGCACCTCCTATGAAGTGCCCAGCACAGTCGACACTGGGAAGACAAAGTCCTCTCCATGCACTGGGCGTCTTTCTGTGAGGCAGCAGACGGAGGCTGTCAAGTGAAGATGATATCACACAAACACTTGCCTCACTGTGAACTAGCTGAGTAATTTCAGAAAGTCACTTGAAATCTCTCATTAGAACAGTGACTGGAACAGTAAGGGTGCTGTGTGGATGGACAGTAACTTATGCACAATGTGGCCTGCATGCCGACAGAGCTCTAGACAGCTGAGCATCTGTGAAAACAGAGGCAGGGGCCATTCTCACCCACCTTCTTCTCTAAAGCAGGTCACTGACCTCCATTCCACAGGGTCCCCTCTACATGCAGATACAAGGCACACGCTCGGCCACCAAGATGCAGAGGCACCGAGGAGACCAAATACTCTGGCCCTGTTAAGCTTCCCCAGTTTCTTCAAGACTGTACCCACCTTGGTCCAGTCACAGTCACCATCGAACAACATAAAAATGTACAGGTTTCCCTGGGTGAGCCTTCATTTCTGAAGGCTCTTGTGTTTTGTAAACCCTGTGCTGAACGGACCTGTATGTTTCTCAGCCAGGAACCCTGTGCTGCGTAAGAAAAACATACACCACATGTTCCTCCTCCAAAGCCTGCAAGGGTCTGGCTCCTGCCACCTTCTCCACTCTCACCCCTCCACTGCACCAGCCATCTTTCTGTTGCTTCAAGCCGGACCAGTGCTTTACTTCCTCAGAACCTCTGAGCAGGTTCCTTCAGCCTAGACAACTTCCCCACTCCTTGTTCACATTGGCTCTCTCCTCCTTGGTCTCTGTGCTGCCTTTGCTGTCGCCCCCTCAGGTGGTCCCTGCCCTCCCACCTGCCTCTACCACGTGTGCTGTGACAGTGAGGAGGGAGACCACCTGAGGGACAATGGCTAAGACAGGCCAGAGAACAAGCACAAGAGAAGCAACATGAACAGGAGGGAGGAATGCCAGGCACACAGACTGATTGACTCTGGCCTAGAGACAGATTAAATTAAAGTTAATTCCTGATTTTACTAACATTGATCTTCAAAGATAAACTGAAAACTGGAACCGATACAGAAGGTGGCGGGGGGGTGGGTGGGGGGCAAGATTCCCCTGCCTCCAATCTTTCTAAAAGACACTCGCATGAAAATGGACTTGATATCTCAAAATAGAGACTTTAAAGATTTAGGACTTAAATCACTTTACTGCAAAAAACAGTTCTGTTCAATATTTGGTGCTCCATGAAAGGGTTTCTTTGGGCTGTCTCAGGTTTTTATTTGACATATTATTTTATTTGAATAGACTATTAACCCAAACATCTCTTCCTCTTAAATCACTTCACACATTATTAGCATTATAAAAGAGTTCTTAAACAGTCTCTTGCCCTAACTAGAAAACAGAGATGTACAAGAAAAAAAGGCACTTTCATATTTATGCCACAATGCTGCAGAAATACAGATGGTTAACATCATACTGCAAAACTTTCAGAACTAATTATAATAGCAGCTGGATTCTTCCTCCTGTTAAATGCAAACTGATATTTGCATTTGTTTCTACTCTCCTGCAAATGTCATGGGGTATCCTAGCTGGAAACGCCTTATTTATTACATCATTTTTGTTTCCATCCTGTATCCTCAGCCACAGGAAGATTCAATATAGTACTGCTGTTAGGAAGAAAATTCTATCAGCAAAACCAAATTAAACTGAAACACATTAGTTAAAAAATAAATTGCACACATTCAAAGTAATAGAGGTTAGTAAAAGACTTTTTTTCTTTTTTAAGGTGGAAAGAGATCTAAGATACAACCCTGAGTGCTGGTATTTTGGGGTTGTTAATGCTCTTCTGTTCTACAAGGACAAATACAGACTTGGTTACAGTTCACAGTGTAACATACTAAAGTGGGACCCCACTGGAATTACTGTGTGACATACATAATCCACTTTTGAAAAAATTATATCAAATTAGTTCTGCTCATTAGCCTAACCGTGCTGACCAGGAGAACACAGGAGGAGGAAAAAGAGCAGGAACCTGAAAATGTGTTGTTATCTTTTCAGCTGATGTAAGAACAATGCCCTATTTTTACACCTGCCCTCTCTTCCTTTCTGGGCAAAAGCACCAAAAACTCCACCTACTAAACCAGGAAACTCACTGGCAGATAAAAAAGTAAATTCTTTCCTCTTCCAGCAGATCCATAAGACATGCCAGTTCTGTCTGCAGAGTAAACATTTTACTCTCTTAAGGTATTACGCTGTTTCTTGTGGGAATTCTTAAAAATAAGCCAATCATACTGTTAGCTTTCTGTAAATTTTCACTTACGGGTAAAAAGTTTAGGTAAATAACATTTGATGTGAATTAAGGCAGTTAACTGAACACTAGACAATATAAAAACAAACAGCAATTCAAAACCACATTCTTAATAAACTAGAAATTAGTAAGTTTGATATTATAGAAATATATAGTTTAATATCTATTTCAATCATTCATCTAGTGAACCAAACATTACAAGAACTTCCTTTCTTAATGGTATCAAGGAATTACGATAATTATTGTTACATTATTCTTAGGAATAATGGCATTGTGGTTATGTTAAAAACAGTCTTAATTTTTAGAGGTACACATTGAGGGGAAGGGTATGACATGGAATCTGCTCTGAAACAGTGAGTTAGGGAGGCACAGGTCACACAGGGATACCACCCAACAGCCTGTGCCACCTGTGGGACATATGGGTATCGGGCAGATGGCAGTCCATCATCTTCTTTGCTCTATTTTTGTACATATATGAAAACAACTTTACCAAAAAAGTAGATAAAAAGTATTCTTTTAACTGCTTCCTGGATGAAGGAAAAGATTACAGCCAGTCACACACAGTTCCAGTTTATTTAAAGTACTGTCAATCTAAATTAAAAGGCTGAAAGAGTTTATTACCTGTCACACTGAGCTCATGTTAATCCCTTTAAGGACTGTAAGTCACTGAACCATGAAGAGCTCTCCCTTTCTCGTCTTCCTTCCCTCTTTTAGCTCCATTATAATCATGGCTCCTGGGATTCCAACAGACATGTGGGATATTTTTAAAAGATACTCATATATGCCCAAGACACATGCAGACTTCCTCAGCGACGTTACTATGAGGATGCCCCATGGCCTTCCTCAGCCTACGCTGGCCCTCCAGTCCACTCAGCATACTGTAACTCTTTGCTTACTGTAAGGTTCTTGGGGTGGACACTCCGTCTTATGGATCTTTCTTTATATCCTGCACTTAGATGCAGCAGCTACAAAATAAACATTTGAGGGACAAGAGAATAAACCTGTAAATCTCAAAATTAGTAGCTCATGCTAAAACCCTAAATACTTGGAGACTTTTTCATATTGTAATTTCAAGACATTTTTCTCAAATTATTTTAATGTCACTATTGTACATTTGTTAACACAGTGCTTCTGAAACCAACTCTGAGTTCTGAAGGTATATTTATGATGAAAATACATACTCAATATTTATATGTGAACAATTACTTTAGTTTACAGAGCTTTACCACTGTTTTAATTAGAGACAGCATGCCTAATCAAAAGCTGTAGCTAGGATTCCCATCAATATAAATTTCTGATATTTAGCCTGAATTCATAATCATAAAGACCTTAAGATTTGTTGTTGTTAGGTGCCGTTGAGTCAGGTCTGACTCAGCGAACCTCAGGATTTTCAATGGCTGACTGTTTTGGGATTGTTTTCAGGAGTGGACTGTCACGTCCTTCTCCCATTTTTGCAATGCTGGGGATGGAACCTGAGATCCTCAGAAAGCGTAGAATAGCACTCTACCAACTGAGCTAAGCCCCACACCTCAAATTGTTGTTGTTGTTAGATGCTGTTGAGTCATGTCCAACTCACAGAGACCCTCATAGGGTTTTCAATGGATGATTGTCTTGGGATTGTATTGGGAGTGGACTGCCAGGTCTTTCTCTTTGTTTTTGCAGTGCTGGGGATCGAATCCAGGCCCTCAGAGACCACAAAGCAGCATTCTACCAAACAGCTAAACTCCAGCTCCCTTAAGATTTATTATCTGTTTATTCTATGGCAGGCACAGTTATTTCCTCATTTATTCTCACAAAAGGCTTATGAGGTGGTGCTGGGGCTCCGGAAATGATGCCCCAAAATATACTCCCTTGGACATCAGACCAAAGACAGGACCCACCAGGGAGGAGCACCATGGCCTTCGCTCCTCTTCCTGAAATTCCGTTCACATGAAAGATCACACACCACAGAGGAAGAGGGGAAAAGTCAAGGCCCAGGCAAACTTTGTCCCTGGCAGCTAGCTGTTCTTAGGCCCTTTTGTCTCTCCTAACCATCACTCACTACCCCTCTGAATGGCCCATGGCTCCACCGCCCCCTCCCCTATGAAGATGGTACGTAAAACCTCAACCGTCTGGCTCTTCTTTCACTTTTGTATTTTACGTGACTCCTGTGAACACGAGCACTGATACATTAGGGTGCCATTTTCCCTGATAATCTGTCTATGGTCAGTCTGTACGAGTTGAATCAATTATTAAACGTAATGGGGGAAGGTCTGACCTTCCCTATAGTAGATGCTATTCCTATTCCCTTTTATGAACAGACACACCAAAGTTAGCCACCCAAAACACACAGCTGGAAGTGAGGAAGCCAATTCTAGTGCAACCTCTGTGCTCACTGGCTGAAGCCCTTCTTTCCATGGCTGCAGCAGGCTGCCTCTCCCTATTTACCACCAGCAGGAAACTGAGCTCTATAACCTGGGGAGGTTTAGCCTTGATATTTCCATTGTTTCTTATTTTTGCATCTTGTAACACAGCAAAACCAAATAAGGGAAAACAAGTAACTTAACCTGTTTACCTCGTCTCTGTAGCTATCTCTTTGCAGGGTGTATGGGTACTCGGGATTGGACCCAGGGTTTGTGCACATTATGCAAGTGCTCTACCACTGAGCTGCATCCCCAGCTCTAACTCTTATATCCAGTACTTGTACATAAATACCAGGCACTGTTGTTGGCCCTGTTTGTATACCAATCAGTTAATCTTCATAGCAATTCAAGGACATAGGCCTTATTATATCATCTTCATTTTTTCAGAGAAGGAACCAAGGCTCAGAGAGATTAGACAACACTACAATTTTAGCTTCCCCCATCTGGCTTCAGATCCCATGCTCTCACTCACCTGTTCCACTACCTAGCATGCAGATATACACTTGGGAGAACCTGGAATGCATAGGTGAGGAATTAAGTCATGCACATCCCCTAAATGAGAGCAAAATTACTGTTTTCACCTACACTTTTTTTTCAAGTATTTTCTGTAGCTTGTTCATTGATACCAAACGATTAATGTTAATTTACTAAGGTAGACATAGTTCTTTTCCATGTTTATCAGGACTTAGAAACATTTGACACATGGTATATATCAAGAGGAAACTCGAGAATGTGATTCATCAAAAATCATTAACATTCCTGAGGCCAGTCAACTTTAATGAGCTTATGTACTCCAACAGTCACCAGAATATTCTTAAAAATGATAAACAGTTCACTCTGTGAGCATTTTCTCCAGCTGCATGGAACTAATATAAATTCTTAGCACTGTTCTTAGAAAAGGAGAGTCTCTGCTGCTACTATGAAAGGTCTTTAACACAAAGACAATAAATCCAGGTGGGTAAGTATTCCAAAGGTACAGAGACATCTTTCCCACATCTTTGGAGTCTGAGCACACACAAATCTGAATAGATTCTCTGCATCACCATAAATAAAAAGCTGCAAGGAGAAATGCAGAGAACACATAAATGGATGACTTAACTTTCTCCCTCCCTTTATCAGACCAGAGCGCACCGTGTGCCAGGTGTACCTCAGCTGTGGAAGAGGCAAACACCAGTGACACTTCCTTACACTTCCGTAATCACCTGCACATCCCTGCGATGGCAGCATTGCTCATACAGGTGTTTACTACAAGGACCCACACCAGAACTTGAGGAAGCTGTCTCTAGGAAAGAAGGCTCTCCTACACAGGGAAACAAAGTAGCTGAGGCTCAGCAGAGCAGTCCAGAGAGGACACAGGATCACAGAGACCAATGGACCAATATGGCATCTCACACCCAGTGCTCCGACAAGAGGGAGCAGCCTGAGTGCCGAGGTCTCTCTGGCTTCTCTAGGCGTACAACAGAAAGAGGAACTCACAGGACAGGAGACCAGAGTCAGGCATACCAGAGCCCAGGAAAACTTTGTCCCAGGCCACTACCTGTTCTTTGGGCCCATAATTCCTCTAAAATCATTTACTCTTCCTCTACAGTTGCCAAGGCTGGGGTTTAGCTTAGTGGGTAGAGCGCTGCTGTGCACTCTCTGAGGACCAGGGTTCAATCCCTAGTACTGCAAAAATGGGAGAAAGATGTGGCAATCCACTTCCAAAGCAATCCTGAAACAGCCTTTGAAAATGCTATGAGGGTCCCTATGAATTGGACCTGATGAGGTGGCACCTGAAAACAAAGTTGCCTATGAAGAGCGTGTATAAGCTTCTAAATTGCACTGGCTGTTGGTACCCGCTAGCCGATGAGCCTCTGCACATAGGACAAGTGAGTGCCTTTTCTCCAGGTAACCTGTCTGCTGTCAGGTTATTTCAACAGCCTCAATTACGGAACCTTCAGAGGGCAGAGAACAAGTGTCTTTTACCCCTACACTGCCAAGTTTCCGAGATCTAAAGGTAAAAACTCGGAATACATCATCCATAGAATGGTGGATGCCTTGTGTACATTTATTTCAGCCCACTGTGAACACACTCCTTTCATTAAAAGCTATTCGAAATGAATCTCATGATGCTCTCCAATGTATACAGAAATAAACCTCTTCCAGTGCTCACAGCAGTGCCCTCACCAAGCTATTTACCCAAATGCTCACGAAATACTTGTGGGAAAGGAGGAGGCAAAGAGTGAAGTGTCCAAGCATTGCAAGGAAGACCTTCAGAGTTACTTGGATAGGGAGAGGGGGGAAAAAGTCTAATTATTAGCTAGTGATGAGACCCTCTAATATTTCTCTCCATCAAAATGGAGGATCACAAGCTTCCTAATATTACTTAACAGAACCCTAAAATAAGAGAGGACTCTGACCGCACAATGTTTTCTACCACAGGGTTAAAGGCACTCATTTTTCTGAATACAGACCTGAAAAGGGATTAATTATATAAACACAAAAGACAAGGATGTCCACTTTCTCCTCTTGTTCATTATTGTGATTGGAGTCCTAGCCAGAGCAATCAGACAAGAGAAAGAAATCAAAGGGATACAGAGAGGCAAGGAAGAAATGAGGTCAAATTATCCTTATTTTCAGATGACATGATCCTTTACTTAAAGGACCCCAAAAGTTCCTCTAGAAGACTTTAGATCTAATTAACTCCTTCAGCAAAGTAGCAGGATACAAATATAACACTCAAAAATCAGTAGCCTTCCTTTACACCAATTGTGAACAAGAAAACAAGGAAATTAAGGCAATAATCCCTTTCATGATAGCTTAGCAAATACTTAAGAATTAATCTAACCAAAGACTCTGAAGATCTCTATAAAGAAAACTTCAAAACATGAAAGAAAGAAATCACAGAGGAGACTAGAACATGGAAGGACCTCCCCTGCTCATGGCTCGGGAGAATCAATATTGTAAAAATGGCTATACTACCAAAAGCTATTTACAGATTAAATGCAATGCCCATTAAAATCCCAATGACAGATTTTGCAGATATAAAAAAAAAATCTAAAAATTAAGATGGAAACGCAGAAGACCGCATATAGCCAGAACAATCTTAAAGCTGCAAAACTAGTGCAGGTGGGATCACAATACCTGACTTTAAATTACACCACAGGGCTACAGTAGCAAAAGCAGCTTGATATCGGCACAAAAACAGGCTTGAAGAGCAATGGAACAGAATTGAAGACCCAAAGATACACCTATGCAACTGTATAATCAATTTTTGACAAAGGGGCTAAAGACACAGAATAGAGAAAAGACAACCTCTTTTAACAAATGGTGCAGGGAAAATTGGATATCCACCTGCAGAAAAATGAAAACAGACGCATATCTCTCAATTTGCAAGAGTGTCAACTCGAAATGGATAACAGACCTCAACCAGAAACCAGAAACCTTAAAACTACTGAAAAGATAGCGAACATGCTCTAATACATAGGCATAGGAAAAGTAGTTCCTTAACAAGACTCCAATCGTTCAGGAAATGGCACTAAGAATTGACAAATGGGATTATATGAAATTAAAAAGCCTGTGGAAAGCAAAGGATCAACAATCAACAGACTTAAAGAAGAGCCCACTGAATGGGAGAAAATCTTCACATCCTACACATCCAACAGAGGACTAATTTCTAGAATTTACAAAGAACTCAAGAAAGCAAATCCCAAGACAACAAATAACCCAATACACAGATGCCAAAGGAAATGAACAGTTCTTAAATGTAACAAAACATCAAAAGACTAAATTTAATTATTATTGCTCATGACTTGCTGGTGATGTTCACTTGAGTAATAAATATATACATAATTCATAAACAAAAAACTCATAAAAACAATTTCCCTCTTTGTGTTTTCTGAATATAAAGCACACAACCTTGCTGTGCTAGAGAAGCTGACTTATTCCAGAAAACAATGTCTTCACTCTTCCTTCTCTCTACACAAATCAGTCATGAGAAGCCACATCTTGTGACTTTTGAGAAAGCCATTTTTCTTTGTTTTACTTCTTTGGGTTATTCCAATGTTAAACTAAAAAATAAAACAAAACCACCACCAAAAACAAACAAACAAAAACTCCCACAAAAAAACAAAAAACAAAAACACAACCCAAGATAGGTACAACATAGTGTTATAAACCTGCTTACCCAGGTCTGATAAAATAAAGCATTTGTTCTTTAGAGTATAATACAATATAAAATTCTCTGAAGACGGGCACAGTGGCGCACACCTATAATCCCAGCGGCTGGGGAGGCGGAAGCAGGAGGATCGCAAGTTCGAGACCAGAGGCAGTCTCCATAACTTCGCAAGACCCTGTCTCAAAAAGTAAAAAACTGGGCTAGGGACACAGCCCAGTGGTCCAGCACTTGCAGAGCATGCAAGCGTGAGGCCCTGGGTTCAACCCTCAGTACTTCAAAAAACAAAAAACAAACAAACAAACAACAACAACAAAAGCCCCAAAATTCTCTGAAGGTAATTACTGGTGCTGAGACAAAATCATAGGTGGAAAGAGCAAATATCAGAGAAAACAGAAAGTGGGAAAAAACCCCAAAACTTACTCATTCCCCAAGACATTGCCACTATTCTCCAAATTCACTTATAAGGGAAAAGACTAAAGAACTTGCCTTTAATCCTGTGGTAATACACCCACCCACTTATAACTGGCAAAAGTCACAGTAAAAATGTCATGCCAAAAAAGTGTCACCTCAGAAAGGGAAGAGAAGATGCTATAAAGTTTGGGGGACCTGGTGGCCAAAATAACTTTGAGGATATCATTTATGTTTTCTTTGAACTTTAAGAAAAACACTTTTCAAAAACTGGCTCAAGGTGAATTCAAGTCATACATCCTTGAAGTATTCACTATGGAACAAACCTCTGGCAGCTCTGTTCTCTTCAGTAAGCCTTCTGGTGTCTGCACCTCCTAGTTCTGGAGCAAGCACTTTGTGCTCGGTGCTATCAGAGGAAATCAGTTAATCAGGGGGAGTATGTCAGCAGTTTGAGAAAAGAGCAGCCAAAGAAATGTAATAGGACAGCCAGACTGCGCTCAAGACTCCTCAGGGAACCAAGGACAACATAGGAAGTGGCCTCTGGAAAGGGTGTGTGATTTTTTCTAGCTACATTCTGCTGCTTGGGTGCAGGCACCACCCAAGCAATTCAACTGATCTAAGTTTGCCAATGGGCTAGGGTTTAGCTCAGTTGGTAGAGCGCTGCTCTGCACTCTCTGAGGACCTGGGTTCAATCCCCAGCACCACACAAACGGGAGAAGGACGTGGCAATCCACTCCCAAAGCAATCCCAAAACAATCAGCCACTGAAAACCCTGTGAGGGTCACTATGAGTTGGACACGACTCGACAGCACCTAACAATAGCAATTTTGCCAATCACAGAACAAGAATCTAGAAGGATTAGTCCATAGTACTAGAAAAATTAACTGCTCTATATGGTAAAAATTGACTAGTCACTTCATGCTGTACAACAAAATAAAGTCTAGATTAATTAGAATTAAAGCAACAAGTAAAAATTAAACTACAATAAAAATTGGAAGAAATTATAAGTTAACATTTATTTCTTAGCATTAGGAGAGAATTTTCCACCTATAAAAGCAATAGGTCCTGCAGCTGTAGCACTGTGGTGTCTGATCCTGTCAGATCTCAGAAGCTAAGCAGGGTTGGACCATGTAGGGCATATTGGGAGGAGAAAGGAAGGAACCTGAAGACAGGAAAAACAATATTTGAAGAATTGGTAGAGAAAACAGAAAAATAAAGAGTAAAAGTAATGTACATGTGGCAACCAAAAGCCTGTCTGAGTAGGCCTGTAATTCTGTATGATTGGATAGATTTGCTGTAACATGATTGGATACCTTTCTGCAATGCAATTGTTTATTTTCTCTGAACTGTGATTGGTCAGTTTTGCTGTGTGCTGACAGGGCAATTTTTCAAGCCCCTTTACGTATCCCTCATTCCAATTGGAGACTCAAACCCGATTGGTTCAGGCCATTCGGAGCTAGCTAGGGCTGCACTGTAGTACCTCACTCTCTCTACTGTGAACTACGATCAAGATAAGAACCCCCCAGCTGGGCGTGGTGGCGCATGTCTGTAATCCCAGTGGCTTGGGAGGCAGAGCCAGGAGGATTGCAAGTTCGAGACCAGAGGAAGTCTATGTAACTTAGTGAGACCCTGTCTCAAGAAGTTAGGAAAAAAATAAAAGGGCTGGGGGTGCAGCTCAGTGGTCCAGCACTTGCAAAGCATGCAGGTGTGAGGCCCCAGGATCAACCCCCAGTACCACAAAAAAAAAAAAAAAAAAAAAAAGATAACAACCCGCCCCCCATGACAACTACAAAGACAGAACTCTCTTGCCTTGGACATCAGAACAAGAAGGAACTCTCCCTGCAACTGACGATGATGAGACCAGGATATCTGGACAGCACACTCAAGGATCTTCTATCAAGCTGAGGACAGTCCCTTGGCGCCTAGGGACAGAAGCTGAGGACAGTCTCTGGTCCCAGCACCAGAGGCAGAAGAACCTTCGCTGCCCTCGAGGCAGCCACAGAGCTGTAGCATGCTTTCAGCTGTACCACTGTGGGTTCCTCTTGGCCCTTGTAAGGGCAGAGAGGCAATAAAGAGCTGCACGGTCCCCTAAGGCAAAAGCATCCCAAGGCTTTTCCTTTTTTCCCCTTTCTCCTCTCGAGGAGTTTCCCGAGGGCCACAGGAGTCCACATCCCTCACTTGAGGGTCCCCGAGTAAAACAGTTATCTATGAACGTGGCTGCGCTTCCTGCTGGGCCGGACTGGAGATGTGCGTGCCGCTGCCCACAGGACCAGGTGCTGTAGGCTTGGGAGAAGGACCCAGCAATCCATCCCACCCCACCCCCACCAAAAAAAAGAAATGCCATTGAAAACCCTATGAATTAGCAGAGAAGCACTGACAATAGTCTTTCAGCTGTTGTACCTGGGGGGTCGCTGAGTCGGACACTGACTTGACTGCACCTAATGACAACAACAACAGAAGCAATAGGAGCTATAATTTAAAAATATTCACCTGAACACAAAAAAGCACAAAATGTGTGCAATTAAGAAAAGCATACAAAATTAAAAGGCAAATAACTAGATGAGGAAAAACATCCGCAGTAAATACAACAATGACTGGAGAGCATGTTTTGGATATGAAGTGTCCCCCAAAAGGCTCGTGCCCTGAAGGCTTGGTCTTCACTGCTGGTGCTATCATGGGAAGTTTATCAAACTTTAAGAGAGGGAGCCCCCAGTGGAAGAAGCCCATCTCTGAGTGTTCTTGGGAGCTGTGTCTTATATGGAGCTCTCTGTGTCCCTCTTTGTTGCTTCGCCACCCTGATGCAGGCTGTTCTCCCAGGCCCCCTCCATCATGATGGACGGAAACCTCTGAAACTGCACTAATTACATCTTTCCTCCTGTATGTTGTTCAGGTGAGGTGCTGGTGTTCTGCCACAGTGACGAACCGTCTTAGTATGGAATGACCTCATTTAAACCTGGTAAGTACACTAAAGCCCCAACTGAAAGTGACTAGGCACATAAACAAGTCATAGCAACAAAAGCCTAATAAATCATCTTTTACCTCACCACCAAACCCAAGAATAATCTCATTTTATTTTTGCTATCATTTTTGTAAAGA
Organism: Pedetes capensis; assembly: GCA_007922755.1. Lineage (NCBI taxonomy): Eukaryota > Metazoa > Chordata > Mammalia > Rodentia > Pedetidae > Pedetes > Pedetes capensis. The sequence goes on along the minus strand of VMDO01000274.1, from coordinate 180,750 downwards.
CAAGAAGTAAATTCTCAGATAAGGGTCCAACAGATAGTCACATACAATGGAAGTAAATGTGAACTGGCAAAACCTTTCTAAAACAATAATGGTCAATACAAAGAGCTATTTAAAAAACTAATATCCTTAAGACCTTAAAATACTGCAACTCTAAGGAAGTAGGTGTGTACAGAGATGCTTAGTATAGCATAAACTGAATTTAGCATAGGATGGAAACTACCTAAATTACTAAATTCCCAATAACAGGAAACCAGTATTTCTTTTAAAAATGTGTTCATGACGCAGGGTAATACTCACTTCATAATATGGAAAAACAGGGAATAAAATTGTTTATATTCTTTCCCAACCTCAGATGATATATCTATATGTTTATGTGTGTGTTACATCTATAAATTTCAAAATGAGATTATTTCTGACTAGTGATTCCATTTTTTTCTTGGGAGTCTTTTGTATTTTCCTAATTGTCTACAATTGGAATGCATTGCTTTTACTTTTTTTTTTTTTTTTTTTAATGAAGATTAGGGGCACTTCTGTGTTTAAAAATACCTGGGCCTTGTTAAAAAAGAGCAGTTTACCAGAAAAGGTGATTACATAGCTATGGTAGTAACCAACATTTCTTAAAGATCATGCGGTTCTAAATACTTTTTATAAGAGGAGCTGGAGAACTAAAGTGTGTCCACAGGAGGGTGAGCAGGAAGAGTGTGCAAAGAAAAGGTTGAGGGATCGAATCGTCACACCCAGAAGTTTTGTGGAGAGTGGGGTCTGTTCAGCACACTCTAGATGAACAACCCCCAGAACTGCTTAAAGCGGATTCTACAAGGGATAGGATGCTGGGCTTCAGAACTTCAAAGGTTCTTCTAAAACACAGCACCAGAAGTAGAAAATGGAACACTGTCTGAGATGCTTTTAAAACTGTTACTGAGACATCCCTATGTGCACTAGAGAGACTCTACTTCAGGAACAAATATTTCCTATCAGACTCAGCCACAGGGTAGGGAAGAGATCTGGAGGCTTTCACAGCAGGACTTCAAACCCATGAAAAGTTAGGCTCAGATTCAAGTGCGAGTTCAACATGTCAAAATTTAGATGATTCGGGTTTGGTTCAGATTTGGGTTTAAAATTTTAATCCTATGCATAAATAGACCAATACAAATTTTTCAATTTTTTTTCCAGTTTTTAAATAGCTAATGATATAAAAACAAACAACAAGAAAACATTAAAAGCTGGACCCAAACCCAATTTTTCACTCAGTTCAAATCAGTGTTCAGGTTCAGAAAAAATTTTTTAAGTGCTTAACCCAAAATGGGTTCAAGTTTTAGGACTAGGATTAGATTTTGGTTTGACAACCTGCTCTCTTATACAAAGGATTTAAACCTGAAGGCAAACCCTCTGAATTTTAACATATTGATCCTGCACCCAAACCTGAACCCAATTTTTCACGTTTGAACCTCTGCTTCACAGTCTTTCTTCCCCACAGCCCAAACCCAGAGGAATCCTATCAAAGATCTGAAGCATAAGTCAGTTTGCTTGCCCCCCACCTTTTTTTTCAGTACTGGGAGTTGAACCCAGGGCCTCGTGCTTGCATGCTTTGCAAGTGCTGGACCACTGAGCTGTGCCCCCCAGCCCTTTTTTTTTTTTAACTTTTTGAGACAGGGTCTCACTAAATTACACAGACTGCCTCTGGTCTCGAACTTGTGATCCTCCCACCTCTGCCTCCCAAGCTGTTGGGATTACAGGTGTGCACCACTGCGCTGGGCCCCACCCCCCATTTTTTTTAAACCCTAGGTTTTTGTTTTTAAAATAGCTAGGTATAACAAAGTGAGAGCTGCACAACAAAGACCAGTGAGCACTTAAAACAGAGTTAAAAGGTAAAATCCCAATAAATTACGTAGACACTAAAAGCCAGGAAATATAAATTTACCTGGTACAGAATGAAGAAAGAGACTATATATAAAAGCAATACATAAGGAAAACGGAACACTGTGGGAAGAGAAATATCTGCCTAAATTTCACTGTTTTAGTGCTTCCCAGGCACAACTGCAGTGAAGTGAGAAAAACCTGTTTTGAGGGCAGACCTTTCAGGGGTTTAAATCTCTCTGTTCAAATGCTTACTAGTTCCATGATTTGTTTAACTTTCTAGCCTCAATTTTCTCACCACACAAGATAATATGACAAGTTTCAGCTGAGTTTCCAGACTGACAGACAAGGGAGAAGGACCGGACAGTTCACTCCCAAAACAATTAGCCACTGAAAACCCTATGAATAGCAGAGAAGCACTGTCTAATACCATCTGGAAAATGAGCCCCCCAGGCTGGAAGACATTCATGAAATAACTGGGGAAGAGCTGCCTCCTCAAAGTAGAATCAATCTTAAAGATGGGAATGTAGTAAAACCCCTAGGACTTTCTTTTGCCCATGTGGCACGATTTAAAATGAGAAGAAACACAGGGGCTTGCAACAATGACCTCAAATGTAAAAAAGACTGTGTGCATGGCACAGTGTTGGGTAGTGTTTTGTTCTATTGTACGCAGGGTCACTATGAACTGGACTCAACTTGATGGCACCCAACAACAACATGATATGCAAAGCACATAGCTACCACATTTTAAATGCCACATTTAAATAAGCAACAGATTCCTTCTTTAATTTATTCTAATTTTGTTTTGTTCATGGAGATTCAATGTATGGCCTCTTGAATACTAAGGCTGTAGCTTCTGTCTTGCCATGACCAGAATATCTAACAGAAACAACTTAAAGAAGGATAGGTTTGTTTGGCTCTTGATTTCAGAGGTTTAGTCCACAGTGGTGGTGAAGATATGGCCAAGGAGCTCAGTCCATGGCAGTAGAAGTGTGTGGTGAAGGCTCCTCACATCATGGTGGAACAGGAAGCAGAGAGCTTGGCTAGAAGTGGGCAGGTGTCACCTTCAAAGGCCAGTCCCAGTGACCTACTTCCAACAGATAGGCTCCACCAACTAAAGGGTCCATAGCCTCCTATAACAGTACCACCTGCTAGGGACCAAGCATTAAAACAGGAACCTCAGGGGGACATTTTATATTCAAACTGTTACAGCTAACTACGTGCACTAAGCTACTTCGCCAGCCCCTAATTTATTATAATTTTAATAGAAACAACAGCATTACACTCATATCTATGATGGCATCACTGATATTCTGGGCTGTATTAATTTTCCTAATGACAGTAATGACAAATTCTGATGGCAAGGTGATATACTTTTAAGGGTGTGGTGTGGTGCTGGGGATGAACCCCAGGGCCTTGCACATGCTAGGCAAGTGCTCGACCACTGACCTGCACCTCCAGCCCTAATGTTACTTTTTTAAAAATCACATAATTGAAATTGCTGTGATAATTTGTACTGAAAATATTTTTACTTTCCAATTAAACCAACTAAAACTGGTTAACCATCTTCATGTATTAAGTTTCTGAATGTTCAATTCTATCTTTCTATATTATTCATTTTGTAAGTTTTCAAAACTGGAATTAGAGATCTGAAAATGAAAGCATAATAGTACCTTCTGCTAATTTTATATGCTGTTGTATATATATGCTGTTGTATACAAATACTTTGAACAATCCTTAAGAAAAACAGAAGAGTAAATCGCTCGGTATTGTTCTAGTGTTTCTTTAGTTATTTTCCCTAGATTAGGGCATACATTGATTCCTCAAATATAATCAAATCAGCCACATTTCATATACCTGTGTTTACAGCAGGAACATTCCTGTCCATCAGCTACTGAAAACCCTATGAATAGCAGAGCAGCAGTAACAATACTGTTTCGCCTGTTGTATGTAAGGTCACTATGAGTCAGTCACTGACTCGACGACATCTAACAACAACAATACCTGTACAGGGGAACAATACTTGTACAGGGAAATATTTAAGGAGAAGCAAAAGTTTCTCAAATCAGTTGGACGCTTGACCTCTTTGCCCTGGATGCCTGAAAACCACCCAACTACCAGTGTTCTGCAAAGGTGGGATCTATCACCTGCCCACTACAGTGAAACCAGCAGAGCCCTAAGATCCCACAGATTATTTTTCCACACAAACTTCCAAAAGCAAAGACAGAATCATAAAGCTCCCCATGAAGGCAAAAGATAAGTTGTCTTTTTGAGCCTGACAGGTAAAAATTTCACAGAATTCTTTTTATGGTACCAGAATTCAGTCTTATGAAAGGTATAATTTTTGCTGTCAAGTTTATGCCATGTTCCAACAAAAAGGCAATGAAACAAAATTGTTGTATTTATTCACGATACCAAACACATTATACCACAGAAAGTTGTCCCAATCCATTCCATTCCTAATGATCTATTGCTATAATTACTGAGCACACAATAGTGGCACATAAGCTTTATAAGAAGTCATAGGAAGGTAACACTTAAGCAGCACAACCCTATCCTTAGCCTCTGTTTTTACGCAGCTTAATATCTAAACAAGCTCTCAGAGTGCCAATTCCTCTTCAATATGAAACATCATCTTAGAAAGCTCCAGGTCATGCCACAGTATGACATCTTATAAAGAACGGACTATGTTTGAAAAATAAGCTGTCTTAGAATTCAAAGACAGGATATAAACGCTTATGTACTACAGGACATAAGATACAAACTTTCTTTAAACATTATTTCATAAATATAAACCACCTTTTAAAAAACAAATACACATAACAGATTTACACATAAAAAAAGATGATGAACAGACACTTAAAAATTTTGCCAGTATTTGCCAACAAATTGAGATATTTCTAGGGAGTAATTTCTTAGATGAATTATTTAAAATATTAACACAACACCAAATTATACCTATACTGAATTCTTTACTCTTAGAACAACTATGTTAATATGACTGAGAGAAAAATTTTCATTTGTTATGCATTCCATAAAAATACTTTAAAAATAAACAAAAGGTTCTCATTGTCTCCATTCTAATTAGTTTTTTTCTTATCACCTAACAAGAAACAAAAATGTGTAATGTGCCTGTAGTTGGAATTCCATTTCACTAATGCTTCAATTTCATAACAAGTTCCTGAGCTATCATTTTACTTAATATGTCTTATGCACGGGGTTAGGGTAACTCAGTGGTAGAGAGGCCCTTGGGTTGAAGCCCCAGTACAGCAAAAACAAAACAAAAATCTAAGTTTAAAGAGCTTGAAGGGCTTTGCTGGGCTATACAAAAAAAGACACAAGACAGAAAAAAAGAAGTAATTTATCTTTAAATGCAACTTTGATGTACCTTATTCTAATTTAATCTCTAAAAACCATGATAGACTAACAGATTAGTGACATGTAATTTTTTTCTTTTCATTTTAAAACAAGTGGGCTTCTCATAACATATACCATGTTAAAGAACTAATAGGGAAGTTTTAAAAAATGCACTATTAGAAGTTATTCCTGAGTTACTTCCAGAGGTAGAATTATATATGACTCAACAGAAAGGTTCACAATTTTTAAGGTGTAATTTTTGCAGCAAATTCTACAACTTCAATATCCTCCTATATGTATGTATAAAAAGGCCATGTTTGAAATTATCTTCTGGCCAACAGGTGATAAGAAGTGCACTGAAGTTCTGTAAAATTATGAAAATGATATATTTTTAACCTGTACGAAGCATCCTGACATTTTCAAGACCCATTTTGATAACCAGCCATCTTAGGCAAACCCACAGAGCAGCATGGGATGAATTTTAACTTCACACTGTCGCTGGACATGGCTCACACACTTCACCACATCAACTTCTTGGAACGGAAACATTCCAGCAGCAAGCGATGCTGATTTAGTTCTATGGAACTGCACCGCAAGGAACGGACTCATTATTCTAGGTAGCTGGCATTTTATGCTCATCTTTCAATATAAATGCTGCTTCATAAAAATGTTTGGTGAATTTCATCTGATGGGTGAGAAGACATTATAAATGCCACAGTCCTAGATTTCCATGCCACATTTTAAAATTGTCTTAGGTATTAATTTAGTAATTGTTACTTATTGGTAATATAAAGAAAATAAAGTTGTCATAAAATGCACTCCTAAAAGGTTCAAATCAGGCTGGAATTTAATTATTGCTTTTTAGTAATACATTTGCATCTGTATACCATACAAAGTATAGCAATGTACCCAAGGATGGAGGTAACAATTTCAAAGAAAAGCAGCTAAGGAAAACATAAAATAAAGTTCCACCTACAGGGATCCCTCTGATTATTTTCCGTGAGTCCTGGAGACGACATGGACTGAGAACTGAGCAAGTAAACAGAAGCAGTGCTGGTCAAGTGAAGCCTCCCGTTTACCAGGCAGCTCCCCTCCTGTGCATCTTCTGGGATGTAGAACAAAGGAAGCGAGGCGGGAGGCAGAAGCAGGTTTTTCCAGAGAAACGGTATTAAGCCTGTGAGGTTTCTGCTGATGGCTCACGCAGACAAACATGGGCATGCACCGCCTCTGTATAAGCAGAATGCAAGCTCTCAGGGACTCCGGTGTACAAAGATGTATGCACTGCTCTGGGACCATACCACATGCTGCTCAAAATGGGGGGAGGGGGGTGAAAAAACACTAAGTCCATCAGGATGTGGCATCTAGGCACACAGATGCACTAGTGATACAAGAACAGATAAAGAAATCCTGCTGTCTGAATGTAGTAACATAAAAATAAAGGATATGGTTCACTTTATAATACATGGGCATCCTTACATTTCCCCCGTCTCATTTTTAATGTAGCTTTAGCCTAAAGGTTCCTTCAAATTCAGCAATAGTAACTAGTGGTGTGGAATGTGCTATATACTTTTAATAAGCATCTTAAATCATCACAATTCCAATAGGTACAGCTGTCAACAGTCTTTGGCTGTCTCAGAATTGTATGCCTGAAACTGCCCCCCCTCTGGTGCCATGTGAATCCAGATCCAACAATCGGCCCCTTTCTTAGGCTCATCTCCAGCCTTTCCCCTCTCTAGAGCCTCTTTCCCCTTTTCAGACAAATATACTCAAGTTTCTCCCAAATTAAAAAAAAAATTTCTCCCTTCAGCCTAACCCTCTCTCCCACCTCTTCTCTTTCCTTCCCTTAGCCTTAGCTTCTGAAAGCACTGTCTCCACCTCTTCATTCATCCAAATGTTTATTAAGTACAATGGGCCAAGCACCAGAGTTAAAACTGTAAACAAGACCAAACATTCCACTCATTCCAATCCAATCATCTGGTACCCATTTGACCCCCCACAAGCACATATCTAGGCTGTGAAATTATTCCCATTAAGATGACCAATGATGATGATGATGATGATGATGATGCAGTACTAGGGGACTGAACCCAGGGTTCACGCATGCTTATGCAAGCACTCTACTGCTGAGCCACACCCCCAGCCCATTTTATTCTGAGATAGGGTCTCTCTAAATTACACAGGCTGCCTCTGGACTCGAACCTGTGATCCTCCTGCCTCCGCCTCCCCAGTCGCTGGAATTATAGGCACACAACACCCCTACCACCAATTAGCTCTTAATTGCCAACTTCAATGACCTTCCTGGACTGTTTCACTCTGCCTTTTCTGCAACAATATGACAGTGCCTGTCTGCACTTTTTTTTTTTTTTTTTTTTTTATGGTACTGGGGGTTGAACCCAGGGCCTCGCGCCTGCATGCTCTGCAAGTGTCTACACATCTTTGAAATGGTTTTAGTGATATCACACTGTCCTCCTTATCTCTGAGAAAACTGGAAGATCTAATAAGGAAATATCCCATGTTAAAAGATGGCGTTCTCCCCAAATTGATTTACAGATACAATATAGTCCCTATTAAAATCCCAGGCTTTTTTTTTTTTTTTTTAAATAGAAAGGGTCAAAGTGATTAGAAATCTACATAGACATGTAAAGGACCTAAAATAGCTAAACTGATTTTAAAAAAGAATGAAGTTGGAGGACTTAGGCTTCCCAATTTCAAAACTTACTACAAAGCTCCGGCTACATGTTTGTCAGCTTGTGCTGTGGGGCTTGTGTGTCACTGTGATGCTGAAAGCTATGCCACTGGTATTTCAGATACCAGCAGGACCACCTCTGGTGGACAGGTTTCAGCTGAGCTTCCAGACTAAGATGGACTAGGGAGAAGGACCTGGCAGCCCACTCCCAAAACAATTAGCCACTTAGCCAAAACAATTAGCCAATTAGCCATAGTGAAAACACTATGAATAAGCAGAGAAGCACTGTCAGATATGGTGCTGGAAAATGAGCCCCTCAGGTTGGAGGGCATTCAAGAAGCAACTGGAGAAGAGTTGCCTCCTCAAAGCAGAGTCAACCTTAATCATGGGAACGGAGTAAAACCTTGGGAACCTCCTTTTACTGATGTGGCATGACTCAAAATGGCAAGAAACATAGTGACCACAACATTGGGTTCAAATGTAAAAAGATCACGTGCATGGCAGAGTTGGATAGTTTTCTTCTGTTGTACATGGGGTCGCTATGAGTCAGATCTGACTCAATGCCACGTAACAACAACAATAAAGCTACAGTAATCAAGGCACTGTGTTAGTGGCAATTAGGAATGAAACCAAAAGTCCAGAAATAAACTCTCACATTTATGGTCACTGTTTTACTATAAAGTACCAAAGCAATTCGTCTTTTAAAATGGTTCTGAGAGAACTGGATATCAACATGTGAAAAAATAAACGTAAGAGTCTCACATCACACAAACATAAAAATTAACTCAAAAAGGATCACAGACTTAAATGTCAGTGCTAACAATAAGAACCGGTGTCAAGGATAAGGAGAAACTCCAACAGTCATATAGTGCTGATGAGAATGTAAAATGGCATAGCCACTGTGGAAAACAGCTTTGTTAAACAATTATATGATCTAAAATCGTAATCTTAGCTATATAAAAGGGGGAAATGAAAACATGTCTACACACAATTTCACATAAGAAAGTTCATAGAAGCATCTATTCACAATAGCCAAAACCTGGATAATCCAGATGTCCACTGATTGGCCAATGGATAAACAAAATGTGGTATAGTCACAGTGTAATTATTAATTCAGCAATGAAAAGGAATAATCTACTGATGTTCTTTTTATTCCACCTTCTCAGTTTTTAGAATCTGTGTCTTTCTCCTTTTTCTACCACTGCCTTAATTTGAATCTTTTCAAAAGCTTTCCAACTAAAATCAATCTATCTATCTATCTATCCATCTATCTATCTATCTATCTGAGACTGGATCTTACTCTGCCAGGCTGGTCTAAAATTCATGGGCTCGAGCAATGCTCCTGCCTCAGCCTCCAAAGAAGCTGGGATCACAGACACAACCACATCCTGGCCAACTAAGTTCTCTGTTCTAGACCTGCTCTTCTCCAATCTACCTTCTGTATGATCCCAGGAAACTTGTCCTAAAATCATTCTGCTCTCCTAATGGGAACCCTTTGGATCTTCCCACTCTCTTAACTTCTTAGCTGCAGCAGTGACCTCTAAGCTCCTTTGATCACAGGCCCCCTATGGTGAGCAAAGGTTTTCAACACGCAACCTCAAACATGAATAGTGGTCACATACCATAAAAATGAGTTCCTGAATTAACTTATTAAAAATACACACAAAACTGATATCTAAAAGGATGACATAAAAAAAGAAACGAACAAGCTCTAGTTTTCCTCTCCATTGCTATTGCTCTGCATACTCACAGCCCTTTGTGGACATCACTGGTCCAAAGAGAAAGGTCCAACCTCCCGTTCAAGGCACACAACACTCTGAGTCATCTGTTCCCTGCCTGTGTCCAACTTCATCCCTCACCACTTCACCCCACACACCATATGCTTCAACAATGACAGATTATTTGTAGTTCCTTCAATGAACAAGAAATTACACTTTAGCTTGAATTCTTAAAATAAAAATTTCTGCACCTCTGCAGCTGTCCTTTCCTCTTTCTGGAATGTCCTTGTCCTCAGCCCTAGGATTTCTCATCATGCAGATCAAGTGGTGGTGTCTCATTCCAGCTGATGACTCCCACCTCTCTGTGGTAATTCTTCCTATCCTGAGATCATGTTCAAATTATGTATTTGCCTCTATCCTCTAAGCTTTGACATAGTCTTTTGGTCCTACAAGACGGTTATGTCATCCAATCTGAGTCTCTACATTTCAATATTACCAAATGGCAGCTCAATAGTTTTGACTTACATGTTAAACTCCTGAACTGAACCAACAAGCTCTACCCAAGGTTAACATGTATGATCAACTTCATTTGTAACATACTATGGGATGCCACTCCAGTAATATGCATAATCACATTTGAGAGTCATTCAAACAAGTGAGATTCTAACAGTCTCAAAATCTGCAGTTCAGATGACCTCTTCGATTTGATGGCTCCTCTTTCTACTCACATTTAGCCATCATCATCACTGGGGATCTCAAACTGATGTTTCTTCTTGGACCACAAGATCCACCTTGACCACTGAAAGCATCCTTTATGGGAGTACATCCCACACTTGATCACCTCCATTTTGTGCTGGTTGCAGTAAGGCTGAAACCTATGCCGCCGGTATCTCAGATACCAGCAGGGCTACCCATGGTAGATAGGTTCCAGTTGAGCTTCCAAACTAAGAAAGCCTAGGGAGTAAGTCCTGGCAAACCACTTCCAAAACAACTAGCCATTGAAACCCCTATGAATAGCAAAGAAACACTATCAGATATAGTGCCAGAAAATTAGCCCCTCAGGTTGGAAGGCACGCAAAAGACTACCGGGGAAGAGTTGCCTCCTCAAAGTAGAGTCTTTCTTGATGATAGAAATTGAGTAAAGCACCAGGGACCTCCATTTGCTGATGTGGCATGACTCAATATAAGGAGAAACAACTGTAAACATCCATTAAAAATTGGAACATGGAATGTATGTAGTATGAATCTAGGAAAATCAGAAACCATTAAAAGAGAAATGGAGCACATAAATATTGGCATTCTAGGCATCAGTGAACTAAAATGGACTAGTGTGGGCTATTTTGAGTCAGATAATTATATGGTCTACTATACTGGGAATGACAAACTAAAGAGAAATGGGGCTGCATTCATCATCAAAAAAGACATCCCAAGATGTGTCATGAAATACAATGTTGCCAGTCATAGAATAATATTCATACGCCTACAAGGAAGGCCAGTTAATATGACTATTATTCAAATTTATGCACCCACCACTAAGGCCACAGGTGAAGACAGGGAAGATTTCTACCAGCTTCTGCAATCTGAAATAGATCAAACATGCAATCAGGACATACTGATAATTACTGGTGACTGGAATGCAAAAGTTGGAAACAAAGAAGGCTCAATAGTTGAAAAATATGGTCTTGGTGACAGAAACGATGCTGGAGATTGCAAGACAGAATTTTGTCAGACCAATGACCTTTTAATAGCAAATACATTTTTTCACCAACATAAACAGGGATTATACACATGGACTTCACCAGATGGAACACACAGAAACCAGACAGACTACATTTGTGGAAAGAAACCATGGAAAAGCTCCATATCAAATGTCAGAACGAGATCATGGGCTGATTAGGGATCAGATCATAAACTTCTCCTGAGCAAGTTCAAACTGAAACAAGAAAATTAGAACAAGTGTACGAGAGCCAAAGTATGACCTTGAGTATATCCCACCTGAGTTCAGAGACCACCTCAAGAACAGGTTTAGTGCATTAGACACAAATGATAGGAGACCGATGACTTGTGGCATGATATCAAGGGTATTATTCATGAAGAAGGCAAAAGGTTATTAAAAAGACAGGAAAAAAAGAAAAGACAAAATTACATGCCAATGTTGTTGTTGTTGTTGTTAGGTGCTATCGAGTCGGTATCCGACTCATAGCGACCCTCATAGGGTTTTCAATGGCTGACTGTTTTGGGATTGCCTTGGGAGTGGATTGCCAGGTCCTTCTCCCATTTTTGCGGTGCTGGGAATTAAACTCGGGACCTCAGAGACTGCAGCGCAGCGCTGGGATTTAGCTCAGTGAGTAGAGTGCTGCGCTGCAGTCTCTGAGGTCCCGAGTTCAATTCCCAGCACCGCAAAAATGGGAGAAGGACCTGGCAATCCACTCCCAAGGCAATCCCGAAACAGTCTGCCATTGAAAACCCTATGAGGGTCGCTATGAGTCAGATACCGACTCGACAGCACCTAACAACAACAACATGCCAATAGAGACTCTGAAACTTGCCCTTGAACGTTGAGCAGCTAAAGTAAAAGGAAGACGTGATGAAGTTAAGGAATTAAACAGAAGATTTCAAAAGGCAGCTCAAGAAGACAAAAACAAATATTATAAGGACATGTACAAAGAGCTGGAGGCAAAAAAAAACCAAAACGGAAGAACATATTTTGTTTCTCAAGCTTAAGGAAGTAAAGAAAAAAATTCAAGCCTCAAGTGGCAATAGTGAAAGCTTCTACAGGAAAAATAGTAAACAATGCAGGGAACATCAAAAGAAGATGGAAGGAACACACAAAGTTGTTGTACAAAAAAGAACTGGCAGATGACCAACCACTTGCATATGAAGAGGAACCAATGGTATTGGAGGATGAAGTGGAAGCTGCCTTGAAGGAACTGACAAAACTCAAGGCTCCAGGAATTGATGGAATACCAGTAGAGATGTTTCAACAAACAGATGCAGCACTGGAGGTGCTAACATGTTTATGCCAACAGATCTGGAAAACAGCTACCTGGCCAACTGACTGGAAAAGACCCATATTTGTGCCTATACCCAAAAAAGGGGATCCAACTGAATGTGGAAACTATCAAATGATATCATTAATATCACACACAAGCAAAATTTTACAAAAGATCATTCAAAAGTGACTGGAGCAGTATATAGACGGGGAACTGCCAGAAAATCATGTTGGATTCAGAAGAGGGCGGGGAACCAGGGACATCATTGCTGATGTCAGGTGGATATTAGCTGAAAGCAGAGAATATCAGAAAGATTTCTATCCATGTTTTATTAACAATGCAAAGGCATTTGACTGTGTGGATCATAACAAATTACGGATAACACTTTGAAGGATGGGAATACCAGAGCACCTAACTGTTGTTGTTGTTTGTTGTTAGGTGCCGTCGAGTCGGTATCCGACTCATAGCGACCCTCTGTACAACAGGGGAAACACTATTGTCAGCGCTTCTCTGCTGTTCATAGGGTTTTCAATGGCAGATTGATTTTTGGGAGGGGATTGCCAGGTCCTTCTCCCAAGCCTACAGCTTCTGGTGTTCCCAGGCGGTCTCCCATCCAGGTACTAACCAGGCCCGACCCTGCTTAGCTTCCGAGATCTGACGGGATCGGATGCCACAGGGCTACAGCTGCAGGCACCTAACTGTACTCATGAGGAATCTGTACAAGAACCAGGAGGCAGTTGTTCAAATAGAACAAGGAAACACTGCCTGGTTTAAAGTTGAGAAAGGTGTGCATCAGGGCTATATACTTTCACCCTATCTCTTCAATTTATATGCTAAGCAAGTAATTCGAGAAGCTGGACTTTATGAGGAAGAACATGGCATCAGGATTGGAGGAAGGCTCATTAACCTGCATTATGCAGATGAACAACTCTGCCTGCTGAAAGTGAAGAGGATTTAAAACATTTACTGATGAAGATCAAAGAACACAGTCTTCAGTATGGATTGCAACTAAACATCAACAAAACAATATGACTGGGTCAGTATACAACTTCACAATAAATGGAGAAAAGACTGAGATTGTCCATGATTTTCCTTGACTTAGTTCTATAGTCAACACCTGTGGAAGCAGCAGTCAAGAAATCAAAAGACACACTGCTTTGGGAAAAGCTGTGGCAAAAGATATCTTTAGAGTATTGAAAAATAAAGATGTTACACTGAAGACAAAGGTGCGCCTGACTCAGGCCATGGTATGTTCAGTCTCATTATATGGCTGTGAAATCTGGACACTGAATAAAAGAGACAGGAGAAGAAGTGATGCTTTTGAATTATGGTGCTGGAGGCAACTACTGAATACACTATGGATTGCCAAAAGAACTAACAGATCTGTCCTAGATAGAAGAAGTGCAACCAGAGTGCTCCTTGGAAGCAAGGATGGCTAGACTGTATCTTATATTTGGACATGTAGTCAGGAGGGACCAATCCCTGGAGAAGGACATCACTTTTGGGAGCATGGCAGGTCAAGGAAAAAAAGAAAAACCCTCCACCAGATGGACTGACACAGTATCTGCATTAAGGAGCTTAAACATAAATAAGATTGTGTGCCTGACACAGAATCGGGAAGTGTTTCATTCCGCTGTACACAGGGTCACTATGAGTCAGACTTGATGGCACCTAACGATGACGATATTGTGCTGGTCTGGTCAGGGCTCTCCTACTCAACCAGAACTCATAGTCAATCATTTCAACCATGCTGCCATTGGCCCCTGTGAGCACCATGCCCTGCTGGGCCATCACACATTCTTTTTTCCTCTAACTCAGTGCTAACCAAGGGATGGCTGCTCCTTCCCTCCACTTCTGAGCCCTGAAAATTCAGACTATTTTCCTTTAAATAAATTCCCCCAAAATGATTTCACCCCTCTGAAGTCAACGTTTCCCTATTTTATCACCCATTTTTTCCTTCTCTAAGACCTCAGAGAAAGGGATGTCCCTGGATCCATTCCTAAGATGACCTACCTCCATACTACTCCTGTCCATCTGCTCTAGGACTTTACTCAATTCCTTGAACACCTTCAATTTCATCTTCTCCCCTGATGGTGACCCTGAGCCTACCTCAAGTTGCATTTTTATTTCATTCCAGTCACAAAATAATAGTTCATGTCATCTTTATCTCTTAACTTCTCCCTTCTGATTTGCCATCTACATGCTCCCTGTGCAAACAACCCCTTTGGGTCACTAATTATTTATTGTCAAGTCCAGTGGGATCTTCCCATTCTGCAAAGCCTCTCAGTGATAACCACTTCTCCTTTAAAGTCTCTCCTTTCTCCATTTCCTTATCACTAAGTCACTGTGGTCTTCCTCCTTTGTCTCCAACCACTTTGGTCCAATGCCTCTGCTTTGATTAAATTTAAGAGCTCTGCTTTACAGACCAAAGCTTTAAGTATGATCACATTGTAACAGGCTGGCCTTAGCAGCCTCCTTTCAAATACTCTCTTGATGATCACATTCACTGTGAGAGTGGTAACTCCTAAATCCTGACATGATGTTTTCACTCTATTAGCCACATTTCACACACAGATAACTATGTTGAGTAGTTTACAATGGACACCTTATATGATATGAATCCCCTCCTGGTCATTTAATTTTTCAAAAAGAAGTCAATAGAGCAACCCATTGAAAACATGTTTACAAATACTTTAATATAAAATACAACTATAGTTGAATTCCCACAAGCTTGGGTCTACTGATTAAAAATTCTTACATAAACCACCCACACTGCACTGGATGAAACTTTCATTTTATTTTTTAAAGCAGAGAAGAAATTTAGGATGTGTGATATAATCTGTGTACAGAATCTTTCAAAACTTTTTTCTAAATCTTTTCTATTTCCTAAATATACCTTTTCCAGATAATTTAAAAAGCTATTTACCTACATGAAGTCTTCCAAAGCAGTCAGCTTCATTTTATTGCAATTCTCCTTAACATGGAGGCTTCATCATTTTATCTAATATTTAGTTAAACTGCATTATTTTGGTAACAACTAGCAAATTATTATTATTATTATTTTTTTTTTTTTGGTGGTACTGGGGGTTGAACCCAGGGCCTCGCGCCTGCATGCACTGCAAGTGCTGGACCACTGAGCTGTGCCCCCAGCCCATTTTTTTACTTTTTGAGACAGGGTCTCACTAAGTTACACAGACTGTGTCTGGTCTCAAACTTGGGATCCTCCTGCCTCCACCTCCCAAGCTGCTGGGATTACAGGCATGTGCCACCGTGCTGGGCTCTAGCAAATGATTTTATGAGCTAACCCTGGTGTCTCTGGGTAAGTATTCAACTCAGTTTGTAGAAACAAGTATTTGGAGTACTGGGCAGGAGTCTACCAGACAGAAGCACTCAGCATGCTGTGCGTACTGGATGGCATGTTTCACAGAGAAGATAGAGGATAATGGTTATTCTGCCCAGGCACTTAGTTGGAAGTGAAAAAGCAAATGTACACATTAAGGCCATATTAACTAAGGAATCTTATGGAAGTAAAAATATCCAACCCTAGACCTCCTTACCACTACTCCTTCCAGTGGCATAGTACTTCTAGACTTTAATAATGTTATGAGTGATTTTAAGATCTGTCCATGGGATGACAAGCTATTTAAAAAACTAATGATTAATAAATCCTGAATACAGACACATCTACTCAGGGCTAATTCCCCAGGTCCTAAGGGCCATAAAAACCTTATTTCTTCTATATGTGCTTACAATAATGGGATTCCTTCCCCAATAAAAACATAAAATTTGTACTTTTAAGAACCTCCTCTTCCCAGGTGTGGTGGCTCACACCTGTGAGTCCAGATACTCAGGAGACTGAAGCAGGAGGATTGCAAATTTGAGACCAGCTTGGGCAATTTAGTAAGACTCTGTCTTAAAACAGAAAGAATTAAATAAAAATGGCTGTGAATGTTGCTCAGTGGGAGAATGCCTAGCATGCATGAGGCCCTGGGTACAATCCTCAGTATAGGACAACAAAACAAAACAAAAAACCAAAGAAACAAAACAACAAAAAGAAATCATTATATATTTGAATCTATTTTTAAATCCCATTTTTCCCTCGGCTAACAATTTCTGATTTTCTTGGTGTGGGACACTTATGCTTTTAGAATATTAGCAGAACACTCAGAAAGACTGTTCATGGTGGTGGCTAAACAGAGTCTCTTCGTGTTGCCCAGGCTGGTCCTACACTCCCAGGCTAAAGTGATCCTCCCACTTCAGCCTCCTGAGAACCTGGGACTATAGGGTGGTTCTGTGCCCCTATGGTCATGTGCTGCCATGTCTGGTTCTCAGGTGGTGGCGCTGTCCTGGAGGATTATGCAACCTTGGGAGGTGGGACCCAGCTTGGAAGGTGAGACTGAGCTCTGAGGAAGCAGGCCATGGGGCAGGTCTTTGGAGGTTTTACTTGGACCCGGTATTCCAGTAAGCCCTCGCTATTCCTGATCCTTGTGACATGAGGTCCTCAGCTTTAGGCCCTGCCGCATGCCCCACTCCATGCCTGCCCTACTTCTGTGGACTGGGATCTTCTAAACCATCAGCCCCAATATATCAGTCTTCCCAAGTTTGTTTCTGCTGGGTGTTTTGCCACAGTGATGCACAAGCTAATATAAGGTCCGTGCCACTGCATCTAGCACAGGAGCAAACAATTTGTAATGAACATCAGTGCCAAAAATCCAGACAGAATGCAATACTCAATTTGTTGTTGTTGTTAGGTGCCGTCGAGTCGGTATCCGACTCATAGCGGCCCTCATAGGGTTTTCAATGGCTGTTTCGGGATTGCCTTGGGAGTGGGTTGCCAGGCCCTTCTCCCATTTTTGCGGTGCTGGGAATTGAACTCAGGACCTCAGCGACTGCAGCGCAGCGCTCTACCAACTGAGCCAAATCCCAGCCCCCGTTGTTGTTGTTAGGTGCCGTCAAGTCGGTATCCGACTCATAGCGACCCTCATAGGGTTTTCAATGGATGACTGTTTCAGGATTGCCTTGGGAGTGGATTGCCAGGTTCTTCTCCCATTTTTGCGGTGCTGGGAATTGAACTTGGGACCTCAGAAACTGCAGTGCAGTGCTCTACCCACTGAGCTAAATCCCAGCCCCAATACTCAATTTAGGGTTAGCTTAAATTTAAGAGTTTAAATTGTCCTGTGGGTGGGTCTGATGTGCTGTTCAATGTTGTGCATAGTTAGGCATGTGTGTATGAATGAGATATTTTGGCCTAAATTGAATTTTTCTATCAAGCAATAGTTAACACTGCCTAACCTTTTGCAAACTAGTTTCTTCTGTGAATATCGTCATACTAAAAAAAGAATGCTTCAGTACTGAGATGCAAGTAAAGCTGACATTTTACATAATGTGTGTCCCAGCCTGTCTTTTAATATTAACTTCATTGTTTTTTTCCATCTTTAACATTATATAAGAACATGCCAAATTAGTCAACTGAAAGAATGAGAGGAAAAAAAGCATTTCATGAGAATTCCAAATCCTTTTTTAAACCACTGAAGGAAAATAACATCCACTGAGTAGTGGTTCACAAATTGAATAAGTACAGTTATGGCCATGATAATACACTGTACCACATGATCATTTAACATTACTTTCAACAACTGGTCATGAGCGTAATCATTTATTACAGCTACAGTAGGTCAAATAGAAATCTAGACAAAACAAGCCTCTTCAATTATAGCCATAGCAGGAAATAGCCTTTATGCCTTTTATCTTGAAGATTAGTCACTTTTTCTAAAACATCCAAACAGATCAGACACATAGACAGCTCAACTATAAATGATATACTGGAAAATCTTTACTCATTTAGTATGTCTAGAGGCCAATGCTCGTTTATGTGAAATATAATAAGCATGAAACAAATCAGAAGTGATTTCATAAGTAATTTAAAGTCTTCCTGGTAACTGAAATGAGTCTCTCTGAGAATAGTAATTTCTACTACTTAATTGATAATGAATAATTGAAAATGGCAAACTGGAAGGGGTTTGGGCTGATGGAAAGTTTATGCTTTTCTATTTTTTCACTAGTGTTTCTCTGTGACTGGTCCGGGTCAATATGACCAAGAACTATTCTCCAATATCCCTCCTTCAAAAGCTCCCCTAAAATGAAGAGGTAATGCTGGGATGGTTTTGAATCTCAGAATGTATTTCATCAGAGTCTCTAATTTTACAGATGGAGAAACTGAGCCTGAAAAAGCGGGAGACTCTTCACAGTCACAAGACAGTGTCAGAGCAGGACCCAGCTCTGACTCTGGAAACATCTGAAGATGTTCCAGTGACTGTGGGACCCACCCTGAGCTTCAACGACACCACCTCTCTATGTGATGTGGACTTTGCACAGCAGAAGCTACAACATTCTTAAACAATAATTCTCAACCTCAAAAGTTAGCACTATGTCTTCCTAACGCACCCCTCATGATGGTCATTCACACAAACTCCCACATGGCACATGTGTTACAGTTAGAAGAAAGTGTCAAAATGACTTGAGATGAAATAAAACCTATACAAACAGTACTGAGCAAACTTCTGTTCTGTGATGTAAACTGATCTAAAGACAATGGACTGAATTCTTTTCATCATCCTCAAGATAGAATATCTGACATCATTAACTCTTAACTACTTTAAAGGGAAGAATTGAACACAAAATTACCTTTGAAGGTTTCAAGCTCCTTCCTGTAGGGGGAAAAAAAAAGGAAAATGCAAGTTTAAAATAATCTATTCCCAGAGGAAACTGCCCTTACATTGCAATAGAAATGTACGTACTTTAAATATCCAGAGTGGTAGGTAGTTCTGGACACTCACATATCAGTTACGCTTCACTGAAGTTACCGATACAATTAGATTAAAGCAACTATTTTCAGTTACTTCTGCTGTTAACAAAATTCAAATTATTAACACACTAAAACATTCCAATAATACAGAGGACATTTTAATGCCAGCTCTGAATTATCTCATACGTGTAAGAATCCACCTTGAAAAGCACTTATAATTTATGCTCCATTGATAAATATGGAAATAGATTTTTAAGATCTTTGATTTAAAAATGTCCAAAATAAGAGTAGTCACTTTGCCTTTTGTAGCAAAAGAGGAAAGGAGAAAAGCACATGTCAAAAGACTTGCCACAAAAGGGCTCAACCTCCAGGAATCTTCTGGTTTGGTATTTTGTTAATGTCAATTAAGGATGCTGAAAAGTAAACTTCCCTGGGGAAATGTACAGTGGAGAAAAGCAGATGATTGACTGTAAAATAAATATTCTATGACAAGAAGCCAAACCAAGTTGTTTTCAGGTTTCCCCTCATAATTCTGTAATTATATATATTTTCCTCAGGACCAGTACTAATAAAAAGTGATTTTGAGGAGGTGGGTTTCTTTAGTAAAGGCTTGCTATCCCACTCAAAGTATGAAACCATCATCTGTTATTTGCACTCCAGGATTTACTAGAAGTCTAGAGCTGTTTGAATTCTTAAGTCAGTATCCCATTCTCCTAATTACAATACTCTTCATGTTCCAAAACAGCTGGTGACAATTACCAGCTGGTGAGCAGGCCTGGCAAGCGGCCTACTGACAGGCCAAGCAGACAATGTTCTTGCCATAGCTAAAGTGAAGGTTCCTAATCAGATGGTCACCCTATTCCCCCTTTCTAAAAAAAAAACACCCTGTCATTTATAATAATTCTCCAGTTCCACAGTTCATAAACTAGAAAGAGAATATAATTTTCAATTTTATATTTTCAAAAAACTGTGTGATGGTTTCCTTTCAACCGATAGTCAACTTGGTTCTTAAAAGCTTGCTTGCGTAAGTTAAAGACTCCTAAAACCTACTTTATAATCCAATCACAGGATGAAAGTGAATGTGCCCCCTGAAAGAACCGGAAGAGACACCTTCACTTGGCCTCTTGGTAGCACCTCCGTGGGTGTGCTGGAGGGGCAGTTGACAGAGTACTCAACGTTCTAATGAATAATTCTTTTCTCCATAATTACAATCGTCAGAGAGTTTCTGATGTGCTTTTTTCAGAATGTGATTGGAAGCAAAATTTCTAAAGAAGGTGCTTCCAGTTTTAAGAAGGAGGAACTCAGAACAGTAATATCCCACACTGCTCTTCCCCTGTCCTCATCCTCAAATGCCAACAACTGTCAAACAAGGGACCCAGTGTTTGGGACATGGGTGAGCACCTGCACAGTGCAGCATGCTGCCATCCCCGTGAGCCTCCCGCCTGCCACTGAGAAGGCAGGATGAGCCCGGCACAGTGCTGGCCTGGACATCGTCGACTTACATATCACAACCCACAGCTCCACAACTGTCAGCAAAAATCCTAAGAAACCTCCTTTTCTCGAGTAAATCCTTCCTATACTCAGTTCCTAAAGGAGATGGGCTGGGGTAGTGGTCGTACAGATAACTGACATATGGTAAAATTTAGCACCACTGGAACTTTTCCTGAACTGATCAATCAAAGCAACCTACAGGGTGGACCCCACCTTCCAGCAGCGGTAATGAGCATTTTTAGAGACAGGGAAGATGTGAGAAGAGGCATGGGGGCCCAGGGTGCTGGCTCCAGGGGAAACACACTTCCCAGCTGCAGTGCCTCCACGAGCCCTCCTCACCCTGAAGCAAACACTGCAGAATGGCAGGCTGAGCGAAGTCAAAGGAGCTCAGATCACAAGTGGAGGGTTCTCAGAGCCAAGTCCACGAGATTTGGTTTTCTTTCTAGCAGGAGAACAGCATGAGCACAGCTGTGCTTTAGGAAAAACACCCAGGTGTGATGGACAAGTGTACTGGCAAGGGAGAGAGGAAAAGCAGAGAACATTTAGGAAACCATGGGTGAATTTGGAGAAGAGCAAATTAATGCCTGACAAGAGCAATGTAAGATGCAATGGTACTGAACAGGAAGTCTCCAATTCGAAAACTGCCAAAGTTGATCTAGTAGTTCATGACACCTGATTAAACAGGAGTAAAAAGCTCTACCACTGTAGTGTCCAATCCCATCAGATCTCGGAAGTTGAGCAGGGTTGGGCCTGGTTAGTTCTGGGATGGGAGACCACCTGGGAACACCAGGTGCTGTAGGCTTGGGAGAAGGACCCAGCAACCCACTTCCAAAAAATCAATCTGCCATTGAAAACCCTATGAATAGCAGAGAAGCGCTGACAACAGTGTTTCGCCTGTTGTACACAGGGTCGCTGTGAGTCAGATACTGACTTGATGGCGTCTAACAACAACAAAAAGCAGAGGATGAAAATGAGTACATTAAGTGTGTCATTTCTTGTCTGGACTGCCAGGAGGCAAATCACTAACAGAAAACTGTAGAAGGGGAATGGGTCCTGGACGGCAGTGCACACATTTAGTTTGGGACACGTGCTGACATGATTGGGAAGGCCAGAAGCCTAAATCTAGGGCTGCTGTAGACAGGCTCACTACCCACTCTAGCCTGCCCACGTATTTAGCCCCCATAATTCCTGCTCCCTCAAATCTTGTTAAACAAAGCTTGTGGGAGGGCAATGTTCCAGACTGAGCTCCTGCACTAATCCCCAAAAGACCAGACCAATCAAAATGGAACCTCTCACGCCAAGTGCCACATACTCAAATGGAAGCTTTAAGAAAGAAGATCCCCAAACAGACCAGCTTTTCCCAAAGACAGGAGATTCTAATTGGTATAATCTGGATATGGTTTAAGTGTGTCCCCAAGGGTTCACAGGTTGGAATTGTTCTCAGTACCACAGAGTGCTAAGAGTAGTGGGACTTTTAAGAGGCGGAGCCTGGTAGGTTGTCACTGGGGCACTGTCCTTGGAAGGGATGAAGTAGCTTTAGAGAGACCCCAGTGAGTTCCCAGGAGAATGAGTTATTAGGAAAGAGCAGGACTGGTACCTTCCAGCTATCTTCTCTGGCTTCTTCTCTCACCTTGCCATCTCTTGTGCACATGCTCCCTTCACGGGACACCATCTGCCATGATGCCCTCACCAGAGCCCAGCAGAAGCTGGCACCACACTCATGAGCCTCCAGAAATGTATGCTATTTAAACCTTTTTCTATATTATGTTAGCAGTCTCAGGTATTTTGTTATACCAATGGGAAAAGAACTAATATATCAATATACCTGAGTCAGTATAATAAGGAAGCCCCCTCTGCTTTAACCATTATAAAAAAGTAACCTGATGTAACCTGAAATTAACTTGTATGATTTGAATATGGTTAGTCCTCACCAAAACTCATGTTGGGCTTAATTCCCCAATTCGGCAGAGTTGGGAGGTAGGGGCTAGTGGGAGGTATCTGGGCCATGGGGGCAGAGCCCATATGGATAGATTAACACCATCCTGGAGAAGTGAGTTCTCACAGGACCAGTTTAGTTACCATGGTGGTGGAGGGAGTGTTATAAAACAAAGCTGCCCCTCATGCTCTCTTTGTACACACTCACTTGCACTTCCACTTCTCCTCCACATGTGGAGCATCAGGACCCCCTCACCAGAAACCAAGAAAATACAATCAACCAATCACAACACTTGTAGGCTCCAGAACTGTGAGCTGAGTCAACTTTTCTTTATAAAGTACCCAGGCTTAGGTATTCTCTTCCAGCAACAGAAAACAAAACTTAAGGTGTTAACCAATCTGTTTTATTCCTTACTATTCAGTTCTATTGTTCCCACCTTACAAAACCCACTGCTCTGTTCCTGCCTCTGTTCCTGTAGTGGGGAGTTTTCACTCTGTTTTACAGAATGGAGCTGTCCTGATTCATGAATCATGAATGAAAGTCAAGCAGATCTATGTCTAAATTTGTTCTGTCTGTTGGTAGTTCTGGTGACCACAGGAAAGAAGCTGAAGGAGACTTGTGTAGCCCTGGGACTACTGAAGGAGCACAGGGAAGGTGTTGCTGGCCTCCTTTGGGGGTTCTTTGCCTTCCTCACCGCACTCTGTTTGTTGTAGATCCTCTCGGTTCTGAAGTTCTGCTCTCTTTTGCTCTGAGCTCCTTGACTCATTGGATTTGGGGAAACCAAGGGTTAATCTGTGCTGTGGAGGGCACTTGGCCTTGGAGTTCTTGATGGCTGATGAGCCAGTGATCAGAACTGCAGATTTAAAGATAAGCTAATGCAGATGCCGTAAGTGGTTACTACTGCAGGGGGTGTGAACTCCGGCTTCTAGAATTCGTAGAAATTTAGGTTTTCTCCTCTTCACTTTTTCTCTTCTAGTCCACTAAGAAAAATCACTGGCTACGTTCGACAAGCGGATCTCAGCAACAAAAGCACAAGCTGCTGGATGGGCACAGGCTGAGCATTTATGAGCTATGAAAGCATTAGCCACAAAAAGTAAGACTTCCATGAGGGGACAAGCTGGTACGGAATGGACTGGTTGACACGAGGTCACCATCAAGCTCAAGAAAATGTCTGTGCAGCAAGGCACACAGGAGCACTATGCAGCTGACACCTTGCCTCTGAAAGATGCAAGATAACAAGAAAATGGGACCCTCAGTTTCTACAGACCTCATCCCCTTCCAGGACACCTGCCCTTCCCATGTGTAAGAAATGTGGCTCTGCAAACGGCAAGTATGAAATGAGTTGCAACATTTTAGTGAAGAGGTCATGTAGAATCAGTGACCTTCTACAGAACATTCCAGGAGAATGAGACTGTTCACTACTCCCCAGGGCCTTAAGTATGCAAGACCAGTGGTCTACGACTCAGCTGCGAACA
Source organism: Pedetes capensis (assembly GCA_007922755.1). Taxonomy (NCBI): domain Eukaryota; kingdom Metazoa; phylum Chordata; class Mammalia; order Rodentia; family Pedetidae; genus Pedetes; species Pedetes capensis. Next base: position 156,432 of record VMDO01000274.1, on the reverse strand, counting down.
CCCCCAGCCCTAGAACGAGACTCTCACTTTAACTGGCATTCAGAACCCTCAAGGAGATGATAAGATTCTACACAAGCACCACAAGACAAGACCACCATGAACGAAAGCAAAAACTAAACAAGACCGCCATGAAACAAAGCAAAAACATAAACAAGACCATCATGAAACAATGCAAAAACTAAACAAGACCACCACAAAACAAAGCAGAAACAAAGCCACAACACAAGAACTTCCTAAACCTAAGGACTATTCAAAAGTTTTGAGGGTCTTCAAAAGACCCTTACTGTCTTCTAAAGAATTCAGGGTTTAGTCAGACTTGGTGGCACAGGTTTGTAATCCTAAGACTGGGGAGACTGAGGCAGGAGGCACATGAGTTCAAGGCCAGTCTGGGCTATTTACTGAGTCTGTCTCAACAACAACAACAACAACAACAACAACAACAACAACAAATAAGGGTTTGGGGAGCTGTGACGCCAAGACATCTGACCTCGACAGACTAACATACACATTGGTGGGATCTGGAAAAGCCCAAAGACACACGGAGGAGGAACACTGGTCTGGTCTGCCTAAGAATGACATCAGAGACCCAATAAGCCTCGCCTGGTCCATGTAAGAGCAAGGTCTGGCAAACAGCAAAGGGCCTCCTGAGAGCCCTTCCACAAGCACCTCTGCCAACCTCAATCGGTCTACCACCCAAGACAGCAGACAGAAGGAGGACAGGCAGTCACAGACGTTAAGGTTCACTGGGAAGCCCCTTTCTTGTGGCATGTGGGGCTTGCATGGCATTGACGATACAACTCGGCCAACCACAGCTGCTCTCTTCGTAAACCCATTCTCTCCCAAGACCAGCAGGCTCATGAAAAACAAAAGATGGGACAAGAGGCTGCAGGGCTGCCTGAACTGGTAATTACAGCAGAACATTTCCAGAGGACCTTCTGAACAAGATAAGACACAAAAGGCTTCCAAATTAATGGCACTGCAATTACAGCAGCTCCATGGCAACTAACAACCTAGAATGATCTCTGGGCCAGTATGGGGCATGTCTCCAATAAGTGATCCTGCAAACAGCAGCTTAATCTATGCAAGTGACTCCAGGATTCTTTTCTAAACAAACATTCTTTTTCATTTTGTGACACACCAGGGTCAACTTAGTGGACAGGGACCTTCTAAGCTAAAAGATCCAATGCTGCTGGCCTCTAGTGGCCATCTGACTCTGGAATTTCCTTACCCACCTGGGCCATGTCTTCTATGCACTGTGCAGTCTGACCTGCATACAGAAGACAGGGACAGTCCACAGAATGCCCTGACTTATTGACGTACCCAAAAGCTTATGGGCCACTTCTCATACTGACAGTGGAGGAATACGAAAAACAGAGCCCATTAAAATTCAGACTCTGCTACGCCTCTTCCCCAATTAACTCAATACTTGTGAAAGCCCAACACCATACAAGGTTTTATGCCAATAATACAAGACTTAATAGCTCAAAGATTCATTATCCCATGAATCAGTTCTTACGATACCTCACAATTACCCCAAGAAAAACCTACTGGATGAGGATAGAAACTTGTTCAGATCCCAGTGCCATTAACAGGGTAGTTATTTCCTCATTTCCCAGTGGTTTTAAACCCTAATATTCTTTAGGCACAGGTTCCCCCAGATTCTAAATAGACTACAGGGGGAGGCCTATGTTCAGGTGACCCTATTTGCTGTCACCTGGAATAATCAATAATACAAGCGGACAATCAAGTCTCTGAGTTCACTAATACCACCTCCTATTTCTCTCAAGTGTTCTTTTGAAACCAGAGCACCCTCTGGTTTCCTAGTGGTTTTGCAAGATGGTCTCTTACTTTGACCACTGAGGAAGCACCCCAGCAGGACTCCTTCTATTTATTACAACGGAAAAGGGATGCAGCATCTCCTGAGACAAATCACAGGTGGAGTATTTCTAACCAGAAATGCCTGGGACAAGAAATGTCCAAGATTTCAATATTTTGGATTCTAGAATATTTCCATAGACTGTACTGGCTGAGCATCCTTAATCCAAAATATTCCCAAATCCAAAACATTTCCCCTGCTGATACAAAAACTGGTTAAAGCTTCTGTAATGACATTTATCTCTGCACATCGATTGTAGAAAGTTTTCTTAATTCTGAGCTTACCCAACATCCTTCTATGAGCAGATTAACCTTCTATGAAATCCTTTTGCTCTTGCCTTCTGATCTTTATCCACAACACTGCAACACACACAATCCTGCTACTCTGTGGCCCTTATCTGATCAAGATAAATGACATGGCTGTAAAATGGTAACCTCTGAATTAGTCACTGTCAATCCTGATTTGTGGGACATTCCTTTACAAAATCCTGATTTGGTCCTTTGTGTGGACTGACCTTATGCTAGAGATCAGTCAGGATACTTCTGTGCTGGGGACCATCACAACCCAACATGAACTCATTAGAAACAACAAACTGCCCCACCTCAGAAGGCAGGACTTTATGCTCTTACCTACACTTGCATTTCTCTAAAAACCAGTCAGTCACCACTTACACTGATGGTTGCTATGCTTTTGAGGTGGTTCATGATTTTGGAACGCTTTGGAAAAGAGGTTTCCTCACCTCTGCAGGCATCCCAGGAACACACAGCCCACAAGCTGATGGGCTCCTGGTCGCCATACTGCTGCTACAGATGGCTTTATAAACATAGAGGATCGTACAGAGAGAACAGACAGAAGAGAAGGAAAATGCTCCTGCTGACTTTTCACGCTAAAAATGTTGGCTTATGACAGTTCAAAACTTTCTAGGTTTTCATTAGAAGGTTACTAAAAGTTAAAAATTCTAACCAATACATGGTAATTAAAACTAGAAATGAGGGCTGGGGATGTGTATCAGTGGCAGAGCACTTGCCTAGCATGTGCAAGTACTTAGGTTGAATGCACAGCACTGGAAAAAAAAACAACCTAGAAATAATAAAGGAAACAACTTCGTATGAGAGAACAGACAGACATGTTTTTGGTAAGTGAAGCTATGAAGCATGTAAAATGTGTTTTTGTTAAGGGAAAAGCAGTTATTTTGGTCCTAAAGTAGAATGATTGGTTGTTTCAAAACGAGAAAGAAGGAAAATAAGGCACAAAAATTGAATGGATGAGAAAGTTGCTGGTTTGTAAAGGGAACTGTACAGAATATTATGAAAGCAATTTTATATCTGATCAAGCTGGTTAAGATTGCTGTTGTTCTCACGTGCCATCAAGTTGATGTCTGACTCAAAGTGATCCTATGTGCAATAGGTGAAACAGGGTTTTCAATGGCTGATTATGTTTTGGGAGTGGGTTGCTGGTCCTTTTCCTAAGCCTTATAGCACCTGGTGTTCCCAGGCGGTCTCCCATCCAAGTACTAACAAGGCCCAACCCTGCTTAGCTTCCAAGATCTGATGGGATCGGATGACACAAGGGTACGGCTGCAGGCCAGGTTAAGATTAGAAGGGAATTATTTTTAAAGTTTTCTGAAAATTGAGCATTAATATTGATAGTACACCGATGCAGGGCTGGGGTATATCACTCAATGGTAGAGTGCATACCTAGCATGTGTGAGGTCCCAGGGGTTGACCCACAGCACTGGAGAAAAAAGAAAAGAAAAAAAGTAATCTCATGTAAAACTATAATTTGGTTCTTTCTGCTAGTATATGGTTTCCTTGGAGTATTGATCTGGGTTTTTTAGTGTTTGTGGTAGCTGGGGGTTGAACCCAGGGCCTCACACATACTTTGCAAGAGCTCTACCACAGAGCTGCACCTCCAGCCCATTTTTTAATTTGATTCAGGCTCTTGGTAAATTATGCAGGCTCCTCTGATCTGAAAGTTGCAATCCTCCTGCCTCTGCCTCTTGAGTTGCTGAGATGAGAAGAGTGCGCCATAGCTTCTAGGTTTTAATCTGCTTTTAATAGAAAGTAGTAAAAGGACTTAAGGTCTTACCTTAAGATCTTTGATAGATTTTGAGTTGATTTGTGTACAGACAGAGAGGGATCTAGTTCTAGTCATCTACATGAAGATATCCAGTTCACCCGCTGCCATTTGTTGAAGAAGTTGTCTTTTCTCCAACTTATATTTTTGGCACCTTTGTCAAATATCAGGTGGCTGTAGCTGCATGGGTTTATTCTGGATCCTCTATTCCTTTGATCTACATGTCTGTTTTTGTGTCAGTACCAGGCTATTTTTGTTACTATGGCTCTGTACAATAATTTGAAATCAAGTATTGTGACATCCCTTGAATTTCTCATGTTTAGGATATTGTTGTTAGGTGCTGTTTCATTGGGTCTGACTCACAGTGACCCTACGTACAACAGATGAAACAGTACCTCACACTGCCATGCCCAGCATTATGTCACTGCTTTGCTGCTATTCATAGTTTTCAATGGCTGATGGTTTCAGGAATGGGCTGTCAGGTCTTTCTCCTAAGCCTACAGCATTCAGTATTCTCAGGCAGTCTCCCACCCAAGCACTGACCCTGCTTAGTTTCTGAGATCTGATGAGATCAGATGCCAAAAAAGATTTACAGTCTTTTGTGTTTCCACTTGAATTTTAGGATTGTTGTTTTCTATTTCTGTGAAGAATGTTATAGGAATTTTGATGTGGAATGCACTGAATTTAAATAGCCATTTTCACAATATTAATTCTTCTGATCCATGAGCACTGCAGGACGTCTTTTTACCTTCCAATGGTTTTTTTTTTTTCTTCCTTTCTTCATTGTTTTAAAGTTTTCCTTGTAGAAGTCTCTCATGTTCTTGGCTAGGTTTATTCCTGAGGTGTTTTTTTTTTTTTTTTTAAGCTATTGTGAATGGGATTGTTTTCCAGCCTGGTTATTAATCGTATACAAAAAAGCTACTGATTTTTGTAGATTCATTTTGCATTTGCTATTTTGGTGAAAGTGTTTATTATCATTAAGAGTTTGCAGAGTCTTTAGTGTCTTTTAGGTATAAGATCATATCATCTACAAATAGGGATAATTTGACTTCTTCCTTTCCTATTTGGACCCATTTTTTTCTCATGTCTTATTGCTAAGGTTGAGCTCAATAACTATACTAAATAACAGTGGAGAGAGTGGACACCCTTGTCTCAGTCATGATTTTAGAGTAAATGCTTTCCATTTTTTCCCTACTTAGTACATTGGCTATAGGTTTTTCATGTATTGTTTTTATTGTGTTGAGGTATGTTCCTTCTATACCTAGTTTCTTCAGGGCTTTTACTATGAAGGAATATTGAAAATTTTCAAAAATCTTTTCTGCATCTATTGAGATGATCATGTGATTTCTGTCTCTCAATCTATGTGCTGTATTACATTTATTGACTTGCATATGCTGAACTACCCTTGCATGCCTGGCATGAAACAAACTTGATCATAGTGCATGATCTTTTTTACGGTGTTGTTTAAGTCTCAACTTGCAAGTATTTTATTAAGAATTTCTGCATCTATGTTCATCAGGGAAATTGGTCTGTAGTTTTCTTGTGTTCTTATCTTGTTCTGGTATCAGGGTAATACTGGCATCATAGAATGAGTCTGGCAGTATTCCTTCTACTTCTATTTTATGGAATAGTTTGAGAAACACTGGTGTTAATTCTTCTTTAAAGGTATTGTAGAATTCAGCAGTGCATCTATCTAGTACTGTTTTTGTTTGATGGAACATTCTTTAACTGCTTCAGTCTTGCTGCTCTGTTATAGATCTAAGTTTTTTATATCCTCTTGGTTTAATTTTGGTAGGTCGTGTGTCTAGGAATTCATTCATTTCATTGAGGTTTTCCAGGTTTATAAAGTATAAGCTTTCAACATATTATCTAATGATTCCCTGGATTTCATTTGCATCTGTTGTAATATCCCTTTTTCATCACCAATTTTATTAATTTGAGTGCTCTCTCTCTCTTCCTTTTGGTTAGTCTGACTAAAAGTTTGTTGATCCTGGTGTTTATATATCACACCAGTTCTTGTTTTTTTCAGAGATGTTCTCGTAAATATGAAATTATTTTAGTCTTCACTTGAATATGGCTAACAGTGTGCTGTTTCTCTATGCTTTCTTTACCTAATAGGCTGAGGTATTTTAGAGATGGGACAGGCAGAGACACACTTATCTTCTGCCCCACTGCTATGACATCAGTGGTTGAGGCAACAAGCCCATCAATTCTTCATCAGTTTTTTTTGTATTGTTCTTTTAGCCTCCATTTCATTGATTTCTGTCATGATCTTTATTATTGTTTTCATCTACTGATTTTGGGTTTTGCTTGTTCTTGTTTTTCTAGGACCTTGAGGTGCATCATTATTTATTTGAGTCCTCTCTGATTTTTTAATGTAGGCACTCATAGCTGTAAACACTTAGAACTGCCTTTGTTGTATCCCAAAGGTTTTGGTAGATTTGTTTTCATTTTCATTTGATTCTAGGAACTTTCTAGTTTCTTCCTTGATTTCTTCGGTGATCCACTGATCATTTAAGAGTGTATTGTTCAATCTCCCATGTATTTGTATAATCTCTGCTGTTGCTCTTGCTGTTGATTCTAGTTTTATTTCATTATGGTCTGAAAAGATGTAAGAAATTATTTTGATTTTTCTGTATTTGTTAAGATTGGATTTATGGCCTAAAATATCATCTATTTTAGAGAAAATTCAATGGGTTGTTGAGAAGAATGTATTCTGTACCTTTTGGATGGAATATTCTGTTGTTGTTGTCAGGTGCTGTTGAGTAGAGTCCAACTCATAGTGACCCTATGGACAACAGAATGAAACATTCCCTGACTCTCTGCCAGGCACACAATCTTCTTCATGTATAAGCCCATTGTTGCAGCCACTGTGTCAATCGATCTAGTTGAGGGTCTTCCTTTTTCTTTAGATGTCTATTAAGTCCATTTGAATTATTGTGCTACTTAACTCTGAAGTTTCTTTGTTGATTTTTTTGTCTTAATGTTCTGTCTATTGATGAGAGTGGAGTACTGAAGTCACCCACTGATATTGTATCTAGACCTATCTGTTCCTTTAAGTGTTATTTTTTTTCTTTAATGAAGTTGTGTGCATCAATATTTGGTGCCTATATATTTATAGTTTTTACATCTTCTTGATGGATTATTCTTTTTTTTTTTTTTTTTACTGTGTAGTGACCTCCTTTATCTCTTCTCAGTAATTTTAGTTTGGTAGCTACTTCATCTGATATGAGTGGCTTTTTTTGTTTTTGCTTTTGTTTTTTTTGGCTTTCACTTGCTGGGTATATCGATTTCCATCCTTTCACTTACAATCTGTGAGAGTCCTGCCAGAGAGATATATCTCTTAGAGATGACACATGGTTGGATTTTACTTTTTAATCCAGTCAGCTAGACTATGTCTTTTAATTGTTGTTTTTGTTAGGTACTGCTGAGTTGGATCCGACTCATAATGACCTTCATAGGGTTTTTGATGGCTAATTGTTTTTAAGATTGCTTCAGGAGTGGATTGCCCTGTCCTTCTCCTATTTTTGTGGTGCTAGGGATTGAACCTAGGTCCTCAGAGACTGTGGAGCAGCGCTCCACCAGCTAAGCTAAACCCCAGCCATTGAGTTATTATTGAGAGAGATTTACTGATTCTTATAATTGTACTGGGGGTTTTCCTAGTTGTTTCATATATTATTTGTTCTTTACTATCTCCCTTATTCATATTTGAGGTTTGCTAGTTTTTTGAGTTGGGCATGATTGATTCTTTCCTAGCTCTCTTTAGTTTATCTGTTCCTTTCTTGAAATTTATTCTTTCCTGCACCCTTGTGGTTGAGATTGTCTTTTTAGTTCCTGTGTGTACAGAATTCCTTTCAGTATCTTCTGCAATGATGGCTTGCTGGTCATGAATTGCTTTAGTGTGTGCTTGTCTTGGAAAGCCTTTATTTTTCCACTGATTTTAATTGGTAACTTTGCTGCATATAATAATCTTAGCTGGCAGTTATTTATTTTTAGGACTTGAAATATATTCCATGCTTTTCTTAGATTTTAAGGTTTGTGCTGACAGGTCTCATGTTACTCTGATGGATTTGGCTTTGTGAGCTGGTGTTCTTCTCTTAGATCTTTTAATATTGTGTTCTTTGATCTGTAGTCTTGGCATTTTAACTAAAATGTGCTGTGGAAAAGGTCTTTTTCAGTCTTGTCTGTTTGGGGTTCTAAGCACTTCTTGTGGCAGGATGCCCATTTCCCCAGATTTGGAGATTTTCTGCTATAATTTTATTGCACGTGCTTTCTATGCTTTTAGTTTTTGTCTCAGCTCCTCCTTTTACCCCCTGGATTTTTAGATTTGGCTTCTTGATCCTATCCCAGAGTTCTTGGAAGTTGTGGTCATATTCATTTTTGTTTCCGTATTGATATCTGGATGTAGTATTTCCTCAACCTGAAGTGAAACAGAAACTCCCAAATTGTAATGGATCATAAAAAATACCATTCCAAATTTAATAAACTGATTCTAAGACACTAAAAGTTATAAATTCATAACATATAATGCACAAGGATATATAACCAAGCTATCTTTGGAAAAGCCTGCAGCCATACCACTGTGGCATCCAATCCAGTCAGATCGTGGAAACTAAGCAGGGTTGGGCCTGGTCAGTACTTGGATGGGAGACCACCTGGGAACACCAGGTGCTATGGGCTCGGGAGAAGGACCTGCTAGCCTGCTCCCAAAAATCAATCAAACATTGAAAACCCTATGAATAGCAGAGAAGCACTGACAATACTGCTTCACCTGTTGTACATATGGTTGCTATGAGTCGGACACTGACTGAATGGCACCTAATGTCATCATCTTTGGAAAAATCATTACCTTTATTTAACCCAGGACAATAATTATATTTTGCTAAAATTTCCCATTTTGGTGCTGGGAACAGAACCCAGGGCCTTGAGCGTGCCAGGCAAACACATTACCACTGAGTTACCCTCTCATAATCCCCAACAATTAACCTTTCTCAAGATTGTTGTATCATCAGTTTTGACTATTCTCTACCACAAAGATATACTTCAGGTTTTTATCTTTCTTAATGCTAGAAAGAAAATCCTTTATCAACCCCAATCTACAGAATGGCATTTACACAAATGGGAGAAAAAGTTCAGGAAAAGAAGACTATAACCACTTAGAGAAATATTTATTATTTTTAAAGAATTAGGTAAGGAAATGTCTTTTTAATATTGCTGGCAAACAGATACTCATTGTTCAAATAAAATCTGAAGAATTTATGTATCAGTCCTAAACTTTATTTACCATCAAACCAAGGATCTACTAAACTGTTAAATATCCTAGCTACATCTGTTCTTGTGACTGCATACAAAGTTACTGGCTGCCAAAAATTATTCTCTAACAAATACTTCCTTGCCAACTCATAGGTTTATGTTTAATTTTGAAAGAAAATGTAAGATGTGATTACACATTCATAAAACCAACAAAATCACAGCTCTCAGTGTGTTTTCAAGGGCACTGGCCTAGACAGTATGATTACTATATTACAATAAATGAAATAAAATATAAGCTTGAAGTTTTTTCAATAAGCCACCTGGGAACTGTCTGAAATCTAGCATCTAGTATGGAAGCGAAAGCAAAAAGAGAAAATGAAGAAGAGACACAAAATTTGGGCCTTTTAAAATATTTTCCATGTTTCTACTTAACTTTTGAACTTACAGAATGCTGCCCTCATCTGCTAACTCTAACATCTGCGTCAGTGCTGAATGGTTATGGTTGACTAGTTGTCCTTAATATGTTTGCTTAGTAATCTTTGACTACATGCCAGACATTCTGATTTATCTAGTTGGGTGCTACATATTTTTGTATTCCTAAAAATATCCCTAAGCTGTGTTTGGGATACAGTTAACTTAACTAGAAACGGTTTGATCCTTTTGCCATTTGCTTCGTGACTTGGTTCCCAGGTCTGGTGCTGTGCTCAGTCCAAGGCCAGTCAAACCCCCAGTCAGGCAGGGCCTGCTTCCCCGAGTCCAGGCCTGGTGTGAGCCCAGACCCTGTTAGCTAGTCTTTGCAGGTGGTCTTCCCTTCCACGTTGGAGGGCTCCCTCATACAGTTTGTCAGTGCTCTATTCAGAACACAAGGGGAATCCTCTGTGAGCTGCTCTCCCCTCTTTAGTACTGTGTCCTGGAAACTTTCTCCTCCTTGGTCTCCTCCCTCGGTCACCCAGGCTCTCCCTGGTTCCCTCTCTCCACTGTGTCCTGGAAACTCGCACCGGGAGCGGAGCAGCCCCAGGGCTCACCTCACCTGCATCTTGTCAGTCACGTGCCCTCACATCTCTTCACTGCCCTAGGCCTAGTGTCTTAAGTGTTGCCTCGTTTCTGTTGTCTGGTCTTTTGACTGTCTGGCAGGAGAGGTCGTCTGGTCCCTGGCACTCCGCCCTGGGGAAGCAGGAGACCCCTTCCTTTGTGTAAGAGCAATGTCTAGGGAGGCAGTCTCCTGCTCTACTTCCTACTTCACCATACGGACAGACTCCACTGCGGAACCTCAGGAACTGCCGCTGCCTCCCAGCTGCCCTCCAGTGATAAGCTCTGGGCCTTCCTGTTAGGTCCCCAAGGCATCTTCACCCTGGATGGTGTCAGTGTTTCCTTCCATCCCACTCCTAGCAAAGGCAGCCCCGTGTGCTTCCCGCCACTAGCCCCTGCCTTCTGGGACCGACCAGTCAGACCTTTGGCCATAGCATCTGCCCAGGTTAGTTTGGACAGTCACTTCTGGAAGCTTTGAGGGCTGGTGGGTGATCCTCTAGAACACACACTAGTCAATTACTAGCATGGATAGGCCACAACATCTGACACATCTCTTACACTTGGTTCTGTAGGTTTTCTGAAGTTATTCTACGTGTTACCAAGAAATAACACAAGCACAAACAAAAACAAGGAGCACGGCCTCTTACCATTAGCTGTAATGAATCTATAAACACAAAGGAAGAGCAATGAATACCCTCAAAATACGCACATGCACAGCTCTCATCAAGAAACACAGGGTTCATCATTCAAAAGAACAAGGGTCTCAGAGACATCCAAACTGCAGAGTCTGAATATATCAGTGAAAACTGTTTCTGGAGTTTAGTATGCTCCTAGACCAACAGAGGCCTGTTAAAATTATGAGTCATTTATAATCAACCAGAATTGTGGAAATCACTGCTGTTCTTCAAGAGGTAGCTACTTTGGAGAAATTCTGATGGTATGCTGTGTACTGAAGAGAAAAACATACGTGATCCATAAATTTGGAAGTATTTTAAATTACACACTTACATGTGACTTTTTACTTATTTGTTTTGAATTTTGAGACAGGGTCTTGCTATGTAGCCCAGTCTGGCCTTGGAATCACAATCTTCCTGCCTCAGCTTCCCAAGTCCTCAGACTACAGGCATGTACCACCACGCTTGGCTATGTATGATTCTGGGTGTAAGATTAACCAATTATTGTTATGGAATTTCAATGAGCATCCCATACGTTATGATGGTAATAGAAAGATTAAAATTTTACACAGTTGAGATTCTACATTTCTTCTTAGTTCTACTTCTTCATCCTCCTAAACCTATTCATGACTCAACATCTTTGTACCTACTGTTCCTTCTGCTAGTGTGAATAATCTTTGATTCTCATATGGCTGCCTTTTTAGTCAGGTCTCAGTTCTCATATATGTTCTCAGAAGCACCTTCTCTGCTCACCTTACCTGAAGGAGTCCTTCCCTACTATGTCAATTATCCCATTTTATTTTCCTCAAAGTTGACTGTATTATCTGAGACTATAATATTTAAGTTTCTTGTGTTTTCCTGTGCCCCATGGTTAAGAATGTAAGCTGACTCCCAGATTCTAAGCCTATTTTTCCACCTGCTAACTAGAGAAAACCATGTCTTAAGCATTTTATTTTAGTGCATATACTAAATATTAACTCCTTCTACTTTATGAAAAGCATATGTCGGACTGGTTATAAAAACATGTGCAAGGGACCCATGAGTCAGACTTATATGGCTGTACACTAGTTTTTTCAACTGCCAAACTCCTGAGCTACCACTGTTGGAACCTGTCTTGGCTATCGCCGTACTCTACCCACTATGATACAATTCCTTATCAAGACAGTGTCTGTTTCGTTCCATAAAAGACATCAGCAACAGTAATACCATACATGGGAAGAGTTATTGAAAAGCAGTTCACAGGTATTTCCCCTAAACCACATCGCTCCTTATATATCATTCTCACCACATATACAGCTGAGAAGGATATTCTTACCACACGGGCACGTGGGCTGAACCATCCATTCACGTGTCTCCCAAGGTAAAGAAGAGCCCTCAGGATCACATGACAGACTGTCTTGCAGCTGCACTTCCCCTGACCACTGTGAGAACCACAGCTATATTAAGCTACAGTCACTGCTGGACTCATTTACACTCCTGCTTTGCCCAGGGCAGGAATCGAATCTGCTCTGTGCTGGCAAAGCTCAAATGTGAAAGACTATCACACATGCATTCTCCATGACAGACACTCTGGCAGCAACATGCAACGGATTCATTTTTTTCCAAAAGTCAAAACAAGAGGTCAAGTTTGCAGAGAAGCAGGGAACAGGGGATCTGCAGACCCCGGCTCTGATGTAGCCCCAAGCAGCCAGATGCCTTCATGCAGCTCAGTCTCCTACTTGGCTCCAATGGCTGCCACCCTCCCCGCTGAGGCGGGAGCAGGAGAAAGTGCACTGTGGGAAGGGAGGCCTGTCTCCCATCCTCCTCCCTCCCCGCTCCATCCAATGTTGGCCTAGATTTTCTGGAAAGCTACAGGGTATGCAGATATTCTTCTTCTTCTTCTTTTTTTTTTTTTTTTTTTTTGTGGCACTAGGGATTGAACCTAGGGCCTCACGCTTGCATGCTCTGCAAGTATTGGACCACTGAGCTGCACCCTCAGCCCATTTTTTTACTTTTTGAGACAGGGTCTTGCTAAGTTACACAGACCGACTCTGGTCTCGAACTTGCGATCCTCCTGCCTCCGCCTCCTGAGCCACTGGGATTACAGGCGTGTGCCACCTCGCCTAGCTAGATATTCTTTTTTAAAAACGCGCCTTACACATACACATGTGTGTGTCCAACCTTTTGTATAACATACTATCTTCTTCAGAACAAGACAAGGAAAATTATTGGCTCAGTTTCCATGGCATTTTGTTTAAAGGGAAGGTTTATTTTTAAGAAACTCTTCCTTTATGGGTCAGGAAATTGTTTACTTTTTACTATCAGTATTTAAAAATTTCTCAAATAGTATTACCCAAAATACTAAGTTGCCGGATTTTAGTTATGTACCACATGCAAATTGGGTTTGTGAGCAAGAAAATCGTAAAATGCTGAATCAAACATTTTTCCCTTTGTTGTTGTTAGATGAGGCAAAGTAGGACTTGACTCACAGCCATCCTAAGTACGGCAAAATAAAACACTACCCAACACTGTGCCATGTACATCATCTTTTTATGTTTGAGTTCACTGTTGCAGCTACTATGTTTCTTCTCATTTGGAGTTGTGCCACATCAACAAAAGGAGGTCCCCAGGGGCTTTACTCCATTCCCGTCATTGACATAGACTCTACTTTGAGGAGGCAACTCTTCTCCAGGTGTTTCCTGAATGCCTTCGAGCCTGGGGGGCTCATTTTCTAGCACTATATGGGACAGTGCTTCTCTGCCATTTATAGGGTTTCCACTGGCTAACTGTTTCGGGAATGCGTTGCTGGGTCCTTCTCCCTTATCTGTCTTAGTCTGCAAGCGTAGCTGAAACCTGTGCACCATGAGTGGCCCTGCTGGTATCTGAAATACCAGTGGTAGAGCTTTTAGCATCACAGCAACACGAAACCCCCAAAGCATGACAAGCTGACAGACATGTGGACATCTTTCCCTTAAGAAAACCTTTAATACACTCATGTGTTCTACAAAACTCCATGTAGAAAATACAGGACAAAGTGTTTCTGGAATTTATTTGATCATAGAATGTTTTAGCAGTGACTACCTGCAGTGACAAGAATGCCAGGCACGACACAGTGCTGGGTAGTATTTCATTCTGTCGTGTACATAGGGTCACTACAAATCAGACCCAACTGGCTGGCACCTAACAACAGTAACAACAACTTCTTTAGTCTATTATTCCACGTAAAAAATTTCAGGGAATGTTGTAGCTAATTAAAAATTTCTGAATTCAATCTGTATGCTTATAGTAAATGTACATTCCCAAAGCAAGCAGTACCTAAGAGGTTTATTTGTCCTAAAGACCGGTCCCCTACTCCAGACCGCTCCACCTTTCTGTCCAGCTTTGTATAAGCAAGCACATTCAATTCTTTCAGTTATTTCTTCTAGTATTTACCCATTGTTTCTAAATAACATGTCAACATGACACTTATTCTTTTTTCTATTTTAAATGTCACTGATTTCCTGCTGCTGAAGATGAGTAACTTAAGACTCTGTCTTATCCTTCGATACAGACACATTGCCTCTCCCCCAGCTGTCTGGTAAGTTCAATCACAATTCTGCAATTAATTATTATATTCTGTGACTACTGTTCACAACTGAGCCACATACAGTTTTATTTCCTTTAAGATTCTATTTTCCTTAGGGTTAATATTTGCTTCGCTGTTTGCTTCGTTTAAAAAAATTTTTTTGGCTTTTACTGTAATTATAAGTGATGCTATACCCAAACACTAATTTTCATTTTATAACATAAGTTATGTTTATTAAAATGTATCTAGGTCGCTGGTTAGGGTGAAGAAAAGCATGATGAATAAAATGTCATAGCTTCAAGTTTCATTGCCTTCTTTGTATCTAATCATCTTAATTTATCAAAGCCTGAAATTTGATTTTGCATATTAAAGTGTCATTTACTGTGTTACAAATAAATCCAATCCATATTAATGGGAAAAATCATCGTATTCTTGAATCCAGCTAAAAAAATGTAATTGGCATTGAAAACATAGAACTCTGGTCTACTTAACGTTGCATAATTCCTAATATAAGTGAGCCAGTGCTGGCTACCAGTGACCAAAGGTTTACCATGTATCAGGCACCGTTCCAAGCACTTTATTGAAAGAACCCTAAAACAACCTGTAAGATATTATTATTATCCCCATTTTACAGATGAGGAAATCATCTTCTAGGGTCACATGGCCTGTACCCAAGCTGTCCGACCTGCTGCAAAAGCTTCCTTTAAAAATTCCAAGCCTTCCTACCATGTTCTTTGCAACTCACTAGGGGCATCATAATGATGCAGCGAGCTGCACGAGTAACTTCTTCACAACAGAACATTCCTGACCTTTTCCTTTAAAATTGGAGACCAGTCTAACTGCCTCCTGCTCTGCTACCTTCCTCTTGAGGAAGTCCTGTGTCTCCTATCTGTCAGACTGGAAATACCCTAGTCATCACAGGGGTATCACTCATTCAAGTCCTTCCTCAGAGGCCCCCATTCTTGAGAGCTTGTTTGGAGGTTCTAGCAGGGGAGCACAGCTACTCGTATACCCTTGACCGAAGAACGGTCCCCCATCTATTGGGGATGGTCGTCCTCTTTGACCGAGCATGCAGCTTCGGGAGGGACATACATGGAGTGGTGAGGGAGGGAGGGGACACCCACCTAGCCAGCCAGATCAGCCGAATCAACCCTGGTGATCAATGAGGTGACAGATGTCGTAGCCAGATTGCCATCACATCCAGAGGCCTTCGTTCTTAATGCTATCCCATGTCCTCCTTTAATCTCTGGGACCAAAGGAAATTTACAGAAACCACCTCCAGAAGGACTCACATACACACCAATTTTGTGAACAATCTGACCCTGGAGCTCTTCCAGGTAGAACCTGTGCACCCTGCCCAACACTCTCTCAAAATATGGTGCCTCCAACACCCACACCTGAACCACTGGGAAAGCTTATTTTAAGCAGCACCATCGGAATGGACTTTGGACTGGGCTCCCCAAGGACGGAGGCTGTGGTCTGTGCTCTAAACTCTCCCCCAGGTGACTCTTCTGGCTTATTAACATGTAGACACAGGGACGTGATGAACTCTGGCTCTAAAACACTCAGTTCTCATCTCTGCCCCATCCTTTGGCATCATTCTAGAAAAAGAACAATGTGATTTTCCATCCCTTCCACATATTAGTGTTTTTTAACCTCGGTAGGGCAATGACCAGCACCTCCTATCCACATTGGGAGCCCATTCCTGATACTATCACACCCTAGACCCAGAACTACTCAGCTTATCAATCACCTTAACACCACGGCGCACTCCATCCAAACCATCACTTCCTTCTCCCACTGAATCTACTCTGGTGCCTCAGCCAGACTCCAATCCCATAGTTTTTTTCTTTTCTCCAACAGCCCCCCATGGAAGCTTCAGTTCAGCCCAGCTGTGCCCCGCACAGATGACAGCCAGATCCAGGCCCTCTCATGGACACTGTGGGTGGACTTCCTTACAGGCTTCAGAGGTCATCACCGGGCACCTCCAGCTGCACCCAAGATGGCCGCTGTGGGGCCGGGATACCCCAGCTAGTTTTGCAGGCTGTTAACCTCAGGATTCTCCCCCATTTCCAGTTCAAGGTGGCCTGGTGATATATTTCATTATTATAACTAATTCCTACAGAGCATTAATTAAATTCAGTAACAATTTCATCATTTGATCCTAACAACAACTCTATGAGATTGGTGCATTATTATTGCCTTAATAAACCAGCGACACTAAAGCTAAGACAGATTAATTTGCCTGAGGTCCTACAGCTAGTATGCGACAAGTATTGAAATTCAGACCTGTGTAGCCCCTCTTCAGAGCCAGGGCAGGTTCTTTCCTTCCTGGCTCTACTATTAAAAGAAGAGAAGAGAAAAAGAGAAAAGCACCTCAGTCACTTGCCAGGCGAGGGATACTTTTCTGTTGGACACTTTGCCCAACACTGTTTCCTTCCACTGCCAGAGTAGGGATGCATGTTTACCCTACCCTTAGCTTTTTACAACTCCTCTCCATAAAATAGCAACAGACAGTGGTTAATATTTTTGGAAAGCTTATTAATAAGCCTTACATGTTTAAACCTTTGCTTTTCATCAGTCCAAACATATAAAGAATAGCATGTAGACTGGGAAATGTGAGCTACACCTATAATCCCAGTGACTTGGGAGGCTGAGGCAGGAGGATCCCAAGTTTGAGGTCAGAGGCAGCCTGCATAACTTAGTAAGACTCTGACTCAAAACAAAAAACAAAAAGAGGCTAGGAGTGTGGTTCAGTGGGAGAGCACTTGACAAGCACACACGTGGATCTAGGTTCAACACCCTAGCACTGAAAAAATTTTAAATTATAAATTAAAAAAAAAAAAAAAAGAACAGCATATAAAGCAATGTGGACAGCCTTGAGGCTGAAAACAAACCTGTGGCCAGGCTTTCAAACTCACCTCTTACTTTTCCTGTAGCCTTCCAGGCGCTGGGCCTGCACATGTTTTCGTCTTTCCAGCTCACACTGCCCACACAGATACTCCAGGTGCAGCAGGTGGTTTTCCACCTCCTCGAAACTAGCCTCTAAATGAGCTGAAAGTAGGTAATGTAAAAAGAATCAAATGTCAGCAGTCAGAATTCTTGACCATGAAAAAAAGACCATGTCAAAAAAGCAGACATTTAGATTGTTGAGATTGTTTTGCATTTGCTTAACATTGCTTGTTAAGCTTTCTTGAGGCAAAACTAAATACGCTAACATTAAGACATAATTTCAAATTCTGTTTTGAGTATATTTTAAGATATAACTTTCCAAAAATACTTTATTACCCAGAATAAAGAAGTAAAGTATCTTGATTAATGTTATCTCCTAATGATACCATATACCACACATGAATAACCGGTTTTTACATAATGAGAAGAAAACAAAATATAATTGAGAAAACTCATACCAACCTAACTTAATATTTATGACTTCAAGAAAGCTCACCATTTGTTTGGCCTCTGGCACATCACAGACACAAATCTCCAATGCACAAAAGAGATGTACGAGGAAGATATTCACAATTGGTAAGCCCAGATCACTGAGTTAGTGGCTGGGTGGGAAAGACTCAGCTCTACTTGCCAGCTGACTCGTCTTTCCCTAGTTACTCTGCCTCCAGACCACTCAGCTTTGCACCTTTATTGGAAAAATGGACAACACCTGGTCAAAATCTTTCACGGAAAAGATTCAAGACCAAAGCCTGGACAACTAATTCAGAGCCTTGCCCCAAATCACACAGCTAGGGAGGGACAGAAGGAACCCAGTCGGAGTCCTCCTTCGCCAACAGTGATCAGCAGTTCACAGGATGAAAAGTAAATCGACTTTACGGTCGCAGGGCAAGGGCTACTCTTCTCTCCTACAGCAGAAGCCACAGAGGTCAATGGGTCCCGAGCTCAAACAGCCTCATAAGCATTTACTGAACTCCCACTGGCAGGTGCCAATCAGTGGGCCACAAGGCCTAGCAGCCAGGCCTTAGGCTCAAGGAGCTCACATAGAGGCCTGTGCACAACAGTGGCAGAGCAGCCTGAGAGGGCTGGGCCTAAGGGGCTCGGGGGAGTGGCACTGAACACAGGAGAGGGCAAGCGCGCCAGGGCTGACTCCCAAGTGGACACGTGGCAGTCATTCCCTCATCTTCAGTGGATCTTAGGTCTAAGGACAGAGCCCCAGGTATAATTCATGGGCATATGAGTTTGTCAGGGAAAAGTGAAAATGTCATTGGCATTTTGATCTATTAGATCCATTGATCTTGTTTACATCATGATTGTTACTGATACACAAATTTATTATTCTTAAGTGATTTTTATGAAACTCAGCTAAGGTTTTCTCTACGAAGAACACTAGTGTCTCCCTGGGGAAGGCAGAGCAGAGGAAGGCTGGCTCTGCAACCTCCCAGCTGGGGCTCACTGAAATAGCTACAACACAATCCCTTCATTTATCTACTAGGTTTTCACATGACTTTCTAAATCAGCTTTCTTTTGGAGCATCTAGGGAAGAGGCAAACGCCTCAAATTTCACCTTGCAATTCTAGGTTTATTAACATGTAAATTTTTGCTTATTTTTAATTAATCTTTGTCTAATCTAACAATCTATTAAATACAGAAGCATTCATATTTGTTAATACCTTAAATTTAAAGTCTACTAAATATCTGGGCTCATAAAAATTATCTCTTCTATCTGGTACAGCTCAAGGCTTAAAGACAGATTTTGGCAGAAAATATAATTTTATTGAAAAATAAAAATGTGATGACAAATAGCTCAGCAGTTCTGGTCAAAAAAGGCATTTTAGGTGCTGGCTCTTATCACATGGATGTCTCACTGCAAAACGTTGGTAACTGAGGAAGGCTGACAGTATCGCAGTTCATAAAGGTTCTGATCCCATCTTCAGGAACCATGTTAGAGAGTTAATACACGGGATTATGGCATGCCTAACTGAAATAATCTGCAAAATCTAAATTTTAATCAATGAATAATTATATCCATGACTTTTAAGAATGTTATAAATGGTATGTAAGGGGGAGAAGGCAAAATGATGTTATATCAATTTCCATTATATATTTATTTTATTAAATGGAAAAATGAGATGGAGACACTCAGCCTTGGACCTCATACTACAAACTCTGAAGAAGCAACATTCAGCTCATTCTGCTGGAACTGTCAGGTGGGGTCTTAAAACATACAAAAGACTATCACAGCTAACAGGATTATTTAAAAGGAGATTTCACTCTGATTACAGATAAGAACTAGAATTATATTTAATATGGAATCCATTTAACTCGGAAGAACTCAGTTCCTTTGGTATTGTGCATGTGCCCTTAGTACATGGAGGGCTGTTCGGAACAGCACTTGCAACACAGGTTTAGAAACCCAGCTCTGCCCCTCACATGTGAACTACAATGCAATGCCTCACCTGTGAAGAGAGCACTGAAAACACACATCCTGCAAAGCTGTCAAAGGAATTCAGTGACCCAAAGAACCAGTGAGTGATTAACAAATATAAAAAAAAGTGTAGAGAAAACTTTTTACAAAGATTAGCTAAGTTTTATAAAAGTCATTGAAAACTATTAGATGGGGGGTATAGCTCAGTGGTAGACCACCTGCCTAAAACTAACTATGCTGACAAATATAATCATGATGTAAAGAAGATCAATGGATCTAACATACCAAGATAGTAATAACGTTTTCATTTTTTCCTGATAAATTCAAATACCTATGAACCATGCTCTAGGATACATTCTTAGATTTAAGATCCCCATACATAAGCAGTATTTCAAATTGTTTCTTAAAAAAGAAAATGAGCAACAGTAATTACTCTATACTGGGAAATGTATATGTTTTTACTCTTTTATTATTTAGTTGGACAAGTGGCAATTTCCATTTAGATTTTAGCTCCGCTGGCTGACAACAGAGCCAATGAGGCCAGGAACTTGAATGAAGGTGATTCCTAGGCAGGCCAATTAATTTCTCATCGATAGAATTCTGTTCTACATACAAACTACTTCTTGTCCCAGTGTGTGTTTGGTTAACAACATGGGGACTAAGTGAAAACGTGGCCAGTTTACCCCCAACTTGGATCACCTAACGAGAAATAAACTCCTAATAAGAAAGGAACATCCTTCTGAATAGGCCAACAGCAGCAGGTTCTCAGGTTCAACTGCAAATGTAGATTAAAGATGGCTGGGTTAGCCAGTGGTCACTTCGTTGCTACCACCAAATCCAAATTTATGTTGTTCCCTTTAAAAAGCTTCAAAGACTCCCGAGTCCCTTCAGAACCATGATAAGCTCCTTACCTTAGTTTTCAAGGACCCTCTAGCCACAAGCTGTTAAAATCTCACCACCACCACCACCCTGCACATGTTCTACCTTATGGCAAAACAGGAGGCCTCACCACTCCAAGAAGAGCTCCACCCACCTGCCTCCTTGCCTGGTGCTTCCGCTCAGCCCTGAGGCCCTCCCTCCAGCCGCCAAATGTGTTCATTCCTCTGTGCTGCTACAGACCTCCGAGCCTCACACAGGACTCATATTCCAACTGACATCCTACAACCATTAGTGTACACTCAGCTCTCTCAGTAACCAGGAAGGGGTTACAAGTAAAGACTGCAGTACTCTGTCTTAGGATCCCCTCATTCCTAGTCTGCTGAATTAAAAAAGTAATGGGTTTGGGTGATACAGTGATTCTATTACTCCACAATGTAAAATGGGCTGGGATTTAGCTCAGTTGGTAGAGCACTGCGCTGCAGTCTCTGAGGTCCCGAGTTCAATTCTCAGTACCGCAAAAATGGGAGAAGGGCCTGGCAATCCACTCCCAAGGCAATCCCAAAACAATATGCCATTGAAAACCTTATGAGGATCACTATGAGTCAGATACCGACTCGACGGCACCTAACAACAACAACAATGTAAAATAACCAAGAAAACAAATCTATGCTTCATGTTCATCTCATTTAAATATTAAAGGTTTATGCTAAATTTCATAAAAGAATAAATCAAATGTGAGCAGAGAATTTAAAACATTAAACAAAATGATAGTACTCTATTAGTAGTAGGTCAAACCCAGCCACATTATCAGTGAGTTCAAGCAGAAGTAATGGGGAATTTCCTTTTAACTCTAAACAAGCTTGGAATCAGTAATAAAATATAGAAGTAGTTTAATAAAAAACAAGTTTTCATCCTTTTTTATATTAAAAACTTTTTTAAAAAACTAAATTATTGGTGGGGTGTGTTGTCACACATCTGTAACCCCAGCAACCCAGGAGCCAGAGGCAGAAGCATTGCAAGTTCAAGGCCAGAGGCAGCCTGTGTAACTTAGTGAGACTCTGTCTCAAGATAAAAAATAAAAAGGGGGCTGAAGATGCAGCTCAGTGGTAGAGCACTTACAAACTATGTGCGAAACCCTGCGTTCAGGCACCTAGTATGGGGGCGGGGGAAGCTAAATTATTGCAAGTACATATATGACATGTATTCTGAGTATTCTGTATTGAATTTGTTTATTTACTTACTTAACAACTTATTTATGACGGGGTCTCACTGTGTTGCCCAGGATGGCCTGGAACTCACATCTATCTTCCTGTCTCAGCCTTTAAGCTAAATGTAAATTGGGAGAAATTTAATTTCCCTAACACAACCTCCTCTTTTCTTATTACAAAACCAGTTGTATATGTGAGTAAATTTGGTAACCAACTCAGAATGCATGTCCACTAAGCACCATCAGGCCTCTGGATATGAATACACCTTGATAAGGAGATCACGCCTCACGACTTCGCTCACTGTAACATCAGCGTGTCTTGTTTGGTGATAGGCAGAAAAGAGAGGAATGTTACTATGAAAAGCCATCTGGGAGCGCCTGACAGCTGTGTAGGAAAGAGCTTGACAAACCTTCGTAAAAGGAGTGTCCCAGAGGAAGAACAATTTGGCTTGGAATTTTTCTTTGTGCCATTTGTTTCAAATACATATTATCTGTAGTATAGCCACTGATGTACAAAGAATGAAGCAGCAGGCTAAATTAATTTTTTCACACACACTTAATGAGTTCTAACAAAATAATTAGCCTCACAGAACAAAGAAATCTTCTTTGGCTGCAAACCAATGGGATACAGAGGCCAGGTACTAAAAGATGACAAGATTCTTAAAATGACTGTGTTACACTTTTATGAACTAAGGTAA
The DNA here is from genome assembly GCA_007922755.1 of Pedetes capensis. Classification (NCBI taxonomy): domain Eukaryota; kingdom Metazoa; phylum Chordata; class Mammalia; order Rodentia; family Pedetidae; genus Pedetes; species Pedetes capensis. The sequence goes on along the minus strand of VMDO01000274.1, from coordinate 133,819 downwards.
TAAAGTAATGATGGTATGGTAATAGGTTAACTTTAAGAGATGTGTTAACTTACAAAAGCCATTACAGAACAAATGAAGCCCATGTAGATGAAAAGATGTCTCAAGAGAGAGTTATTGTGCTTTGAAGGGTCTAATCCCAGAAAGTAACCTGGACGAACATATAATCTAGTTCATAAAACACTAGCAACTGTGTCAGCCTCCCCTTTAGATGTGCTCTTAAATTCTGTACAGAAGAAAGCAACACAGTAATGTATTAGGCTAAGTCAGACCAAAAAAAAAAAAAAAAAAAAAAAGATATAAACTCAGTATACAGTTGCCATTCTCTCAAACATCTCTGGGATATCTTAGAATTAATAGTATCATCTGTTCTAGATGAGGGATCAATCTTCTAATATGTTGTTGTTAGGAGCCGTCGAGTCGGTATCCAACTCATAGTGACCCTCATGGGGTTTTCAATGGCTGACTGTTTCGGGATTGCCTTGGGAGTGGATTGCCAGGTCTTTCTCCCATTTTTGAGGTGCTGGGAATTGAACTCGGGACCTAAGAGACTGCAGCGCAGTGCTCTACCAACTGGGCTAAATCCCAGCCCTCTTCTAATATATGTCATACAAAATAAGTAAGAGAGAAAACGCAAAGGCAAGCCCTTGAAGCTTAAACGTAGATAAAGGAATAGGATTAGAGTGCCCTCTAGTGGATATTCAAGAAAATTCAATAACTATAGTACTTTGCAAATGCATATTTCCCAGTTCTGGATAAAACACACATGGTAGTTATTTCATGGAATAAGAAAGTGTGCAAAATCTGCAAAATCTAGATAAAGATACTACATTTCATCCTGATACACTGTCTTTGAATGCACATTGTTCATCTCATTGCATTTCATGCTGTGGCTCTGCATTCTAAACTGTTCTGCAACACAAGTTAAACTGCGTAACATCCATCCAACCTCTTCTGCTACAGAAAAATGGCTTTATAAATTTGTATAGGTTAGAGAGACTCCCACTAGCACGTCAGCATCCTGATGGCAGACACCCAGACTTGTTTCTAGAGCCCACAAACAGTGCCTGGTCCACAGCAGATGCCTAATACATACCAGGCGCTGTGCTAAGTGCTTTCCATTTATCACCTGATTTGATCCTTCAACTGCCCCATGAAGCAGGCAAAGTTGTTCTTCAGTACCATTGATGGATTGGTTCCAGGGCCCCCAAGAATACCAAAATCCTTAGATTTGCAAGCCCCTTATGTAAAATAGCACTGGTGGTGGTGGTAGGTAGGTGCTGTCGAGTCGGGTCCAACTCATCGCGACCCTATGTACAACAGAGCAAAACACTCCCTGACACTGTGCCATGCCTGGCACTATGTCAGTGTTTCTCTGCTGTTCATGGGGTTTTTAATGGCTGATAGTTTGGAATTGTTTCGGGAGTGGGCTTCCAGGTCCTTCTCCCTTTTTTGCGATGCTGGGGATTAAACCCAGGACCTCAGAGAGTGCAGTGCCACACTCTACCAATGAGCCAAACTGCAGCCCCATAAAATGGCACAGTATTGCATATAACCTACATTTATCCTTCCATATACTTTAAATTATCTCTAGATTTAAAATACCTAAAACAATGTAGAAAGTGTTATACAAATAGTTGTTATAGCATTTTACTTAGGGAATAATGGCAAGGAACAAACTGTACACGTTCCATTACAGACACCTTTTATTTTTTTACACTGTAGTTGGGAATTGAGTCCAGGTCCTCACACATACTTCGCAAGTGCTTTTACCACTGGGCTGCACCCTGAGCCCATTTTTTAAAAAATTTTTATTTTGAGACAGTGTCTTGCTAAGTTACACAGGCTGCCTCTGGCCTCGAACTTGCAATCCTGCTGCCTCGGCCTCCTGATTCACAGGAATCACAGGCACTTACCACCACTCTAACCTCAGACACAATTCTTTTCAAATGAACATTTTCTATTGGCAATTGGCTGCATTTGTGGATGTGGAACCCACAGATACGAAGGGCACATTGTATTCTGATCCTCATTTTACACATGAGAAAACTAAAGCTTGCAGGAGCTAAGAAACCTACATGGGTCTCAGTTTGGAAATGAGTTTTTAGAACTGAGAAATAATCTCAGATCTAGGAGTTTATATTGTTTTTCATTTTTTCAGTACACCTTTATCATTTCATTCTTAAACTACAGGAATTACCAGTAACTATCAATTAAACAGGTCTTTGGAAGCTAGATGGAACATATCCCATCAAAAATCAGTATGAATGGATTAGACTTTGTTACTCAACAATTCCCAAGGGTCCGGGTAACCAGGACTCCTATTTATTAAGCCACAGGACAGCACAGCTAAAAGCATCATCAAGGGTCTAAATTGCTTTTGTTGTTGTTAGGTGCCATTGAGTCTGATTCATAGCAACCCTATGTACCAACAGAACAAAACACTCCCCGACACTGCCACGCCCAGCACTATGTCAATGCTTCTCTGCTATTCACTGGGGTTTGGATGGCTGATTGTTTTGGGAATGGGTTGCCAGGCCCTTCTCCTGTTTTGCAGTGCTGGGGATCAAACACAGGACCTCAGAAGAGCACAGAGCATCACTCTACCAACTGAGCTAAACCCAGCCCCTATCTAAATCGCTCATATAATATAAATCCCTCTATTTAATAAGGGTGGGCTGGGATTTAGCTCAGTTGGTAGAGCACTGCGCTGCAGTCTCTGAGGTCCCGAGTTCAATTCCCAGCACCGAAAAAATGGGAGAAGGACCTGGCAATCCACTCCCAAGGCAATCCCAAAACAGTCTGCCATTGAAAACCCTATGAGGGTCGCTATGAGTCGGACATGACTCGACGGCCCCTAACAACAACAACAATTTAATAAGGGCAAGGCAAGACCAAAAGAGGTGAATAGACTGGAAAATGGAGAGGCTGACTGGATATTAGATCTGACAAAAAGAAGGTAAAAAATTTCGAAGTTAAAGTGAGTTACTATTTTCTTCTAAGTTCTGTGTTTTTTATTATTGTTTGACTATTTAAGCCTTGTAATCTTATTTCAAAATATTTAGGTGATAGTAGGGGATTATTTTGAGAATATCAAAAAAATTCAATGGTATATGAATAAACACTTAAAACATGAGGTGCTCTGTATTACCATCCTTCGCAACGTTATCCATAATTTGTTATGATCCGCACTGTCAATTGCCTTTGTATAGTTGATAAAACATATACACCTTTCTGGTATTCTCTGCTTTTGGCTAATATTCATTTGACTTCAGCAATGATATCCCTGGATCCATGCCCTTTTCTGAATCTGGCTTGATTTTCTGGCAGTTCCTTGTCTATATACTGCTGCAGTCACTTTTGAATGATCTTTAGTAAAATTTTACTTGTATGTGATATTAATGGTATCGTTCAATAGTTTCCATATTCGGTTGGATCCCCTTTCACAGGAATACGCACAAGTACGGATGTCTTCCAGTCAGTTGGCCAGGTAGCTGTTTTCCAAATCTCTTGGCATAAACTAGTTAGCACCTCTAGTGCTGCATCTGTTTGCTGAAACATCTCTATTGGTATCCCATCAATTCCTGCAGCTTTGTGTTTTACCAATTCCTTCAAGGTAGCTGCTACTTTATCCTTCAATACCACTGGTTCCTGGTCATACCTTGTCTCTCATACACTTGTTCTAATTTTCTTCAGTTTCACTTTAAACCTGCATATGAGCACTTGGTGGTCTGATCTACACTCAGCACTTGGTCTCATTCTAACATTGAGCTTTTCCATTGACTCTTTCCACAAATAATCAATTTGGTTCTTGTATGTTCCACCTCATGAATTCTATGTGTATAATTGCCATTTGTGTTGGTGAAAAATGTATGTGCAATGAAAAGGTCATTGGTCTCAAAAAATTCTATCATGTGATTTCAGTATCATTTCTGTAACCAAGGCCGTATTTTCTGACTACTGAGCTGTCTTCTTTGTTTCTAACTTTTACATTTCAGTCAGCAGTAACTATCAGTACATCCTGATTGCCTGTTGTTTGATCTATTTGAGATTGCAGAAGCTGATAAATATCTTCCCTGTCATCATTTGTGGCCTTAGTGGTGGGTGCGTAAATTTGAATAACAGTCACATTAACTGGCCTTCCTCGGAGGCATATGGACGTTATTCTATCACTGACAGCATTATACTTCAGGACAGATCTTGAGATGTTGATGATGAATGCAACCCCATTTCTCTTTGCCATTCCCAGCATAGTAGGCCATATGATTATCTGATCCAAAATGGCCCGTGCCAGTCCATGTTAGCTCACTGGTGCCTAGAATGTCAATGTTTACGCACTCCATTTCCCTTCTGACAATTTCTAATTTTCCTAGATTCATACTATGTACATTCCACATCCCAATTATTAATGAATGTTTACAGTTGTTCCTCCTCATTTTGAGTCATGTCACATCAGCAAATGGAGTTATCTGGGGCTTTACACCATTCCTGTCATTAAGGTTACCTCTACTTTAGCCAGGTATGGTGGCACACGCCTGTAATCCCAGCAGCTGGGGAGGCAGAGGCAGAAGATCACAAGTTCAAGACCAGAGGTAGTCTGTGTGATTTTGCGAGATCCTGTCTCAAAAAAAAAAGGGTTACCTCTACTTTGAGGAGGTGATTCCTCTTCCCCAGTTATCTTTTGAATGCCTTCCAGCCAGGGGGGAAGGGGAGCTCATTTTATGGCACTACATGTGACAATGTTTCTCTGCCACTCATAGGGTTTTCAATGCCTAATTGTTTCATGAGTGAGTCAGCCATGGCCTCCTCCCTAGTCTGTCTTAGTCTGGAAGCTCAGCTGAAACCTGTCCACCATGGGTGACCCAGCTGGTATCTGTAATACGGGTAACCATAGCTTTCAGCAACACACAAGCCCCCACAGTACAGCAAACTGACAGACATGTGGGGGCATTTAATTATTGATGTTAGGTGTCTTCAAGTCAACTGCAACTCACAGCAACCTTCATACAGTTTTCAATGGCTGGTTGTTTCAGGATTGTTTCAGGAGTGGGTTGCTACATCCTTCTCCCATAGCATTTCATTTGTTGTTGTTGTTGTTGTTAGGTGCCTTCGAGTCGGTATCCGACTCATAGCGACCCTCATAGGGTTTTCAATGGCAGATTGTTTTGGGATTGCCTTGGGAGTGGGTTGCCACTTCCTTCTCCCATTTTGCAGTGCTGGGAATCGAACTCGGGACCTCAGAGACTGAAGAGTAGCGCTCTACCAACTGAGCTACATCCCAGCCCAGCATTTCATTAGAGTGGTATTAAACAAAATTCAACTATCTATAAACAGAATTTACTCTCAGTTGAAAAAAAAAAAGGAGGAGGTCACTGTTGGAGAGTATTTACAAAGAAATGCACAACTAATGAAAAGCAAGTGAATACAAAAGATGCAAGCAGGAAAGCTTAAAGAAAGTAGCTGAGAAGAAAACTCCAATCATCATGAAGGCCATTTCCCTCAGTGATCCAAAGCTTGTGAAGGATTATTACCTATGGGAGGTACAACCACAGCTGTTTCATAATTCTCCTAGGACCCCCGAATCGCCTTCCCACACCCTGCCTTCAGAAATCACAAAGCCTGAGTCCCAGAAGACTTTGTCAGGGGCAGTGGGCTTGAGGAGTGCTGACTGGCTTGGCTACTGCACTGCCCCATGACCCACCCAGGACAGCAGCGCGTGAGTGTATTCTTGGGTCCATGTTGTATCAACCGTGTGACCCTGAGCCAGTCATAACCTCTCCAAGCCTTCGTTTCTTTATCTGTGAAATAGGGATAATAAACGCTACTTTTATAGAGTTCTTATGAGGATTAAAGACAATAGTATCCGTGAATTACTAACAATTTACGACATAATAGTAGGTGATATAAATGCTGGCTGATTATTACCAGCCACAGCATTCTAAATACCATCTGTCTACTCACAGACATGGAACACTATTTTCTGATTTGTTGATGACCCACTTTGTAAATCAGTTTTGTTTTGCTTTAAACAAGGTAATGATGAAAACAGAAAGGGACGATAGGATCCTTCACCTTCTTGTCCACAAGACTTGCATCAGGTTATTAGCTCAATTAGCTTATCTCCTGTGGAGGTAGCTTGACTTCCTCCATCACTCAGATCTTAAGCTCAGTTAGAATGCAGTGTGCAGTAAAAATTATAGGAGGCCATTGTTTCGGACTAAGCTCCTGCATATACCAGGTCAAAATAAAAATGGAGTCACACACACTAAAGTTCCACACCATCAAACTGAAACCAGGCTGCTTATCTGACCATCAGAAAAATTAGGAATAAAAAAGGTAAGAGCCAAGTTTCCAAACAGGAATAGTTTCAACTGGCATGATAATGAAGTTCTCTCTGCCTTAATCCTCACACAAAAAGGTAGCCTGAAGTCACCCAGGTGTGAAGCAATCAGTTATGTTCTATTGCTGTCTCTCTGTCTTTATCTTACAAAGCAATTTTGAAATGACCAATGTGCTTTGTTTGTTTCTATTTCCTTTAGTCTTTTGCTGTCTATAAAACAAACCTCCCCTACTCAGCTCATCACAACACTTATTCTTATTTTAAGGAATGAATCTTGCCTGATTTTAAAATTTAAAAAAAGCCAACTGAGACCTTTAAATTGTGGTAATTTTGTTCTTTCACAATAAGAAGCCACAGTATTATCCTCATGTGTACCATGAGCAAACATTCTGGATAATTTTCTGAATATAAACCCCCTGAAAGGATAGCAACACAATTCATTCAAACAAAAACAACAAAAATAAACTTCCACAAAGTTCAAATGCAGTCAAACAGGCACCCTTATCTAAGTGGATTTGTTTGCTCTCTTAATCAGTTGCACAACAACAACAACAACAAAATAAATACAAAAACATCCTATAAGACATGAAGCTTTAGCACTTAAATTTTAAAAGCAACAACTCTTGGAGTATATTCTTCAGCTAGGACAAAGTCACCCTAATACCTTTTATTTTCTACACAAAAAGACCTAATATCACAAAGACAGTCCTGAGTCACTTTGTTGTTGTTGTTGTTAGGTGCCGTCGAGTCGGTATCCGACTCATAGCGACCCTCATAGGGTTTTCAATGGCAGACTGTTTTTCGGGATTGCCTTGGGAGTGGATTGCCAGGCCCTTCTCCCATTTTTGCGGTGCTGGGAATTGAACTCGGGACCTCAGAGACTGCAGCGCAGCGCTCTACCCACTGAGCTAAATCCCAGCCCAAGTCACTTTTAAGAATCAACAAAATAAGCTGCAAAAACAGGGCAGGTGGGATTACTATACCTGACTTCAGACTACACTACAGAGTTATACTGGCAAAAAACAGTTTGGTATTGGCACAAAAATAGGCTTCAAGACCAATGGAACAGAACGGAAGACCCAGAGATGCATCCATGCAACTACAGCCACTTGATTTTTGACAAAGGGGCTAAGGATGTTCAATGGAAACAAAGCCTCTTCAACAAATGGTGCTGGAAAAATTGGATATCCACTTGCAGATTAACTGAAAATAGACCTGTATATCTCAATTTACATGAGAGTCAATTCAAAATGGACAAGAGATCTCAACATAAAAATGAAAACCTTAGAACTACAAGGAGAGAAGATGATCCAACACACAGGCAAAGGAAATTATTTCCTTAACAAGACTCAAATTGCCCAAAAAATGGCACCAAGAATTAACAAATGGGATTACATGAAATTAAAAAGCTTCTGTACAGCAAAGGAAACAGTCAACAGAGTTAAAGAAGAGACTACAGAATGGGAGAGAATGTTTGCATATCATACATCAGACAGAGGACTAATTTCAAGAACATACTAAGAACTTAAGAAAGTAAATACTAAGACAACAAGTAACCCAACACATAAATGGGCAATGGAAATGAACAAACAGTTTTCAGAGGAAGAAGTTTGAAGGGCCATGAAACACATAAAAAAATGCTCACTATCCCGAGCCACTGTAGTTGTTGTTAGGTGCTGACGAATTGAGCCAGACTCATAGCGACCATCATAGGGTTTTCAATGGCTGATTGTTTCAGGATTACTTCAGAAGTGGATCGCCATGTTCTCCCATTTTTGTGGTGCTAGGGATCAAAGATGAGTCCTCAGTGTGTGTGAAGCAGCACTCTACTAACTGAGCTAAACTCCAGCCCATCTCTAGCCATTAGGGAAATGCAAATCAAAACAACACTGAGATTCTATTTTAAGCCAGTAAGATTGGCCAAGACCAACAAAACAAATAATAAAAAATGCTGGTGAGCATGTGCAGAAAAAAGAACACTTTTACACTGATAGGGGGATTGTAAAGTAGTTCAACCATTTTGAAAATCAATATGGAGATATCTTAGAAAACTAAGACTAGGACTGCCACATGACCCAGCCATACCCACACCTGACTTATCCAAAGGATAAGTCATTATACCACAGGGACACCTGTGGTGCCCCTTTCCATATTTAATGCAGCACTCTTCACAATCATAAAGTATGGAATCAACCAAGATGTCCATCGACAGAGGAGTGAATAAAAAAATTGTGACATATATACACAATGGACCACTACTTAGCAATTAAAAAAGAATGTAATAATATCATTTGCAGCAAAATGGACGGAACTGGAGAATATCATCCTAAGTGAACAAGCCCAGGCCCCAAAAAAGAAACACCTTATGTTCTCACTCATATCTGGGAGCTAAAGCTAACATAAAGGAAGAAGGGAAAAAAAAAAAAAAACTATAAATACATAGCTGTATAAAAAAGAACAATTAGGCTTATCTAAGATAAGAAAACATAAGTACAGTAGGAAGAGGGGATAGGGTCTGAGGGGGAGCAAAATTTGTGGAAGGGGAGACGGAGAGGAGAAATAAATCAGAGAGTTCAAAAAGGAGGAGAGGAGAATTTCAAGTTACATAATGCAACTACACAAATACATGGGAAAACCAGGGAAATATAACCCATAACTGCATAAGATTTTTAACACATATTAATCACAGGGTTTCATAAATTATTTGTTGATGTAAGTGTAACCAAAAACAATGTAATAGGTGCCCAATGGAAATAGCAAAAGTCTTACAACTCTGTACCCCACTAGCACTTATTAATAATAATAAAAATAAAAAATAAAAAAAAAGAATCAACAAAATTAAAATTACATTTCCTGAGCTGAAATGGGGCAGAAAATATTAGTGATATATTTTAGAAACCATATATTCACATTTTCTGTCTAATCTTTAATCAGACTCAGAAATTAACTAGAATACACAATTTCCCCCAAACTCTATTAACCAAGAATTTAATGAATTCGTAGAAATCACTGAAATTAGGCCATGTGCCACATGGGGCCAGTGCCTGGCTGAAGCAGGAGGATCGCGAGTTCGAGGCCAGAGGCAGCCAGTGCAACTTACGGAGACTGTCTCAATATAACAAATAAAAAGGGAGGACTGCAGGTACAGCTCAGTGGTAGAGCACTTGCTTCCCATGCATGAGGCCCTGGGTTCTACCCCCAAGGACTGGAGGGGAAAAGAAAACTCTGAAATTATACAAGTTCTGTTAAAACTGTTCTCATTTCTAAGTGATGTTGCTCTACAAGCATCAAACTCACCCAGGTGTGCCATGATGGACTCTACGTCAGCTATTAGACCCGGGAGCTGCTGGAGCTGCCCCTGCAGTTCTGCCAGGCTCGCTGTCTTCTTCTCCCAGTGAGCGGAGAGCATCACAACCTCGCTGTCCACCAGCTGCAACACAAAAGCAGGAAGACAAAGGGAATCAAGTCTTAGTGACAAAGCGACCATAGGTGCTTGAGAAGGCTTGGCCGGCACATCTTTAACAATCCTGCACCCAGTAGGGATGACAGGATGTGCTACACAAGACAGAAGGTGCTTTCTGTTTCAGAAAAGAACCAACTTAATATTCGGCACAGGAAGCCTCATATTATCGCTTGTATCATAGCATTCTAACCTAGAGAAGACAAAGTTCAAAAATGACCCAGAAATGACTTCTAAGTATTTTCTGTTTTTAAGGAAACCATTCATTAGAACATCCAAACCTAGAAAAAATAAGACAAAAAAACCACCACAATCAATCAAAAAGAAAACAAAAACACAAAACATAATTAACAGGTAACTATTTGCTTTACAAAAGGAATTCTTGTAACCAAAAAGTTCTCTAATGCATTTTGAATACATAGTGATCAACTTACATCTAAATAGGAACATGTCTCACAAAATAAGGTCAATGGTACTATATGTGAAGGAATTATTGAGGCAATTGGTCATTTCTAGAAGGAGAAAAGGATTTAGGTTAAAGAAGGAATTGAGATGTACAAGGTCCTGATAAGAGGTTTGAGAGACACTAGACTAGCCCGAGATAATTCTAACGTCTTTTGATTGTAACATGGTAGGAGAGGAAAAGACCTAGAATAAGATACAGGAGGAGCAAGGTGAGGTGTCTTTTGAAACATGACATGGTTTTAAAACCAACAAAAGCTAGAAATGTGAAAAAATACCCATATTATGAACAAGGAAAATAAAAGTTGCCAAATCCACTATGTAATGGAAGAAAATGCTTTTGAATTTTATATGCAAAATCAGAGTTCACAGTTAAATTAGTTTTTAAAAAGGCAATTTATATTCACAAGATAAAGATTCTTCAAGAGTTAAAATATGAATACAACTGAGTCTAAATCTTAAGAATTTTAGAGGAATTAATATATGAAAATAAGGTAGAAAATTAATGTATGTGGTGCTAGATTGTTTTGTTTCTACACTTTAAGACAGTAGGAATCCACATCTGCACTAAAAGAACTAGGCTACAAAAGACCTCTCTATTGTTTTTCAGCTCACACTGAGGGGATAACCACTTCGTCTTTCTCATTCCAGCCTCAACTGTACTGAGGAGGGGACAGGCAGCCTTACACAAACTACAATTTTATTATTATTATTAGGTGCTATTGTTGTTATTATCATTATTATTATTTTGAGACCAGGTCATCCCATGGTGCCTAGGCTGCCTTCAAATTCCTAGGCTCAAGGAATCCTCCTGCCTCAGCCTCCTGAATACATGGGGCAACAGATGTACACTACCACCATGCCCAGCCTAATTCTGTATTCTTAAGTACCTGTAGCCCACCAGTCTTTGTAAAGATCTCTAAAAGTAGCTTTAAAATACTGAACATAGATCATTCAGCTATGATATAATACGAAAACCACAGTTTCAAAGAAGGATCAGTGTCCACAAAATTTATTTCTAATATTAACCAACTCCTACTGGCCACCTACTGGGATTAAAGGTGTGCATGACAGCATCCGACCTGTAGCCATAGCCCTGTGGCATCCGATCCCGTCACATCTCGGAAGCTAAGCAGGGTCAGGCCTGGTTAGTACCTGGATAGGAGACCGCCTGGGAATACCAGATGCTGTACACTTGGGAGAAGGACCTGGCAACCCCCTCCCAAAAATCAATCTGCCATTGAAAACCCAATGAACAGCAGAGAAGCACTGACAATAGTGTTTTCCCTGTTGAACAGAGGGTCGCTATGAGTCGGATACCGACTCGATGGCACCTAACAACAACAATAACTGGCCACCTACGTTTGCTTGTTTTAGGCCATGGAGATGCAATGGTAAACAAATCAGGAAAGAAGCTGGGCGGTGGCACACACCTGTAATCCCAGTGACTCCAGAGCATGAAGTCCTGGGTTCAACTCCACTCCATAGTCACACACACACACACACACACACACACACACACACACACACGCACACACACAAAGGGAAGGAAAGGAAAAAGGAAAAAGGAAAAGAAAAAAGAAAAATAGAAAAAGCTGGAAAGAAAATCCTGCCCTCTTGGGCATATTTTGGTGGCAGTTCCCTCAAATTCTCTTAGCTTCAGATTTTAAGCTCATAAATAATAATATTGGTAATAATTATTATTATTCACAGAGCTGTCTTAAGGGTACATGAATATATTTTGCATAGCACATGGCATATCTTTTTCAAAAACTTTTTAAGTCTTACTCTGGTTTATTAGGTAACTTGAAAAATCTAGAATAATTTTTAGGCATTAACCATTTCCTACTAAAAAGTACAACATATTTAAATATTAAAACTTAACAATGATTTAGTTCATAACTTCCATAAAAGTGAAAATTATTCAGAATATAGAAGTATATGTAGCAAGAACACAGCAGAATGCACTAAAATATTTTAATTTGAAAGAATGCAAATCATTATCAATAATCACAAGAATACTAACACATCTCAGCATTTTCTATGTGCCAGGTCCTGTATTAGGCCACTTACATACAATATCTCATTTAAACCACATAGCAACTCTATAAACCTGGGCTTCAAACCAAATCTGAACCCATCCTGGTTCAAGCATTTTAAAAAATTTGAACCAAAATGAGTTCAAGGCTTGGGTTCAGGTTGTTTGAAGCCTTGCTATCTACACACAGGATTCAAACCTCTGCATTTAGGTTTGGGTTCAGAATTTCTTTTTTAAATGTTCAAAGTGGAATGGGTTCAGGGTTCAGGTTCAGTTTACAGCCACACTGTAAACCAAGCAATAGTATCTCCACCTGACAAATGAAAAATCTGTGATATAACGCAGCTAAGTCTCTTTCTTATAGGCCACATGGGCTAGATTCAATCCCAGGGAACATGACAATAAGCCCATCCTCTTAATCAACATTGAGAGGTTGTGCTTTAGGAGTCTATGAAAGGAAGAAGAAAAGCAAAAAATCTAGCTGAAGAAGAAGAAGAAGAAGAAGAAGAAGAAGAAGAAGAAGAAGAGGGTTCTGAAAAATTATACTGTTGCCTACTCATTACGTGTTTTTTTTTTTTTTCTTTTTCTTTTTATGGTACTGGAAGTTGAACCCAGGGCCTCGTGCTTGTATATTTTGCACGTGCTAGACCACTGAGCTGCTGCCTCCAGTCTATTTGTTAACTTTTTTGACACAGGGTCTCACTAAGTTCTGCAGACTGCCTCTGGTCTCGAACTTGTGATCCTCCTGCCTCCACCTCCTGAGCCGCTGGGATTACAGGCGTGCGCCACTGCACCGGCTCACATGTGATTTTTTTTTTACTTGATAAAAAAATCTATCTCTGGCAACTTAATTTTTCTCTAAGTAAACAACTCTGGATAAACCCAGATTCAACACCAGGAAAACAAGTTCAAGGAGCAAGACACACTCAAGAATTAGTTCTCCATTTCTAAATTCCTTCTGGTGGACAGCAGTTAGGGGAATGAAGAACAAGCAGGGAACCCCAACAATGGACAATATGGGGAATAATCACATTGTTCTGTATGTTTTGGTGTAGATCTTCAATATCCCCCAAGGCTCGTCTGCTGAAGGCTGGTGTGGGGCTTGTGGGAGATGACAGAACCTTTAGTGGGTGGGGCCTAGTGGGAAGAAGAGGAGTCTCTGGGACGTGCCCTTAAAGGGAACACTGGAACCTGCCCCTTCCTCGCGCTTTTGCTTGTGGGCTGCCATGAGGTGAAGAGACCTCCTCCTCCACAGGTTCCACACCAGGATACAATGCCTGAGGCCCAGAGGCAAAGACTCACACACCCATGGACTGAAACTCTGAAACCACAAGCCAAGAGAACTTCTTTATAAGCTCATTATCTCAGGTACTTCTTCATAGCAACAAAAACCTTTTAGCATAGTGTAAAACTACACAGTTCAGAGTCTGCAGAGAAATACATCGTTTCATATGATTTTTGAACAACTTTGGTAAGCAGAGTAAATGGTGTTGGTACCATTTTATAGATGAAGAAAATAAGAGATTTACCTGTTCGCCCAAGATCAAAATATCTCACTGCAGCAAAGATGAGAAAAGTGGATTTCTGCAACCCACTTCAGTCCACTTTCCTTCTCCATTAGAGGAAACCCACCCCAAATGCAGACAAGTGAAACAGTGTGATCTAACTGGCTTATCTATGAAACTGTTAAACAACATTATGCATCTTATGAGTTCAATTTGAACTCTTCAATTTGAAGGCAAGTTAAGTCTTTCACAATAATCGAAATTAGAAGTAAAACACTAGAAGTCTAATCTCAGAAAACTTCCCTGGAAGTTTAAACCCTAAGTCACTATTAAGTATAAATTGCTAAGAGGAAAAAAAGAAAAGAAAAAGCAAAGAAATTGTTTAAAGAAACCTCAGACAGGAGCCATGGTGCAAACCTATAATTCCAGTGACTCAGGAAGGTGAGGCAGGAAGATAGCGAGTTTGAGGCCAGAGTCAGCCTGTACAACTTAGTGAGACTCTGTCTCAAAACGAAAAGTAAGAAAGGGGGTAGGGGTGCAGCCCAGTGGTAGAGCACTTGCCTAGCACACACAACGTCTTGAGTTTAATCCCCCTGTACTTAAAAAAAAAAAAAAAAAAGCTTAGACACACCTACCATTGACCCCAGCTGTTTTGATGAGATATTGTTTTGAATTCTAAGACTTCACAGGAAGAATTTGCTATAAAGTAGAGGAGCATAAAATGATTTGTAGAACAAGACTGAATTGCCTATAAATATACTTGGTGTTCCATTAAAAGTAAACCAAAGACACATGAGCAGGTCTGACAAAATAGACACAGTAAGTTTAACCCTAGTAATAAAGGTATGTATTTAAATATTCACATGTCTCAACCACACATTAGAGGGCTTGAAAACAAAATTTTCATTTTTAAAGCTGGGTACTGTATTTTGAGAAAGCAACAAAGGCTATCATCTGTCCTGGTAACTTGTAAACCTTGGGTCGTTTATTTTCTTTGTGTTTTTGCTAGTAGTTGAGAGGAGTGGGCCTGAACTAATCTGTGGAAATTTGAGGGGAAGCTTTCATCCACCAGGGGATTTGTTGGGTATTAAAGGACAGTCATGTGTGACTCTTTCATTCCCTAACTTAGGGGTCATACAGGAAATGTAACTTAGAAGCCCACACTCATGTGAGGCAAAGACCACAGTAACAAATCAGAAGAAACTAGTTATACCAACTTGTTATGAAGACCAACAGCTTTCCTGGTTGACTCTTTGCCAACAGGTACATTTTCCCCCTTGTTTAGCCTCTCACTGGAAGACACAGACACTCCAAAGGTCAGAGAGCACTGTGCAAATGTCTCAGATTCAATTCCCCATACATGAAATCTTCAAAGCTCTTGGTTTTTTGTTTTTGGCAGTACTAGGGGGTTGAGCCTGCAGCCATAGCCCTGTGGTACCTGATCCTGTCAGATCTTGGAAGCCAAGCAGCGTCAAGCCTGGTTAGTACTTGGATGGGAGACCCCCTGGGAACACCAGGTGCTATAGGCTTGGGAGAAGGACCCAGCAATCCATTTCCAAAAAATCAATCCGCCATTGAAAACCCTATGAATAGCAGAGAAGCACTGACAACAGTGTTTCATCTATTGTACATAGGGTGGTTATGAGTTGGACACCGATCTGATGGCACCTAACAACAACAACAATAATTTTGGGAGAAGGACCTGGCAACCCACTCCCAAAAATGAACCTGCCACTGAAAACTCTATGAACAGCAGAGAAGCACTGACAGTAGTGTTTCGCCTGTTGTACATAAGGTTGCCATGAGTTGGATACCGACTTGACGGCACCTAACAACAAGGGGGTTGAACCTAGGGCCAAATACATATTTTGCAAATGCTCGACCACTAAGCTGCACCCCCATCCTCTTTTTTATCTTGAGACAGGGTCTTGCTAAATTGCACAGGCTGCCCCCAACCTTGAACCTGTGATCCTCCTCCTTCAGTCGCTGGGATTACAGGTATGTGCCACAGTGCTCACTTTCAGTTTTTGATCTTAGCTTCCTATTTTGTGTGTTTAACCACTGTGATTTCAGTTCCCCATTCTCTATTTTTCTTTCCTTTTTTTCCCCCTTAGGTCTCCCTTCATTTTTATTAGCTTAATGCATCTTAAAGAATTTAAAACTATACACGTGTATGCATACAGCATAAAAGCTAGAAGGCTTTTCAAAGTATGGCCATGAGTCACTTAACAACAGGAGTAGGTTTTGAGGAATGGATCATTAGACAATTTCACCAGTGTGGAAATGCCCCTGTGTAGTTAAACCTAAATGGTTTTGCCTACTGCACACCTAGGCCACATGTGGAATAGCTCACTGCTCTGAAGCTACAAACCTGGGCAGCCTGTTACTGGACTGAATGCTGCAGGAAAGTACAACACAATGGTAAGTATTTGTGTGTCCAAACATAGCAAAGCACAGGAAAGGCAGAGTGAAAAGTATGGTATAAAAGAGAGCAGTACAGCTGTCTAGGGCATGTACCACGAACGGAGCTATGGCACTGCGAGTGGCTCAGGGGGTTAGCCCACAGACAGCAACAGCCCAGGGCGTTCCTGTGCCCTGCTGTAGAGTTACAGACACTGAGCTTAACTACATTAACTTCATACAAAAATATTTCTCTTTCTTGAATGATAAATTAAACTTGGTTTATTGTAACATTTTTATATACTTAATTTTTTTTTAGCTTTTTGACTATTGGAATAACACTCGACACAAACACATTGTACAATAATACAAAAATATTCTTTTTTATATTCTTATTCTGTGTGCTTTTTTCTTTCTTTTCTTGAGTTTTGAATTTTAAAAACAAGGACACACAGATTAGCCTAGGCTCCACCCAGGGTTGCAGCCGTCAGTATTCCTGTCTTATTCCCCATATCCTGTGCCCCTGGTGGGTCTGCAGGGGTTGGACCACTGCCTCCTGGGGTAGCAAAGCCTTCTGGATCTTCCTGAGGCTCTCCTAGGGGAGGTCTAGCTCTTTCCAGAAATAAGCCTGTGGTTTGATTGGGTTGTTTCCTTTTTTCATCAGATCTGCTTGTAAGTAAGTACATGATGTGCTGTGAATGTCTTTCCAATCCTGAAAACATTCTGGTATTGGGGTCTGTGATTTCAAACTTTTTCAGAGCCTGAGGTCTGCAAACGCATCTACTAAACCCTTCCCTGTGAGTCTTCTTGGGGGCTCCTTTTTTTCTTCACTTGTTGCCTCCCCTTCTCCTGCCTCTTTTTCAGCTGTTCGTTCCTATTACAATTCCACCACCTCCTCCCTCGCCAGTTCCTCAGAAGCACCCCAGGAGCTCCTCAATGTTCACCCTGCCCACACCCAGGGTTGAGTCATCAGCTGTGTCCTCCACAGTCCTGTTCACTGCCCAATGTCCCTATCCCTGGTCAGCCCGCTGTTGACACGGAGGAAGAGCTGGGTGTCTTCCTTGTGGTGACACCAGCCCACATCCAAGCAGGGATCCTGAAGCAGCCCCAGATGCTGCAATCCTTCCAGGTGGCAGCAGGGCCTTCTCAGCGTTTTCTTCTGTCTGTTGCAGCGATAGCCTGGGCGAAGGCCTCTGCAGGAGGTAGGCATTAGAAGCTGCTGTAACCCCTCGATCCACTGGCTAGGTCAGAACAGTAGTGTGTGGAGGGAGAAACACCACTAAGACATAGTGCTGAAGATCGTTAATGAAAGGTACATCTCCTAGAGCATTGTGTATCAATAGTAAGCAGCCAGGCACCCTGGTGCACACATGTAATCCCAGCAACTCAGGAGGCTGAGAGAGGATCACAGGTTCTAGGCCAGAGGCAGCTTCTACAATTTTTATGAAACCCAGTCTTAAGATAAAAAATAAAAGTGGGGCTGGGGGAGCACAGGCCAGAGGTAGAGCACTTGCTTACCCTGCACAAGACCCTGAGTTCAACCCCCCAATACTGCTAAAAGTGAATAAATATATGAATAAATATCTTGAAACGTATGCTGTTCTCCAAACAGTGCTTCTCATTTCACTGGCCTAGCAATTCAGGTGAACATCTTGGAAGAGGTACTAAATCAACCATGGCTTCTTACTGCTCCTGAAAGAACACTGGCAATGATTACTGACAGGCTTGAAGGCCCTGGAGTCTCACTGAGCCGGATTACAAAGGGTTTTAATCCGTGCAACACTGAACGTTTGCTGTCTGCAACACTGCCTCCAAGCAAGACTGCTATCCTGGCCATAACCCTTAGCTGGTGCCGTGCTTCTCGGGTTACACAGGACCTCACCACACACATATCCACACTTAGGTATGTGCTACAGCACCCTATGTCCTGCACCAGTCTAGGAGTCTATTGTGATCCTGCAATGCCAGCTAAGAGTTAAAAGTCATGAAACGGGTGCTGACGTGGCCTCCTTACAGAGGAAAAGTCTTTTAGGTATCTTTTTCAAGCACAGGTCGCACCCTGTGGAAGATCTGTTCTTGCACTAATTTTCCTCTACCATCAGCCAAAATCCTGCTGCTGCCTTCACACCAGCCTCGCAGACTGACCATGCACTTTCACACTGTGTAATGAGTAACAACTCATGAGTAGCTCAAACCACAGGAGCTGCAGTGAACTCAGCACTGTGGGCAAGTCCAGCCTTTCTTTTGACATCACAAATGAGCCTTTCACGGTGGCCGTGATCGGTATGGTGCCAACAAGGATACAGGTTCACGTCTGGTCTTCAGTCGAGGACCCTGGAACTTTCTCTTTATCTCTTCAGGGCCCATCTTAAATCTTATTGGTCTCATTGCCTTCAACAAAAATAGACCTTAACAGTTTCCATAGCCGTGTTTAAAATCATTATGGCATAGTATGGTGGCCAATGCTTGTTATCCCAGCACTCGGAAGGCAAAGGCAGGAAGATCACAACTTTGAGGCCACCCAGGGTTGCACAGTGAGACCCTTTCTCAAAACCTCTACCCCACAGCCAAAAAAAAAAAAAGACCATAGCTATAGAATGGGACATGCCTATCTAGCAAGCAGTTATCATCACGGATTTCCTACCTTTGTACTCCTGAATAACTTTTACTATTCCTTCCAGGTCAATTGTTTGACATGGCCTTTTACCAGCAACATTAGCAGTAGATTTTGTAAGCTAAGAGACCGTGATGAACAAAACATTAGATTGAGTCAAATACAAGAGACAAGGCAAGGCAAACATGAGATGCATGAGGCCAGTGCCTGCAAAGACAACATACTGTTCATGGTAAACTTTTTTATAGGCAGAAGTCCATTCTAAATTAACTATAGAAAGGATGGTGACTGTGTAAACCAGTAACATACACCTTTATCATCAAGTATTATATACTACATAATAATTGTACATGTTACACTTTTATAAGCCTGTAGCTGTACCATTGTGGCTTCAAATCCCATCAGATCTTGGAAGCTAAGCAGGGTCCAGCCAGGTTAGTACTTGGATGGGAGACCACCTGGGAACACCAGGGGCTGTAGGCTTGGGAAAAAGACCCAGCAACCCACTCCCAAAAAATAATCAGCCATCAAAAACCCTAGGAAGAGCTGAGAAGCACTGACAATACTGTTATGCCTGTTGTATGTAGGGTTGCTATGAGTTGGACACTGACTCAATGGCACCTAACAATAACTGATATGGTCAGGTAATGGGAATGGTAGAAGAAAGCTAGAAACAAGGGAATGGAAACCTCTGAAATCTCCTTCCTAGGTCCACCTAAGTTCTGAGATTTAGCTCAATTGGTAGAGCGCTGTGCTGCAGTCTCTGAGGTCCCGAGTTCAATTCCCAGCACCGCAAAAATGGGAGGACCTGGCAACCCACTCCCAAGGCAATCCCGAAACAGTCTGCCATTGAAAACCCTATGAGAGTCGCTATGAGTCAGATACTGACTCGATGGCACCTAACAACAACAACAAGGTCCAACTAAAGCCTATAGCTGTACCACTATGGCATCTGATCCAGTGAGATCTCGGAAGCTAAGCAGGGTCCAGCCTGGTTAGTACTTGAATGGGAAACCACCTGGGACCATCAGGTGCTGTAGGTTTGGGAGAAAGACCTAGCAACCCATTCCCCAAAAACAATCAGCCACTGAAAACCCTATGAATAGCAGAGAAACACTAATAATAGTGTTTTATCTGTTGTACATAGGATCGCTATGAGTCGGAAACCAACTTGACAGCACCTAACAACAACATACCTTTATGACTGGTAGTGCAACAGTTCTTTTGTTTTATTTTGTTTTGTTTTCTTGCAGTACTGGGGGTTGAATCCAGGGCCTCGCGCCTGCATCCTCTGCAAGTGCTGGACCACTGAGCTGCACCCCCAGCCCAATTTTTACTTTTAGAGATAGGTTCTTGCTAAGTTACAAAGACTACCTCTGGTCTCGAACTTGCAATCCTCCCACCTCCGCTTCCCAAGCTGCTGGGATTACAGGCGTGAGCCACCACGCCCAGCTTTTTTTTTGGTTTTTGAGACAGGTTCTTGCTTTGTAGACCAGGCTGGCCTCAAACTTGTGACCCTCCTGCTTCAGCCTCCCAGCTACTGGGATTACAGGCATGTGCCACTATACTCATCAATACCACCAAAACATCAATAATGTGTTACACTAAGACATGACAATGGCCAGGTGACATGAATGTTTCAACATAGTTATAACCTTATGGGACCACCATTGTACACTCAGTCCATTGTGGACAAAGAAACACTGCTGTGCAATACATGACTGCATCTAATCAGCCTTACTGCCAAACCCAAGCCTCCCCCTTTGCAGTAAATTCTAAGAGAAACAATAGTGTCTAAATTTCATCATACATATTCCTGTGTTCTAAATGACTATTTGTTAATATTAGTTTCACTAATTGAGGTAAGTGGCAAAGATGGTCAGTCTTAATAAAGTCAGAATCACAGAAATATCTAAAAGAAAGTAAGTTTAATATTAACACCATACAATATTTGATCTTGGCTAACAAAGCTTTAAGTGTGTGTACCAAATAATCATAATTAAAAGTTACTTTTATTCATTATGCACTTGCTATGGTCTGAATATGAAATGTGTCCCACAGGCTCACGTGCTCAAAACTTGGTGCCCAGGTGGTGGCGCTATTTGGGGGAGGTGGGGGAAACTTTGGGAGGTGGGGCCTAGTTGGAGAAAGTAGGTCACTAGGGGCAGGTCTTTGAGGATATATCTTGCCCTGGTCCCCTCCTATATCTTGCTGCCTCTTGTCTACCTCAAGGCAAACAGCCTCTTTCTCTACAGGCTCTCGCCCCTACCATAATGTTCTGCCCAAGCCCACAAAGCCATGAAACCATAAACTGAACTTCCTAAAGAGTAAGCGAAATAAATTTTTCCCCTTTTATGTTGTTTCTCCCACAGATCTGCTCACAGAAACACAAAATGCACTAACACAATACTCCATAAACAGTGCATGAAAATAGTTTATTCTTCCATGTGAACTGATCATTCATTTAACCTACTGAAATCCTTTGGTTCTTTGCTAAACAAATTGATGGTATTAGGTAAACCGAGCAAAGCCAATCTTCTGCGCAAACGACAAGGAGTTCTTAAAGAGTGGGCAGAATGAGATTACATCTTGTAATTTACATATGTTGCAAAGTCATCAAACTCCAATTCAAAGTATTATACCTAAATGAATCAAATATATATCTGAATGCAAGTTATAAACTCTAGCCAAACTAAATTACCTGAGAAATTGTTAAAAATCTGCTTTTTTAGGAAGTTTTGGGATCAACTAAACCAATTTCAGATATGCTACAAAACATTTTAATACAATTATAAATTTAACTTAAAAAACACCGAGAAACGGAAATTTACCACAGTATAAGCTTAACCAATTCTTTACCTCTCCGGCATCTGCACATTCTTTGGCTCTTCTGTGAAGGGCAGCCCATGTATCCTCAT
The DNA here is from genome assembly GCA_007922755.1 of Pedetes capensis. NCBI lineage: Eukaryota > Metazoa > Chordata > Mammalia > Rodentia > Pedetidae > Pedetes > Pedetes capensis. Next base: position 112,085 of record VMDO01000274.1, on the reverse strand, counting down.
ACCTAAGAAAAGTAAAAACTAATTCACAATGCAAACACACATTAAAAAGGAATACCATTTACAGATGGACCTGTAACAGGCGGTGGTTTCATGAAGGAGAAACTCAAAAAGTAAGGAGGACATATTACAAAGGCATGGAAATCAACTTGAAGGGGCTTCTAATGATCAAATATGGGCTAAAATAAGTAATAACAAATAATTCAAACTCAAAAAATAAATACCCATGAGTCCATGACATAAATAAATGAATAAACAGAAGTAATTTTAGACAAAATGATGGAAATAAACATTATTTGGTAAACATAATAGAAATAGCTGTCTCAGGAAAGAAGAAAATTTTAACGGGTATGAAATTATTGGGTAAAAGTATAAAGAGAAACAGGATATCTGCATATTCTCAAGGTATCTCTCCACAGAAGGCTCATTAACTAAAATGGGGAAAACAGTCAACAGCAGAGAATACCAGGGGCCACTTTACTGAGAACACAAAATTATTCTTCTGATATTATTGGCAAAAAAGCACTAACTTGAATTTATTCATTAGGACAGAGGAGAAAAACCCAAATGTATGGACATTTTGCAAAGTAACAGCCACTGCTCTTCAAAACACCAAGGGCATAGAAGACAAAGACTCAGGAACTTTCTAAAAGAAAGGAGTGAAAGGTACACTGTGATTATGTATGTGTGATCTTGGATCTGATCTTGGTCCAGAGAAAAGGGTATCAACAAAGCAATGGATAAAATCTGTCTGAATAAGGTTAACCAATGGTAACCAATGGTAATTTCCTGATTTCGATCATAGGACTGTGGTTATGCAAAATGCAAACACTGGGGAAGCTAGAATTCTTTGTTCTATTTTTACAATTTTTCATAAGTCTGAAATTAGCTCAAAAGTTAAAAAATACAAATTCTGAACTATTACTCATGATTGCTGATGTAAAACTTCATTTTCCATCTCATCTAAAATTCTAGCTATCCAAGAGCAGTAATTCTCTAAACAGGAATACGTATTTGATAAATTTATACCACCCCTCTTCACAATCATAGAGAACTTTTCCTGCTGAATTTAAACAGGAAAGTTAACCTGATAATCACAACAGACTGTAACCATCTACACGTGATGAAAAGCAAGGTGGAAGGTCACATAATTAAAACAGTAGGGCTGTCACTGACAACTAACAGGAAGCTTGAAGGTTCCTCTGGTGTATCAGATGATGTAAGTATCAATTAAAATCAACAAATATTTACTGAATGCCAGGCATTGTTGGGTACCAGAGTTGCTAAGAGAATTTTACTTTTGCCTCTTTGCTGTCCTAGCACCTAGCACACATACCTTACTAAATGCTGAGTAAAGGAATAAAATACACTAATTTCAAATTTCAAATCAAAGCTGCATGGTAAAATTTTCTATCACTTTCTCTAATCAATGGAAAAGAGCAAATTAATCACTGCTTGCCATTTAGACTCCATATTATTCTTTTCCTACCATCTTCCACCATCTCCTTTTCCCCACTTACTACACATGCTTTCTATAGCCCCCTGCTATATCACCCTTACCAGCTCAACCTTCCTAGCACAGCACCTGGTTTGTGTCTGCCCTGCTATAATGGCATTCTCTAAACAATAACCTAGATTAACCCAATCATTCACTTTCTCTGCTCTCCACTTATGCTACTGAGCACTGCTAGAGAAGGAGATACATCTACAAAGACATGCCACCCAATCTTGCAAGGGCCTTCGCTGCGAGTAAGCAACTTTTACAAATTCACTATTAGGTTGCTCCCTGAAGTATGCACAGCAAGTGTTACACATCTCCTGCATCTTTGAAACTCATCCAGACCCAGTCACTTTCAACAAATGGATGACCTTACTGCAGCATTTTAAGGAGATTTTGTTGTTGTAAGTGCCATCAAGTCAGGTCTGACTCATAATGACCCTAAGTACAACAGAACGAAACATTATTTGACACTGTGCCACATATACAATCTTTTTATGTTTAAGCCTAGTGTTACAGCCAGTGTATCAATCCATGTACTTGAGCCCCCCCCCCCTTTTTTTTTTTTAATTGTTGACCCATCACCCTCCCAAACATGATGTCCTTCTCCAGGGATTGATCCCTCCTGACTACTTGTCCAAAATACCTAAGACACAGTCTAGCCATCTTTGCTTCCAAGGAGAATTCTGGTTGTACTTCTAGGACAGATCTGTTGGTTCTTTTGACAGTCTATAGTATATTCAGTATTCATATTCAGCATAATTCAAATCCATCAATTCTTTTCCTGTTTCCCTTATTCACCATCCAGCTTTCACAAGAATATGATGTGACTGAAAATACCATGGCATTAGTCAGGCACACCTTTGTCTTTAATGTGACATCCTTACTTTTCAACACTTTTCAGAGGTCTTTTGCAACAGCTTTTACCAATGCAATGCATCTTTTCATTTCTTGACTGTTGCTTCTATGGGTGTTGATTGTAGAACCAAGAAAAGCAAAATTTTGGACAACCTCAATCTTTTCTTCCTTTATCATGTAGTTGCTTACTGACTCAGTTGTAAGGATTTTTGTTTTGCTGATGTTGAGGCACAATTGATAGTGAAGGCTGTGTTCTTTGATCTTCATCAGTAAATATTTCAAATCCTCTTCACTTTCAGCAAGCAGAGTTGTGTCATCTGCATAATGCAGGTTGTTAAAGAGTCTTCCTCCAATCCTGATGCCATGTTTTTCTTCGTAAAGTCCAATTGTTTTGGATTATTTGCTCAACATAGAGACAGAAGAGGTATAGTGAAAGGATACAGCCCTGACGCACAACTTTCCTGGCTTTAAACCAAGCGGTGTTTCCTGTTTGAACGACTATCTCCTGTACCCATGTACAGATTCCTCATGAGTAAAATTAAGTGTTCTGGTATTCCCATTCTTCATAACTTTATCCATAATTTGTGTGATACACACAGTGAAATACTTTTGTATGGTTAATAAAACAGACATCATTTTCATATTCTCTGCTTTTGGCCAATATCCATCTGATGTCAGCAATGCTGTCCCTGCATTGTCCACACCCTCTTCTGAGTCTGGTTTGATATTCTGGCACTTCCCTGTCAATGAACTATTGTAGTTGCTTTTAAATGATCTTAGCAAGATCTTACTTGCTGATATTACTGTTATTGTTCAATAAATTCAGCATTTGGTTGGCTCCCTTTTCTTGGGAATAAGCACAAATATGGATCTCCTGAATGTAAACTCCTTCAATTTTCCTGCGTTCAAGTATCTTTCAAATTACAAGTCCGTGATGAAAAGAATGGAAAAGAAACCATATTCTTAATGCAATCATTCATTCATTCAAATAAATACTGAACTCTAGATACTACAGCAGAACTAAAAGAGTTCACAATACTGACAGGCAAGGTAAATAATTACCTTCTAAGGCAGATAAAGCAAAGCGCTAGGTATAAAGCACTGCAGCTTTGGAAATACAAGAGACTACTTCTTAGCTGTGGTGTACTGCACTACTTAAAAAGTTACGATTCAGAGGCCAGAGGGAAGATGGCAGAGTAGGAAGCACCAAGAGTCCGTCTCCCCACAAAGATCACAATTGCACTGACAGAACTCTGAAGAAACTGGAGTCTACCAGAGGCTTGCTACATCTAACAGAAGGCTTGGATAGAAAACAGATAATTTTGGTAAAACTGATTTTAACTGAGAAGCAGTTACCCATCCCTTCATGCACTTGCTACTGAAGCAGTTCATGGCAGGCAATAAAGAGCCTGTCTGCCAATTATTGGGGTTCTGTGCTGTGATCACTAATTGCTTCCTCCAGTCGAGAAGACTCAGACAGAGGCTGTCACTCCTACAAATCCCTCCTATTCCCACTAAAGACACTTTTGGTGGATTTAAAAGCCAGTGCCTAGTTTTGGTCCCTATCCATTTTCCTCTATGGGAGCCAGGCATTTAAGGACTAGGACATTCACACACATGGGAGATTTAGAAAGTCATCGACATGCCCAGTGACAGGTTTAGGCTCAGAAAAGCCCTGAGGAACCTAGGTTTGTATCTCAGGCTGAGAACCAGCACAGAAACAATAAGACAATCAAAAACAAAATAACAAATGTTGAGGAAGGGGACAGAGTCTGAGCTCCACGGTTACCACAGTACATAACTCAAATGCCCAATTTTCCATTAAAATAATCACAAGTATCCAAAAACCAGGAAAGAACAACCCTATCAATGGAAAAATAATTGACAGACATGCCCCCACCAATTGGTAAATTTATGAGACAAAGATTTTAAAACAACATTCTTAAAAAAATACTTAAAGAGCTAAAAGATGACATAGACAAAGTCAAGAAAAATATATGAACAAAGTGGTAATACTGATAAAGAGAAAACACAGAAAGGAACCTATAAGAAGTTCTGGAGGTGAAAGTATAATAACTGAAATAAATAGTTTACTAGAGGGATTCAAAAGCAGATTTGAGCAGGTAGAAGAATCAATATGCTTGAAGATGGGACAACTCAAATGATTCAGTCTGAGGGACAGAATGAAAAAAGCTTAAAGAAAAATGAACAGAGTCTAAAAGACCACCATCAAGAGGACCAATGCACGCACTGTGGGAGTCCCAGGAGACAGTCTTAAAAATTAAAAGTTGTACCAGTATGGTCCAGCAACTCCATTCCTGAATATAAACCCAGAAGAATTGAAAGAAGGGTCTCAAAAAAAAACCACTTGCACACCCATTTTCATAGCAGCACTGTCCACAACAGCCAAAGGCAGAAACAATTCAAGTGCCCATCAGTGGGTGAATGGATAAACAGAATGCAGTGTATACTCCTACAGTGGAAATCCACTCAGTAAGGATATTCTGACATGAAAGGTGTTTTCAGGGTTCATCCATGTATGCTTAGTGAAATAAGTCAATCACAAAAAGATAAATACCGTATGATTTCACATCTATGAGATCTAGAACAGTGATATTCAAAGAGAGAGAAAAAAACAATGATGGTTGCCAGGGCCTGACAGGAAGAGGGAACGGGGCACTGCTGGTTAATGAGTAAAGAGTTTCAGTTCTGCAAGATGAAGACAGTTCAGGGAGTGGATGCACAACAGTGTGAATGTACTTAACACTATTAAACCATACACTTAAAATCAGTTAAAATGGTAGACTCTACTGTTTGTAGTTTACAATTTTAAAAATTACAAAAATATGATTTAGATATTCATCATTTAAAGTGAATACCCCCTATTCACTGCTAGCTTAAGAAAAAATTGCCTCGGTACAATGTGGACACATTCTAGACATTTACTTCTGGTTATAATTTTTTTATATTAAGTCACAAAATGAATCCCCATCCCAAAAAACTACCACACACAAAAGTCTACACCTCCAAAATAAAATTTTAAGGAAATGAAGTTCATTTCAATTAAGTTACTGGAAGAAAAACTAAAGATAAAAAGTAAATAAACAGGCTGGAGGTGTAGGTCAGTGATACAGTGCCTGCCTAGCATGCATGAGGCCGAGTTCGATTCCCAGCACCATAAGTAAATAAACAGAATACTGCGGTTTAATTTTTCCTATACTTGTTTCCACGTTCACTTAGGTTTCTTCACTCAACAAAGTGAAGCAGGAAATTAATATCAAATAAACATTTGTCATATTTGAAATTTTCTCCTAGAAAATCTCTAGATTAGCAATCAGGGGAAAAAAGTCCAATTAGGGGCTAAAAAAGAGAAGTGAAAAGGCAGGTGCCCAAGGCTGCTGAAATGAACGCAGATAAGGGAGCACAGCTCCCTCCTACTGCACACACCTGCCAGGTATCACGTTACAAAAAACTTCACACAGCAATGCACTTTTACCCCGTAACTCATTTTCTAACAATGCTAGTATGACTGATATACCAGCAAATTCACCCTCTTCAGGTGTACAACTCAGTACTTGTAGTACAGTCACAAAACTGTGTAATAATCACTCTAATTCTAAAACATTTTCACCGCTTGAAAAGAAATAACCCACCCCCTCTTCCCTCCAAGTGCCTGTAACCCCTCATCTCCTTTTTCTCTCTATGGTTTGCCTCCTCTGGGTATTTCACACAAATGGAATCAGGCAACATGCAGCCTTTTGTGCTGGTCCTTTCACCTAACACAACAGTCTTCGCTTCCGCTATGTTGTGGCATCTGCCGCTACTTCATTCCATTTTTGTGGCTGAATGATACCCTATTATATGAATATATATATTTTATTTATCCATTCATTGGTTGATTGGCATTTATGCTGTTTCTGTTTTTTCAGCTACTATGAATAACATTACTATGGACATTCGGATACAGGTCTTTATGTGGATATATCATTTCTTATTTTATTTATTTACTAGTTTTATTTATTAGGTTCTCACTATGCAGCCCAGGCTGGCCTCAAAGTTGCTATGTAGGCCAGGATGCCTTTGAAATCACAATCTTCTTGCCTCAGCTTCCCAAGAGCCAGCATAACAGGCGCAAGCCACCACTCCCAGCTTTGGATGCTCGTATTCAATTCTCTCGGAGTGAAACTGCAGGGCCATAGGGTAGCTTTCTAACATTTTGAGAAACTACCAACTGTTTTCCAAAGTGGCTACATTAGTTTACATGCCCATCAGCAATGTATATGGGTGCTGACTCCCCCAGGTCCTTGCCAATACTTAGTACAGTGTGCCTTTCTGAACATCCAGATGCTAGTGAGTGAAGCAGTATCTTAGTGGGGTTCTGATTTGCGTTTCACTGATGACAAATCATGTTGAGCATCTCTTTGGCCACTTCCGTATCTTCTTTGAGAAATGTCTGTTCAAATCTTGTCAACTTCTTCACTGGTTTGTCGAGCTACACACATTTTTATCTACTCTGGACACAAGTCCTTCAATATGATCGCAAATATTTTTACCCATTCTACAGTTTGTTGCTTCATTTTTTTGTTTTCTTTTTTAAAACAGGGTCTCAGAGCAACCTAGGCGGCTTTGGCCTGCACCACCATGCCCAGGTGTCATGTCACTGTCCTGAGGCACAAGTGCTTAATATTGATCATACCTGATTTATCAATTTTTATTCTTTTGTTGCTTATGTTTTTGGTGTCATGTCTAAGAAAATCCCACTTTAATATTAATCTGCATGTCAATAGGAACAGGTTGGAAAATAAACCAGTATAAAGTTAAGAATCAAAGTAAGTTTTTCCAAAAAATCCAAACATATAATAAAAGCATGTCATGAAATATACACTAGAAAATACAATAGTGATCTACCTGCCCAAAGTCTGAATGGCTTTGTACTGCCCAGTGAAAAGTGAAAGCCTTCGAGGAGAACAGTATATTCCAGTTATATTAAGGTAACCGGCAGGTGTTTTAAGGTTATTGTCTATAAATTTTACATAATAGTTAGAAGTCTAACTTTCCTCTCTAAATGAAAACATTTACCTGCTAAGTAATTCTAGCCCAGCAGAGTACTTCGGCAAATATGGAACAGTCCTGCCAAAAGAAATACTTGTTTTATTAATACTGTTTCTGACTTAGCTGACTTAAAAAAGAAAAGGTTACATACAAGAATTCTAGCATTGTCAGTTATAATGTAAGATATTTTGTAAGGCATTTTAAAACTGCTAATGACAATTTAAACTTTTAGGAAAACTTATTATTTCAGAGTTAATGTACGTAATATGTCAGTTGTCACTTTGTCCCACATATTTTTGCATATAATAAACATTTTGACATAATGCTAGGTAAAGAGAATAACTATGCATAATCAAAGCTCATCTCTTGGTCAAAAGTGAATATGATCACACACACTACTAAGAAAAATGAAATAAAGCACAATTCTGTTGTTTTCAGTAACACAGCTAGAGAAACTCACTTGCTAAATTCTGTCATTACTAATTTGATTTTCAATAATTCAGAAGTTTTACTTTGGTCTTTTTATACAAATTAATTTTAATCAAACAATAGTTATTGATTGTCCTAGAGTAAAACAATTGCATTTCTTTTTTTCCCAACCATTTCATAGTTTTATCAGAAAGTTTTTCCTGTGCTACAATATTTAGAAGGAATCAATGCTTTTTAGTCAGATTGCTCAACATAAAAACAAGCAAAAACCATACAAAATTCAAGTCATGGTAAATTAATATCTTAGCAAAGCTTACCTGGGCTTGCCTTTTACTTTTGCTTCTCTTGACTTGTCACTTAAAGTTTTCAGCCTATAATTCAACAAACATAAAATATATTTTACAGGTCAAGAGATTTTCAACAAGTTTTCACAGCTGTTAAAATTTTAAGTGGAATAAATTAAATTTTTTAGCAAAAATTTATATGTCAGATACCACAGGTAGAAAATAGGTAATAATTTTTATATTTTAACTTTCTCCAAATCCTTTTTCTTTTGGAAGCAATGATTCTTAAATGGGATCAGCACAGACAAACCTTAATTTATCTGGTATCATTAGAAAAAGTGGTTCATCTAGGTGAACCTAAGAGGTAACAAAGATTCATAAACTATACATAAATAATGATACAGAAAAATACATAAAGTAGCACACTTTGTTATGTAGACACTACTCTAGAAACTCAACTATCTTTAAACACACATATTACTGAAATTTTAATTGATAAAAAACTTCTAAAATATATTACAATCTTTTCTCATTAAAGAGGACTTTTTGGTACCCCATTTAACATTTTCTGATCATGCTGGGTTATTATTATGAACACCTGGTTGTATTTTGCAACAGAACAGTACTTTCCAGATACCTCTGAGCTAGGAATGCCTCTTCACTTGCTAACATGAAACGAGTCTGTGGTGGGTTTGCATTTGGGCTCCTGTGTCTTTTTAATTTCCTATCTCTATTAGTCAACTGGTGAACAGGATAGCACACTGCTTCTGCTGGCCATGTGACTACAGTAGCCTCTTCCTCTTCCATTTGATATTTTTTGGTCTGTCTTGTTTTGCTGACACAGGGTCTTGCACTGAGGCCCAGGATAGCATGGAACTCAAGGTCCTCCTGCCTCAGCCTCCCAGGATTTGAGATGACAGGAAAGCACCAGCACATTCAAGCTCTATTTGTTGTTTTAAATTGACTGGGCTAGAAAGCAGATAAATGGAGTAAAACTGCACATATAAGATTAAGTTAGCGGGCCTTCTAAATATAAAATATGATATTCACAGACTGTACAATTTATTTTCACTTCACTGGCACACTTTTACTTTCTTTTGGCTGTAAACCCTGTTCCAGATAATTGAACTTACCAATAAGCAAATGCTAGATTATAGGAAAATCTCATGCAAAATGAGATACTAGTTCTTTATTACTTCAACAATATTCATTTCTAAATAGAGACTGCAACACAGGCCACATAAGCTCTGCTAGCCCCTCTAAAAGGCCTTTGTTAAAAGGGAAACAGGTGCTCATTCCTCTAGACACCTTACTGTCATCGGCCTGAACATGCTCTAATTCAAAAGCTGACTCTGGCGCAAATGTCTTACCTTTGCATTGTACAGTGCACAACCCATACAACTATGCGTGGAATGTTCTGACCTAAGATTCCATCTTTTTGTCAATAATGTCTGGCCAACCGCTGAAAGAGAATTTTTGATCAAATGTTGTTTGTTGTGGGTGAGGGGGCTGGTGCTGGGGATCAAACCCAGGGCCCTACACATGCTAGACAAATGATCCACCACTGAGCTATACCTCCAGCCTTAATTCTAAAACAAGGTCTCATTAAGTTGCTTAGGCAGGCATTGAACTTGTAAACCTCTTGCTTCAGCCTCTCAAACAGCTGGGGCTACAGGCATGTGCCACCATACCTAGCTTCAAATATATTTTTAAAACCAGAATGGAATGACAATTTTTGTACAAAGAATTTTATATTACTCTATGATCTTGTTAAAAAAAATATATTGGTGAGATTAATCCCTCTACAATGCTTAAAAGATTCAGCACCACACTCAGAATGATCCTAGGCTGACTTTCAGGGATTCGAGACTGCTTTACAGCCAGGTGTGAAAGAAACTGTTACGGGCCACCTTGGACCACGCTAATCATATGATCCAGCAAAGCTCTAGGGCTATACTTCAAACATAACATTTAAAATAAAATTTTAATTTCTCAAATGCAATATAGAAAATTTGGGGTTTTCCTCCCTCAATCCCTCCGAAAAGAAAAACTAGTTTGGAATAAAAGGGAAAGGAGTGTTACAGCGTTGAAAACAGAACTAATGAAAGTCAGTAAGAGCTGCCCCACATGACTCCCTAACAGCCATCAGCTTTAAAAATTAGTCTTTAACCAAATGTAATGTGCAGAACTTATTTGATCTGGATTTGAGCAAATCAGCTGTAAAGAGACATTTTTAAGAACCAAGGAAATCTGATTACGGACTGGGAAATTGATACTATCAGGGAATTAAGTGCTAATTTTGTTAGCGATGATACTGGCATTGCATTTATGCAGTGTCTTTTTTAGCATAACATACTGATGGATGAGAGGTGTAATAGACAAGTCTGACATTTACTTTGTAAATAAAGAGGAAGACAAAGCAAATGTGGCAGTATCTGAAAACTGCTGAATCTGAGAACTGGACACAGGGGTTCACCGAGTTATTCTATTTTTGTTTGAAACGTGGTTAAAAAAAATTTTTTTTTTAAGCTGCGTGTGGTGTTGCTCACCTATAATTCCAGCACTCAGGGGGCTGAGGTAGGAAGATTCAGAGTTCAAGGCCAGCCTGGGCTACACAAGACCCAAAACAAACAAACAAAAAAAACCCCTGTGCTTTAAAAAGATACATATGTTTTAGATATTCCTCTTTTCTCCTCACACCTTCTCCAAATAAACTGTCAATGTGCCAAAATTCAGAAGAGAAACTGTAGGAGAGAACCTGAAGTAGCTAGAGGGATAATGGAAAGAGCCAAGAAAGTTGAGAGAAAAAGATGCAGAGTTACAACCACTAATAAAAAATAAAACTGGATATAGTTTATAAAGTAAAAGAGCAAAAAGGTTCTTTCTAAATAGATCCTTAAAACCTGCAAGTCAATTGAATGCTGTCTACTGTTCTTTTTTTTTTATTAGAAATTTTTAATGTACATCATAATGCGATTCATTTTGACATGCTTTTCATTGTGACAATTTTCATATATGCAATTTGATAAGCATTATTCATATAGGTTACCCCTTACCTTCCTCTATGTTTCCCCTCCTCCCCCCCTTCCCATCTAAGTTTCCCATCCAAGTCTTCTCTATCTTTTACTATATAGTATTTTTCTACATGTCCTTGGGTTCCATTTCTGTTTAAGATAGAAACTTTTCCTGTAGTGGTCTTTGTTTCTATCTTGTTAGAACAATTACATGCGATTTCTAGTCTATTTATATTGACCTCATTCTTATCTTCCCTCCCCCCCCTTTTAATGTGATCCGACCTTTGAGTAGGATTTTCCTTCTTGTAATTCTGAGTCAGCTCTCTCATATGAGTGAGAATATGTGTTGTTTCTCTTTCTGAACTTGTGTTCTTTCACTTAAAATAATTTTCTGTAATTCCATCCATTTTGCTGCGAATGACCCTATTTCATTTTTCTTGATTGCTGAATAGTATTCCATTGTGTATATATACCATAGTTTTTTTTATCTATTCTTCTGTTGAAGGGCACTTTGGTTGATTCCATATCTTTGCTATTGTGAAAAGCGCTGCATTGAACATGGAGATGCAGGTGTCTCTGTGGTATAATGACTCATCTCCTTTTGGGTAAATTCCCAATAGTGTTATAGCTGGGTCATATGTGTACCATTCTTATTTTGTGATTCCTTTAATTGCTTATACCATACACCTCCAGGAAGAGATAAGTGCTGCCATGTGTGTGCATTAAAATATAGACCTAAGTGAGCCATTTGACAATTACTTTCTACTAGTGACAACTAAGGCCCACTTTCAAGTTCAAAGCGCTAAACCTCAAATCCATCACAGCAGTTCAATAATTTTATTTTTAGATGGCTCCAAAGGCTAACCTTAATTTGACACCAGCACATTTATTTCTTCAGCTTTGGTGAAAATACTAAAATGGAGGCCTCTTACTAAGAAATGGAGGTGATTTGCAAAACTGCTCAGACAGAAGCTTTGGAAGCAGCAGATGAACAGCATGATGTGTAGAGCCCTAGGAAGGGAGGTGGACAGATCTGGCAGCTGACTCAACTGCACGGGGTGACCTGGACAGCATTTCATTCATGTGCACTTTAATTTCCAAATTGTCTACGACATCAGTTACTGGGAAAGGGGAGGATGATTGCTCCCACACACCACAAAATGTATTAGCATATTTTGTGATAAGATTCAATGGCTTTGAACCACTTTCATGCTTCCAAGAGCCTCACTTCAAATTCTGTTTACAAATCCAAACTACTATATTTTCACGTTAGTGTTTACTGATATCCCAACAAGACCAGGAAAAAGCAAAAGCTTTAATCACACACAAAAGTGCAAATAAACCCTAAGCTCAAAAGTCTGAGAAATTCACACCAAAGCAGCACAGACTCCGGAAAGAGAGAGTAACTGAGACCAGTTTTGCCCTAATTAATCCCAAATACACTGCTTCAGTTCTGACCTCTCTCCTGACTGTGTCTTCAATTTCCACCTGCTTCTTGGATATTAAGTTGCTACCTCACAACAAACTCACTGTCAACTGCTCCTTCTTCATCAAGTCTATTCACTTTTTTTTTTTTTTTTTGGGCAGTACTCGGGGGTCGAATGCACGGCCTCACACATGCTAGGCAAGTGCTCCACCGAGCCACATCTCAGCCCCTTTTTATTTTTAGGACAGAGTCTTAACAAGTTACACAGACTATCTCTGGCTTCGAACTTGCAATCCTTCTGCCTCCATGTCCTAAGGTGTTGGGATTAGAGGCGTGTGCCACAGCACCTGGCTTATTCTTTCTTTTTTGTGTTGGTATATGCCATCATGTAGCTAAGGTATTCCAAAATCAACATTCTCATCTTCTGTGCCTTCTTCATCTTCCACATCCCTTCCCCCATCTAACTTCCTAATGGCACTGCCTCACCATCTCTGTTCCCCATCCCTAATCTTATCACATTGCCTCCCTAGTTATTCTTCCAGGAACACAGCAGCATTTCCCCAGAAATACACATTGGCCTTTCCCTTCACCTGATGTGCAGCCACAGCACTCAAGATCTCCTAGACATCCTGCCTGCTGCCACTAGAATGAGCAGGGACCTTACCTGCTGTCTACCTGCTGGTATATCTCCAGCACTTTAAACAGTGCCTGACATAAAGCACTCAACACATACTTGATAAATTAATTAAGCAGAATATTGAAAGTTTTCTGTTATCAGGCACTGTACTTCCTCTCCAGCTGCCTCTCCCACCACTGCTGCCATCCAATGCCCTTTCCCAAACCTTCACGCTCCCTTCTCATTCTCAAGGCCCAGTTTAGAAGCCACTTCCTCTTTGAAGCCACTCTAAAAGCATCCAAATTAATGAATCTTTCTTCTGGGCTCACACACCACACCATTCTTATCTTTAACATCCAGTTCATTCTGCTCTGCTTTATGCTACCACCAGCCTAGGGCACCAGAGGATCTAGCCCAATATACAGACACTACATAGCAAATTTCAGTCGTGGTGGCGGACGCCAGTAATCAACAAGCTGGGGAGGATGAGGCAGGAGGATCTTGAGTTCAAGGACAGCCTACAAAACACTTTTTGGGAGAAGGGCCCAGCAACCCACTCCCAAAAATCAGTCAGTCATTGAAAACCCTATTAATAGCAGAGAAGAACTAACAATAGTGTTTTGCCTGTTGTATGTAGGGTCGCTATGAGTCGGATATGAACTCACAGAACCTAATGACAACAACAACACATAGCAAATACCAGGCAAAACAGAGAACACAGCCTCTCAGACTTTTTTAAAGCCTTCTACCAAAAAAGGACACTTTGAGTGCCCGGCCTAGTGTCTGGCACCTGGCAGGAACTCAGTAAATCTTTAGATTAAGTGGAACATTGTGAGGTTTCTCTCCTTAGAATAAAACAGAAATCAGCTGGGGATGTGGCTCAGGGATAGAGCTCTCGTCCAGCACGCAGAAGGCCTGCGTTCAATTCCCAGCACCACACACACACACACATACACACACAGGAACAATCACCACTCAGGCAAAACCTTGCCAACAGCACTGTGAATCAAATCAAAGAATCCCCTTCCTCATATAGGTTTTGACACTGTGGGAGGGGAGAAGGAAGGATGAGGACAGTAGGCCAGCACAGATGTCCAGGGCAACAATGGCTTTGCAGGGGCAACATCCACTGTCCAGGTGCAAAAAATGAGTTATAAACAGTTATTTTTAGCCCTCATCACAGGAACCCAGAGCACTGCAAACAGGAAACCCCAGCCTGTGACAAATAGCCATAAACCTTCAGTGTGTGTGACTTTCAGTTCTCTGAAGGGCTTTGTGAGCCTGAATACCTCAGTCTTGAGGCCTGTGATCACAACTGCTCAAAAGGTAAAACAGACCCAAGCAGACCTGAAGTTATGTGCTTCCATGTGTCTAAAAGCTCCAGAGAGTCAAGCCACCCCTAAACGAATGTTCTACGTAAGCCCTCCAAAAGGTTCCAAAAATTCAGACTGAGTTAAATTACATGAGGACCCAGTGAGATCTCCGTGTGAAGCCCAGAACCAAATGCCCTCCAGTTCTGGGACACCTGGACTGGCCCACCACCAAGCACACATAGAACCACAGAGGGACACTTGTTATTGTTACTATGAATAAAAATGTTACTATGTTACTATGAATGCTACCAATACTATGTTACTATGAATAAAAATGTATAAAAAAGTCACCAGGGACTGGGGAACCACCTCAACTGTACAGCACTTGCCTAGCATGCAGGAAGCCCTGCCTTCCATCCCTAGCACTAACCAAAATAGGGACTATCACAGGTCCCTCCAGACCGTCAGCAATTTCTTATCCTGCCCTTGAAGAATCATCATCTTGCACTGTTTTCTAGTGGGAATGCAATGTAGATTTTGCGCTCACTGGATATGCTTTAACTACTCATGTGACATTCTCCTATAAGCCTGATAAAGAACTGTTCAAAGTCACACACACACACACACACACACACACACACACACAAAGTTTGCCTAGAGTTAAGGTCCAGATACACAAATTTTCAGAAACAAAATGAGCAAAAAGGCCAAGGATGCTACTCTGGGTAGCAGTAGGAGCAACACCAGCCATGATGAAGGAACTGAGAAAAATCAACAGGCTGTCTATTCACTACCTGGGGCAACTGGAACACTGGACACTTATAACCAGTTTAGAAGGCAGATGCTCCTATAGGCATGGCAGGTCCAATCTGATGGTTTTGGGACACAACTGCCATATCTTTCACGTGACACACTCTTACCACAGGCACACGTGCACTGTCTTAATTTCACCTTTTCTCAGTGGCATAAAAATATTCAAATATGAAAACTAGGCATATCCCAAGTTGAATATGGAAGAGTTTACTAAAATGGATTAAGTGGTTTTTTAAATTTTGTTTTCCTCTTAGGAAGAACTATGTAGGAAACTGAAGACCTGAAGGAAGAGAGCATGAGAGGTTGGAGTTGCCAGTTAACTGGCAGGTGGACATAAACTGCAGATGAGTGACTCCTGTGCCCAGTAAAGGCTAATGGCACACATTGCAGCCCAGTGTTTAGTCAGCTGAGAGAGACCTGTACAAGGAAGAAGCCAACAAAGGACCCACCTTGGAATGGAGCCCTTTCAGGACGTCTGATTCTAAACTGACCCCAGACTGTGGCAGCAGTTTCCAAGAGGTTCTAACCAGATCCCCTCAGCCCCTCTCCCTAATTGAATGCCAAGCCTTCAGGGTTATCCAGATCTCCCAGGAGAGTGTGGGCCTGGGCAGTCCAGAGTCCACATTCCTAAGTAAGGAACCTTTATTATTTTTGCTGTACTTGGGAGCTTAACTCAAGGCCTCACATATACTTTGCAAGTGCTCAACTCTGGGGCTGCATCCCCAGCCCCTCTCTTTTTAAATTTTTGAGACAAGGTCTTGCTAAGTTACACAGCCTGCCTGTGATCTCAAACTCGTGATCCTCCTGCCTCTATCTCCCCAGTCTCTGGGGTTACAGGTGTGTGCCACCTAGCCCAGGACAAGGAAACTTTTGATTATTATATTATTTTGCATTACTTGGGGGTTGAACCCAGGGCCTTACACGTACTTTCCAAGTGCTCTATCACTGGGCTTACCCCTAGACACTTTTTAATTTTTTTTTTTTTTTTTTTTTGAGTCAAGTTCTCGCTAAATTACACAGGATACCTCTTGCCTCTGCCTCCTGAGTCGCTGGAATAATAGGTATGTACCACCACACCTGGCTGCAAAGAAACTTTTACGTGAGGATCAGGAGCCTGAACTGTTTCTCAGGCAACCAGGTGACCCAAACTTACAGCAATGACCAAAGGAGGGCAACTATGTCATCAAGGAATTCCTTGGAGCAATGGCAGAAATGTACCCGCATGGGTTTTATCTATGGTCACTGTTTTTTGCTACAAGGAGGTTACTGCAGCATCAGCCCCCAAATTTTTCAAATTTACACCGATGTTATTTTTCTAAATTTATAGGGAGGAAAAAAATGGAAACACGCAATAACACTCATTGATGAATGACTTCTTGTACACTCAAGAACACCAAGAGAAAATTACCAAAAATGTTTCACAGCCAGGCAGTGTGGCACACGACTGTAATCTCAGCGACACTGGAGGCTAAGGCAGAAGAGTCTCGAGTTGGAGGCCAGAGGCAGACTGCGCAACTTAGGGAGCTCCTGTCTCAAAATAAAGGGGGAGGGAGCTGCAGATGCAGCTCAAAGCAGAGCCCCTGCAAAAGATGAGCGAGGCCCTGGATTCAATTCCTCAATTCTGCGGGGGAAAAAATGCTTTATGTGTGGTAAACATTCAGCTATTTGCCAGTTTGTCACTACTCAGCAGTCAAACAGTTATAAACATTTTTGTTCCACGAGATAAAAAAAAAAAGGTTTAGCTAACATTTTTCCCATTAAGAATTTGAAACCGTATGACTGAGATGCTGTCACATCTGAGAGATGCTCCAAAGAGATTTGTAAGCTAAAGTGACAGATCCTTTATAAAGGTGACTTTCTCTAAAGTAATGAAAACATTAAAATGAACTAAGCACTAAGTCAGAGCGACAGTGGCACAGTGCTTACTGCCTGGGATTTAGCTCAGTTGGTAGAGCACTGCACTGCAGTCTCTGAGGTCCTGAGTTCAATTCCCAGCACCGCAAAAATGGGAGAAGGACCTGGCAATCCACTCCCAAGGCAATCCCGAAACAGTCAGCCACTGAAAACCCTATGAGGGTCGCTATGAGTTGGACACCGACTCGACAGCATCTAACAACAACAACAACAAGTACCATAAGCATTCCCATTTTCCAGTGGCGGAAGCAGTAAAGTGAGGTAAAACATCCTAACTTGCAGAAACACATCCGGTTAAGTGGCAGAGCCTGGACGGGCGCGCAGGCGGGACGGTGGCCAGCCCAGCCCCCAGCCCCCCCGCACAGTGGGACCACCTGGGGGTGCTCAACTACCTCATCCCCTGACACTGTGTCAGCCGACACCCGGAGGCAGCGGGCACGGGGCTGAGACTCGCAGGCGCCTGAAGGCCGGGGCGTCCCGCCGGGCGTCTACGGGGCGGCCTCAGCCCTGCCCCTGCGGCCCAGCTCCGCCCGCGAGGTGCCGACCTAGGGCAAAGATGCGGAGAGGGAGCTGAGGAAGAGCGGCCCACGGGGCGGGCGCAGCTCCAGCCGGGCCACGGGGGCGGCGCGGGGGCCACTGAGGGCGCCCGCCCCTCACGTGACCGCCCTCGCGGGAAGGAGCGGAGGGAGGGCCTGAGCGGGCGGGAGTCCCACGCTTCCCGCTCCCCGCGCCGCCCGCCGGCCCCGGAGCGCGAGTCCCAGCCCGCCGGCCGGGACCAAGTTACTTCAGCACGGACGCCGGGAAGTTCGTTACTTTCCGGGTCGGGGCGGGGCGCGCAGGGCCGTCCCGGGGGCCGCCCCGCCACTCCGCCGGCGCCGGAGGGCCCTCGGGCCGCCCCGCGTACCCACCCGGAGGTGAAATCCTGCTGCACGCTCAGCAGCCGCTCGCGCAGGGTCTCCAGCATCGCGGCCGCGTCTCCAGCCCCCGGGCCCCGCGCTGCCTCAGCCTCCGCTGATGCCGCCGGCCCCGCGCGGCGGCCCCGGCACCTGTCACCCGCGCGGCCCGCACTCTCACGGTCGCCCCGCCTCCGGCTCGGCCCTTTACCGCGCCGCAGCCCCCGCGCCTTCCGCGTCACCGCCCCCGCCGCCCGCCTCGCACCTCGCGCCCTCGCCCCGCCCCCGCCGCCGGCCAGCCCCGCGCAGCCGCAGTGGCGCGCGCAGGCTTGGGCTGCGGAAAGGGGGCGGAGCCTTCCTCGGCGCTCATTGGGCGAGGAGAAGTGGACTTTCTCCAGCCTTCGTTGGTCCTGGTGGTTTTGTCTCCCTTCAGCGTAAGTGCCATCGTGGAAGGATGACTTAGGTGAACGCTCTTTTAGCTGAAGCGTTGGTTTTTACCGTTTTGAAGAGACCTGGATAAATCCTTTCCACAGGTGCCCTCCTGGAACAAATGATTTCATGGAGTGTGGGTCAAGGATCTGATCACCCAGGCTTTGACTTTCTCTGAAATAGTCAAACACTCTAAGCCTTGGTTTCTTCAGTAAGCTGGCCACGACAATCAGCTGTGTCGGCGTCCTTACTTTCTGCTCTCTATAATCTACCCCATCACGCTGTTGTGCCCTTCGCACCAAAGGAGATAAGTCTTACAAGTCACCACCTTGCCCAAGCCATTGAACCCAGGGCCTCATACGTGCTAGGCCGGTGTCCTATCATTGAGCTGCCTGCGCCCTCCAACTCTCATTTGTTACTCTTCTGTCCTGATTTTTTTTTTTTTTTTTTTTTTCTGTACTGGGGGTTGAACCCAGGGCCTCGTGCCTGCATGCTTTGCAAGTGCTGGACCACTGAGCTGCGCCCGCAGCCCATTTTTTTACTTTTTGAGACAGGGTCTTGCTAAATTACACAGACTGTGTCTGGTCTCCAACTTGCGTTCCTCCTGCCTCTGCCTCCCAAGCCGCTGGGATTACAGGCGTGTGCCACCGCGCCCGGCTCTGATCTATTTTGACCTCTGGGTTGCTCTCTGTGGGGTTCTTCATCCCATCCTTAGACACATTCTTCTGTCCCTGCAAGGGCTCTATACTTCCTCTCTTACCCTTCCCTTCCGTTTCAACTGCTGCTCCCTGGGCTATAGCCCCAGCCTCATGATCTTCTCCACTTGTGCCTATCTCCCTAAATTAGCCTATCAATTTGTTGTTGTTAGGTGCTGTGGAGTCAGGTCCAACTCATAGCGACCATACTCACAACAGATGAAATACCACCCAACACTGTGCCATGCCCAGCACTATTGTCAGTGCTTCTCTGACATTCACAGGGTTTTCCATGGCTGTTTTTTTTTTGTTGTTGTTGTTGTTTTTTTGGGGGGGTGGGGAGCGGAGTGGGCTGCCAGGTTCTTCTCCCAAACCTACAGCAACCGGTAGTCCCTGATGGCCTCCCATCCAAGTACTCACCAGGCTCAACCCTATTTAGCTTCAGAGATCTGACAAGATTGGATGCCAGAGGACTATGGCTGCAGGCATCCTATCCGTTACCTGCTGTGATTTCTGTCAGAGCACTAATGATGTCTACACTTCTATCTTCAGCCCTATTCCTCCTCCCTTTCCTCCAATTCATGCCAGTTGCTTCAATATGTATTTAAGGGGCATCTCAATCCCAATATAAAATTGAAAATTTCATTGCATACTCACCTCTTAATCTGCTTTCCCTCCACCCCTTTTTTCATTTCAGTTAAGACACCTGAAATCACCTCTGGTTCCACTTTTATCCTCATCCTCCATATAAACCCATCAAGTCAAATAGACAATATCTAGCTAGGGTTTAGCTCAGTTGGTAGAGCGCTGCTCCGTACTTCCTGAGGACCTGGGTTTGCTCCTCAGCCCTGCAAAAATGGGAGAAGAATCTGGCAGTCCACTCCTGAAACAATCAGCCATTGAAAACCCTAGAGTCAGACCCAACCTGACAGCACCTAACAACAACAAAAGCTGCCCTTTCTCCAACTTCACTATTGTCAGGGTCAATGTAGGTATCAAACCCAAGCCCCTCAGCAAGAGACAGAGGCTTGGGGCCAGCAGAGAAACCAAACAACTCACAAGGAGCCACAGGCTGGTCTGACACACTTTGTCCCAAGGTGTACCTCTCTCTGCCACCAGTGCTGATAGAAAGGCTTGTAAGGGTTTTATATAATAGTGGCCGATGGCTAACTCATGGTCCATGCCATGGTCATACAAGATATACATCCAGAAGGTTACATAAGATAAACTGTATGTGCACACACGGTCGGGTATGTAACTATGATTTAGCACACTGTCAAAGGCACATGAGTTAGCTGGGGGTACCTGCATTGTCAGTGTCTGTTATCATCTCTGCCTGTTTATATTTACATCATCATTTGGGTCAGCATGACCTGGTTCAACAACTATAATCACCTTAGTCCAAGGCACCATCTTCTTCACTAGAAACATTCACACTTCTCCCTGATGCTATCATCATCCATGTCTGTTATCCATCCTTGACACCACAGCAATAGAAAATTATTTAAAAGGTCAATCAGATCATGCTGCTGTCCAACATCACACAGAACCATGCTAAAAATCTTTGCCAGTTACTAAATAGCTTTACAGACTGTAAAATTTAGCTTTACAGGTTGTGCATGGTCATTTCTATTTTTACTGCCTCACTGCTTATTATTCATGCTTTTGAGGTGTTTTTATGAATATTCTTAATCATGTTTAATAAATCCAAAAACAATGAAAGCTTTTAAAACTACTAATCAGAAGAGACAATCTATTAAAAAGAAACAAAAGTAAATCTTCCCAGAGGTAGTGGCGCATGCCTCTAGAGACTCTCCAGAGGCTTGGGAGGCTGAGGCAGGATGACAGTGAGTCCCACGCCAAAGGCGGCCTGCATAACTTAATGAGACTGTCAAAATAAAAAAATTAAAAATGCGCAAAGGGTGCAGCCCAGTGGAGAGCACTTCCAAAGTATGTGTAAGGCCCTGGGTTCAACTCTCAAGTATCATACACACACACAAAAAGTAAATCTTAAACAATGAAATTAAACCAGGCATAGTGGTGCATGCTGTAATCCCAGCAATCAGGACGGGAGGATCTTGAGTTCCAGGGCAGCCTGGGCTATGTAACAAGACCCTGTCTCAAAATGAAAACCCCACAACAAATGAAATTAGAGAGAAAATGACTACTCTTTTGCTTCAGTGGCTCAGGAGAAATAATTAAGGGTTGAAGAATGTGACATGCTGTATTGCTGAAAGTAACATAATCAGTCAAAATGTAGAAAGATTGATTGGAAAAATAAAAAAAAAAAAACCAAAGTTTTAAGAGGCAGGTGCAGTGGCACATACCTGTCAACCTAGGTGGATGCAGGAGGAGCGCAGGTTCAAGGTCAGAAGCAGGCTGCTCAACTTAGCAAGACCCTGCCTCAATTTAAAAAATAAAAATCAGGCTGGGAAGGCAGCTCAGTGGTACAGCACTTAAAAGAATGCATGAGGCTTTAGGTTCGGGCCCCAAGTGCAAAAAAAAAATAAAAAAATAAAAAAAATAAAAAAAGGAGGAGAGCAAGGTCAGAAGACAGAGCTAACAGACCAAGAAGGTAGGCAGGGTCTTGAGTGAATGTACCGCATGAGCTAAGCTAAAAGCATAGCATGAAACATCTCAGCTGTAGCTGTTTGTGTTCCAAATTTCACCTCACTATAATGGAATGTAATCAGACACCTGACCTTGTCTTTTTGCACAGATGAAAAAAGAAAGATACTATAACATGTGTTAAAAAACAAAACCACCTTTGTTTTTTGTGGGTCTATTTGGACCCATATTACCTATGAAATATTCATAAACAACCTAGTGACTCTATTCATCAAAGCATAGGGACCCTACACAACTAACAGAGACCACATCCTGCCTCTTAGAAATAAATCATTTCCCCTGGAGAAAGTAGCTCTCAGAGATTATGTCTTCTGAACCACTATAGCACAGAAATATTGTGGAGTGACAGAATCTAATAATATACCAAAACTCTTCAATAAGAATCAATAGCAAAAATATAAAGAAAAAGAAAAAAGAAAAAAAAAACCAAGATAATCATTGCCTATAGTGAAGTTTCAGTTTAATACAGACAAGGAAGAAAAGCTCTAATAATTAATAATCACTAGTGAAAATAACTGGTAATTATAATTGCAGTTGGTGATTCTCAAGCCTGGTTGCACCTTTGAATCATGGGGGGGACATTTTCAAATATTCATGCCTGGGCTCCAGCTCCAGAGCATCTGACTTAACTGGTCTGAGGGTCCATTTCCTCCTGCTGTGCTGTTTGAAAGCTTCCAAGTGACTGTGATGTGCAGTCTGGGCTTGGAATGGCTGAGCTTAGGTAAGGACCTGGACTGCCTGCAGGGGAAGGAAGCAGTTCTTGATAACAGTACTCTTGACCTCTAAGTCCATGAATCTGTCCCTGATTTCTCAAGTCAAGGCTACACAGATGCTGCTCCACTTACAATGGGGTTATGTCCTGATTAAACCTATCCTGTTATCTGGGTGCAATGGTGCACACCTGTAAACCCAGTGACTCGGGAGGTGGAGACAGCAGGATTGTGAGTTTGAGGCCAGAGGCAGCCTGTGTAATTCAGACCTTGTCTCAAAATAAAAAAGGAAAACAAATTGTTGGGGGCTCAGTGGTATAACACTTGCAAAAAGCATGCAGGCCCTGGGTTCAACATACCAGTCCAAAAAAAAAAAAAAAAAAAAATCACTGTGAAGGCACTATCTATGCTAAACACTAGGTGTTTCTAGATGCTAGAGTTATAGTAATGGCCTTAATATTATTTGAAATTATTAATATATGGTAATGATAGCTTTTATCAAGAGCTCCCTGTGCCAGGAAAAACTCTAAGCACTTCACACCTATGATTTCCCATTTTATAGATGGGAAATGAGGTGGTGTAGGGCACACGTCGACCTGTGAAGACTTCTCATCTAGAGCTGAGGTGATGCCCACAAGGTGATTCATCAATAAAAGGTGGTGGTGACCACCTAGGCTAAGAGGGACTCACCTTGCCATTGCTTAGGAAGAGTCACCCAAGGGGGCCTATTGTGGGGGCCCACCTCAGAAATTTAAACCCAGAGACTTCTGTGCCAAGCTGGAAGGTACATGTGATTGGTTTGGTGAGGTTCGGGCTTGTGACCCAGCCATCCAGGGCCAGCTCTTGGCAGATGCCCCCCAGTTACATGAAAGCTGAAACTCCCTGGGAGGGAGTTGAGCTCAGTCACCCTGCTACCCCCAGCCTTTAGGCAGCCCACCCAGAACAACGGCTCCCTCACAGACTGCCAAAACCCTAGGAAGCTGACATAGAAGGTACAGACCCCAGAGCTGGGAGGAGGGGCCCTGTGTGACAGGCCCCACCCAGGCCCGCTGTTAGGGCAGGTGGGGAGAAGAAAGCTCCTCCCAGAAGCAGAGCCTCCCCATGTGAATGTGACCTGCAGACACGGGTAGTGGGGGTTGAGCCCTGACTCTGAAGGTAAAGAAGGAAGGGAGGGAGCTCTGGCTGGGGCATGTGTGCTCCCACTGGCCAAACCTGAATGCCAGGCTACTGCTTTAGTCTCAGATAGCTGGTCATCCCCAGTTCCTTACCAGCCTCGCTTTCTCAAACTCAGAGGCCTGAGGCACTGCTGTCTGACCCCACGAGGACACCCCACATTTCCAGCCACAAATACCACATTCCCCTATGTGGCTGTCAGCTTGTCGTGCTGTAGGGGCTCGCGTATAGCTGTGATGCTGAAAGCTATGCCACCAGTATTGCAAATACCAGCAGAGCCACTCAGTGGACAGGTTTCAGCTGGGTTTCCAGACTAAGAGAGGCTAGGGAGAAGGACCCAGCAGCCCACTCCTGAAACAATTAGTCATTGAAAATGCTATGAATAGCAGAGAAGCACTGCCAAATACAGTGCCAGGAAATAAGCCCACCAGGCTGGAATGTATTCAAAAGACACTGGGGAAAATTTGCCTACCCAAAGTTGAGTCGACCTTAATGGTGGGAATGAAGGAAAGCCCCTGGGACTTCTTTTGCTGATGTGGCATGACTCAAAATGAGAATAAACATGGTGGCTGCAACCATGGGCTCAAATATAAAAAGATCGTGTGCATGGCACAGTACTGGGTAGTGTTGCACTCTGCTGTACATTGGGTTGCTATGAGTTGGATCAGACTAACAATGACACACAGCACTGCGTATCGAGCAAGGCATCACACAGAACCCACCAATGTTTTTAGTTTTTGTTTTGTTTTGTTTTTGTTCTTGTTTTTTCCTTTGGTACTGGAGATTGAACCCAGGGCTTCAAGCCTACTAGGCAAGCTTTCTACATCTGAGCCATATCCCCAGCCTTTAAGAACAGAATTTCTTTTATATGTTTTGTTTGTTTTGTGGTGCTGGGGATGGAACCTCAGGCCTTGCACATGCTAGGCAAGCACTCGCCACTGAGCTACACCCTTGTCTACCCCACACCCCCGTCAATGTTTACCTCAAAGAAATGACCTTTCTGGAACACCCAGCTCCATAAAACAGTCCCAACATCCCAACTGACTTATAAACAGTTCATACTCCCTGGAAAAAGTTTTCAGAAGGATTGGCCACACTTTCGCAAGGGGCTATGTATCTGTCAGGGTTCTCCAGAGATGATATATGTTATGACAGGATTTATTAGATTGGCTGACATGATGGGGACAGGTAGTTCCACCACAGGACCTGCAGAGAGGCCAGCAGCCACTCAGTGCAAAGAGCTGGAAACCTCTGGCAGTCCCTGCCAGACACTGAGGTCTGGAAGCACCCTGGAAAGTCTGGTGTTGAGTCTGCATTGAACCTGAGGAAACTATAGCCTGACGTCAGGGGGCAGCAGCAATTAGATAGACCAGCTCTGCTCTGGGAGCCTTTGAGCTCGCCCTCATGCCAAATCAGGTTCAAGGAAGCTCTCTCCCCTTCAGCTAATGTCACACCTATCAGGCCTCCCTGGAAACACCCTCATAGAATCCAGAGACCTGTGAATCTCTCTATATAGTCACGTGGACAATGACGCCTAATCACAGGCTGTCAACATTTTACCAGGAGAAGCATGTAGCCAGGTCCAAAAGATGGAGATATCTTGTAGTCATACAGATAAATGCAAACAGGCATCCATTGTTCTAGAGGAAGGATGCAACAGAACATTCTGGCAGGTGGATCTTAAAGGTTGTGGTGAAGAGTTGGGCAACTGTGCATAAGGTCCAGGGAGACTCTTGAAAGAGGCAACATAGTCTGGCTCCTTCTCTTAAGACATTCAACACAAAACATCTCAGATGGGTCAAGGTGGTCTCACTGAGGTCAGCTGACTGGAGGGACTTGTCAAAGGGAAACTCATTTTTGTAGAAGGAGAGGGAGAGAATGTGGGGCAAGATAGGTAAGGTTTATACAAGCCTTCAAGTATAGCGACCCTGTGTAAAACAGAATAAAACACTACCCAATACTCACATGCACATGATCTTCTTATGCTTGAGCCCATTGTTCCAGCCACTATGTTTCTCCCATTTTGAGTTTTGCCACATCAGTAAAAAGGGGTCCCAGGGACTTTACTCCATTCCCATCACTAAGGTTGACTCTACTTTGAGGAAGCAATTCTTGCCCAGTCATTTCTTGAATGCCCTCCAGTTTAGGGAGCTCATTTTTCAGCACTATATTTGACAGTGTTTGCTATTCACAGGGTTTTCAATGGCTAATTGTTTCCAGAGTGGGCTGCCAGGTCCTTCTCCCTAGTCTGTCCTAGTCTGGAAGCTCATCTGAAACTTACCCACCATGGGTGGCCCTGCTGGTATCTGAGATACTGGTGGCATAGCTTTCAGCATCATAACAACACGCAAGTCCTCACAGCAGAACAAGCTGACAGACACGTGGGAGCCCCAGCCCATAGCACCACCTAAGTTCTATTAGGTAAGGGCATAATGAAGATTCTGAGAAGGGGTTGGGAAATTGTGTATGGGTGTGTGTAAACAGGGACATGAATCATCAAAAATGACCTCACTGGAAGCACAAGACAATTTTAACAGGGAACAACCAATTTTATCGAGTAGCAACCACCAACTCTACAACTCCAACAGTAGTGATCTACTAGGCACAAATGCGTGAATTTGATTTTTAACTCAGGCCAAGAGAAAGCAAGACAATTTGTTATGGAAGAAGAGCCAATAAGGAAGGGAGGAAAGTCATTCAGGGATAGGTGATTTGGGGATTAATTTGAGTAACAATTTTACTCCCACAAGCTGGCAGAGCAGGATAAACTGGCATCTTGGAGTTCAGCCTAAAGTAGTGAAATAGAACTGGATTACTGTCCCCAAGTCCCTTGCCTGCATAGCTGCAGGATATAGCCTAGGGAACATGGGTCATAATGACTACTTTCTCTATATATAAGCCTTTGTCTACTGGTAGAGAACCATAAACCATTCTGTCTTCGTGTTTTAATATAGAATATCAACACTAAATATTTGTAATACCTTATTGCATTTTCACTATTGCAGCTTTAAATCAAATCAAATCTGGAGCTTGTCCCTCAGGCCAAATGGAATTCAGCCAAGGATCAGATCCAGCCTTCAAAATGTTCCCCTTTTCCCTCGTTCCTACCATTTCTTTATGGTTTTTTTGCATCTGAGCCAAGTATAGTTTGCCTAAACCTCAGGATGTGTTTTGAGTGGGAAGAGAGTTTCCACTAACTCTGCATTTCACATTCATCACTAAATTTAATCTCTGATGTAAAGTCTCAAATTCTTTGCCCTAAAAATAGCCACCGGCTGAAAGGGGAATGGAAATGAGAGTTATTGTCAGCTGTGGTTTCTGGTATCAGAAACTTGCTGGTGGCAAATGCCAGTGAATTCTGCTTGCTTGGCCCCTGCTTCACCATACACACACACCACTGATCTTCCCAATCAGGATTAATCCATGTTAGCATACACAAGACAGGAAAACCTCAGTGGAACATTATTTACTCTTTAAGTGGTTTTTTTCTTTGTGTTCTCTCTCTCTCTCTCTCTTTTTTGAAAAATTGGCCAATTTTCCTTGGAAATATGAGCTGATACAATTTTGAGAGAACATTATTTTTGGATACAAAAACAAACACTAATTATAAGTTGCCTGCCAACAAACCAAGTGTAATTTGCCTTATCAACTTTTAGTAGAAATTCAAAACTTCAATGGCTTATGCTAAATATATCCCGTTGAAATGGAACCTTAAGTGCTCACAATTAAAATAGCACGTCAAATTCTTTTGCTCATTTTTCACAAAATTGAAATACACACATGCACATACACATTCACACACACAAATTATTTAAAGAATCAGGGGTGAGTTACAACAGGATTCCTTACAATGGCATTTAATAGGTGCTATAATTTAGGCTTAATGGAGTTGTATTTTTAAACATTTAGTGTATTGCTACCTATTGATATTTTAGTTCTATGTCTCTTATTTCTCCCACTAGTAAAGTTAAGCTACTTATTTCCAGATGGCTTATGAAGGGCAGAGTTCTTAGTGATGAACTTTAGCTTCTGTGTTTACTTAACTAGAATAAATGATTCTGGGGAATTCCACTCTTAGTAGCCAATTAGTCATTAACTATACAACCTTAATGAAGTCACTGATCTAGGAGGTGATGATCATGTAGTACATTTGCTCTCTCAGCCCAGAGGTTGGCATTTGAGAAATGGCCATGCTTCTTAGCAGCATTTTCTTAGAGTTCAGAGCCGAAGTTCTATGTAGGGAAGAATAATGCAATCGATCCTCTCATCTCACAAATAAGAAAACTGCTCCTGCATATGGGGTGCACAGATGCCAGCTGCCCAAAAGAATTCTTCATGTTTACTATTTTCAAAACCCACCATATTTACCAATGAAGAAAAGTGAGGTACAGAAAGATTAACATCACCAATTGCTGTTGTAAAATTTTCCATCGGCAAAGCTGGTGTAATTCAGGGCTTAATTTCTAAGAGTCATTTCATCTGACTGTTTTAAACTTCACAATTAGCCATGCAGATAATGTAAGATCAAAATGCCATCAGACTATATTCTCACTTTTTTACAGTTTTGCTAAATTAGCAGAAAATAAGATAAATTAACCTAAGGTGATATGCAGTCTCGTTGTTTTACATTGTGGAGTTGTCACAGATACTCCTGAAGCTCATTAGTTTTACACAGGTGCCCGGGTGCATGTCCACATGGAGTCCAGACAAGCAGAAGATCTTTCCTAGTCTCCTTCCCTCCCTCAGCTCAGGCCTGGCCTTGCCTCATTGGACTCTCCACGGAGAAGGTAGGACAGCACTGGCCTGTGCCTTCAGTTTCAATCTTCTTCCTTCCCCTAGTTTAGCTTCTCTTGCTTGGTATGACAGGGAAAGAGGTCAGGCTGGGGAACAGGAAAGATGTTTTACTTAACTGAGTATGTGACAGAATCCTTTGCAGAGAGCCCTGAGCCTACTGTTTCTACCCCTTCCCATCTGGGCAGTCCCCTGACTTGGCTAATCTGACCCTCTTCTTACCCTTCTGGCTTCTAGGTGGAGATGCCCTTGCCTCACAGACAGCCCACGGATGGGAATATCTCCAAGATGTGCCCAAGTCTCTCACTCTGTGTAAGGGATCCTTGAGTTTGTTTATAAGCCCTGGTTAAACTGTTTATCTGTACCCCACAGAGACGGGTTGGAGATAATCAGTTGTAAATCAGTCAGACTAAATAAAGACACATGGACAGACCGCATGGCCTCTGGGCATGTGAAATGAAATAGCTTGATGATGGTACTTCCCAAAACCAATCACTCAGGATAAACTCAACCAACAAAATCACAGACTACAAATGATACCTTGTGGATAATGGCTCTCTATGAAAAAGTTGGGCTGCGAGAGTTTCTGTCAATATTTAGAAACTCAAGATGCACTTTTTTTCCCCAAGCAGTAAAGCTACAGATAATGATTTGGTTGCAAGGCCTTGTCTGTGATGGTTTAACTTTTAATCCAAATAAACAACAGGAGCCTAAGCTCTTGGTCTGGGGTTGAGAAACCAAGTCCTGAGTGGACAGGACAAGAAGAAACTGTTTCTCCCTCTTTTCTGAGCCCAAGATCAGCTTTAATTGTCCTCCTCCATGCCAGGGGCTCTGAACCTTCATCTGCCCTAAGCTCCTGCACTTCTCTGTGTCAGTCTTGCCTTCTCTAGGACCCCAAATCACCCACTTCCCTCTCCATTTCCTTATGTCACAGGTGCCACAGCAAAGAGTTGCAGCTCAGTGTGGCTCCCTAGCCTGAGTTCCCCTAGTTGGGCCCTCCACTCAGGTTAAGCTGGGTCCTTGCCTTCATTGCAGAAAAAGAATTTCAGGACAAACTAGACAGTGAAACAAAGTTATAGAGTTTATTAAGTATGCACTTTAGATTCCGTGCAGACACTCCGAGATAGGCATGCAGGACAAGGACCTGGGCTTACCAAGAGAGCGAAAAAGCAGCAGCAAAAAGGGGGCAGTGCATATGTTCCCTCCAGTTTTATTTAACATAGGGCATGGCCCATGTGATGTCAGTCCTGGGTGCCCAGCTCTGGGTGCCTCAACCTCCACCTAGAGAGGCTGGGGAGGTGCCAGTAAGATCAAAAGAAGTTCCACTGTTTAGGTTTTTCTACTGGAGGAATTCCCTTTAGTAAAATGAGATCATAGGTACATTGTGTAGATTTAAGAAAAGAGTCATGAGAGAGTTGCCTGGGCATGTCAGAGAACTACCAGTAGTTAGCTCAAACTATCACTGGGGGTGAGAGACACTATACCCCAACTCCTGCCCCAAGGAGTTCCCCTTCTCCAGATCCCCACTCAGGTGATGCTGGGTCCTTGGCTCTGTAGCAGAAACAAATTCCAGGGTGGGCCAGGGATTAGGTAAACGTACGAGTAGTACACACTTCAGAGTGAAGTGTGGGCGCATAGAGAGGGAGAGACACACACAGATGTCTTCACAATGGATATTTATAAACTCTATTTCCCATGGGATTACATTCCTCAAAAAGATGCAACCTACAATTCAATCTGAAGCCTAAACAAGACAATGGATTACCTACCCATTCCCTCAGTGACAAAGAACTTCCCCCTACACAGATGAGACCTGGAGCCCGCTTTACAAAATACATTGCTTTAGAGAAATGCCATTACGGCAGAAACAGAGGTCAAAATGGGTTGAAAAAAGTCTCATTTAAGGATCTAAAGTAGAAACATTTTGATATACCTTCTATTGCAGAAATCCCTTTGGTAAAAAGAGATTAAAAGGTGCTCCAGGAGGTGCGTTGTATAGGTTTACAGATAAGAAAAGAGTCACAAGGGAGTGGCCTGGGTTTGTGCTGACTGCACACATGGCCTGTGATAATGGTTGTGAGGTTCTCAAAGAAGCACAGAGTTACAGACGGGAAAGCAAGGTCAAACTCAAAGGTCACATACATTTTTACTCTAAGCATACCTATTTTAACATTTTCATTAGAAATATTTCTCAAAACAATGTCTCTGTGCAGGCAGTCCTCACAGGGATTTTCTCAGTCAGAGACCTTGATTTTCAGCTGGTGAGACTTAAACCAGATCCCAGTGAGGGCTCCATTCCTTCCCATTGAGGGGATAAAGAGCCCTTCCCTGACAGAGCTCCAAGATCCTAAGATAATGGAGACCACCAGGTGACCAAATTGGAAAGGCAAACTAGTCTCCAAAGGTTGCGCATTCCTGAGATTTCAACCTCCAAATTTACTTTCTCCTTTCTCTTTTTCCTCTAGGGAAACTCTTTCCCACCAATATTAAGACAAAGACCCTGCCAGTCCTATAAAACCCCCAGTCTCAATCAGCTTGGCACAGCAGCAGCGCCCTCCCTCTCTGCAGCTCCCTCCAATTAGTGCTTCCCTGGTGGCTTCTTTTCCCTCCTTTCCCAACTCTTTTGTTGTTGTTGTTAGGTGCCATCAAGTCAGTATCCAACTCATAGCGACTCTCTATACAACAGGGGAAACACTATTGTCAGTGTTTCTCTGCTGTTCATAGGGTTTTCAATGGCCAATTGATTTCTGGGAGTGGGTTGCCAGGCCTCCCATCCAAGGACTAATCAGGCCTGGCCCTGCTTGGCTTCAGAGATCTGACCTGATGGGATCAGATGCCACAGGGCTATGATTGCAGGCTCCCACCTCTTTACTTTCCCTACATAAACTTGTTCCTCTACAGATCAGAGGATTCCCTTGTGTCTATGTACTCTGGCAGAGAGATTTTCCTATCACTCATGTCCCTAAATTCTCCCTGTCTTTCTATTTTGCCTCAAAACTAACACTTGGGCTGGATGTGGTGGCTCATGCCTGTAATACCAGCAACTCATGAGGCTGAGGCACAGGATTGCAGGTTTTGTTGGAGATTTGCTCTATGTTGGTAATAAAGACAGAGAAGAATTACAGGTTTTAAGTTTTATCTTGGCAAGGCAAATTTTCTCTTTGCAAAGAGGGTACAAGCTGTAAGTCTAGCCACCAAGCAAGCATGTGGGTGGGAGGTCCATCCAACCTTTTATCCCCTGTGCTACCCCCAGACTAGGTCTCATCCAATTGGTTAGAGTTTTGACCTCATAATTTTGGCTTAACTCTGTTGGCTAATAGTAGCAAGAAGAGAGGGGTTTCCTAGAGGGCAAGGAAGTTAGAACAAAGAAACTTTACCAGTCTGGGTATGTCTGGCCATATGGAAGGATAATAAGGAGGCTTGAGGAGAATAGAGAGCACATAGGACACAAAATATGGGGGGGAGGGTATAAAATAGGATAATAATTTGTATAAAATAGTTTGTAAAAAAAAAAAAAAAAGATTACTTATATTTTCACAGTCTGAGGCCAGAAGCAGCCTGTGTAACTTAGTAAGACCCTGTCTGAGGCTGCCATACTGGGAGGAGGCCCAAATCAGCTGAACAGAGAGACCATATGGAGAATACACAGCTGGTCTCCAGCCATCCCTCTCACCCCACCTGGGGTGCCAGACTGCATAGTCGAGCTTCCAGATGACTCCAGCTCCAGCTGCCATCTGATGCTGTCAAACCAGAGACCCCAAGTGAGAGCTGGCCAGCTGAGCTCAGTTAACCACAGAACCATGAGAGATAATAATAATGATTGCTGTTTAAAGCCACTTAGTTTTGGCACTGTTTGTCATATAGCAATAGATATCTGAGTGGAAGAGGGGCCAACAAATGTTGAGATTTTACTTTGTGCCAGATCCTTTGTATGTAGCATGGCGTTGAAAATTATCAACATAGAATGTTGACACACTTTTCTATCACATCATCCTCTTACACTGACAAGGAAAAGCCTATAATTTCCAGTTTAATTAAAACTCCCTTCTCTACCAATTCTCGGCACCCCAAACAAATCTTTGATGTTTCTCTTAGAATGATTTTGGTATCCTTGTGATGCAGAATGACCACATAAATATGGAATCTGAGAGACTGGAGTTGAAAAGAAAGAACTTGGCAAAAGAGATGAAAGCCTCTTTGTAATGAAGAGATAGAATGGGATAAGTGGGGAGTGGGATGAGAGGAAAAGAACAGAGAGAGGTGGCATGGTGAGAAACTCCAGAGAATGAGGATACAATTGAATTTGGTAGTGGGAAAAATCAAGCAGCTATGAGAAATATAGTAGTTGGTTATGAACTGGATTCTCTTCAATGTTAAGAAACTGGAATAAAATTGGAATTGCTTCCCATTGTTTGGTGTTTTTTTTTTTAAATTATTTTTACTTTGCCTGTAAAGTCTGTGGTTCTTTAAACTGTGTCACTCTTTTGGGACTGGACTACATGGCTGTGACTTCAATTACAGTTACATGTTTGTTTCTTTGTTCATTTTTTGAGACAAGGTTTCATTATGTTGTCCTGAGGCAGGATAGAAAGATGGAGAAATCTCAGGGACAAGAGAAGGAAAAGAACTCTCACTCTAGAATCTAGTCTGAGTCTCATCGCCCAAAAATCAAAGACTCTGACATAACTACCAAGAAGACTGTTGTGAAGACTGGCTGGATACAGATATTATTTTGAGAAATATTTTACATGATAATGTTAAACTCTCTATTGTTATTGTTGTTAGGTGCCCTCGAGTCGGTGTCCAACTCATAGTGACCGTACGTCCAATAGATAAAGCATTGTTGCCAGTGCTTCTCTGCTATTCATAAGGTTTTCAATGGCTGATTGTTTTTTGGGAGTGGGTTGCTAGGTCCTTCTCCCAAGCCTACAGCACCTGGTGTTCCTAGACAGTCTCCCATCCAATGACTACCCAGGCCTGACCATGCTTAGCTTCTGAGATCTGACGGGATCAGATGCCACAGTGGTACAGCTGCAGGCCAAACTCCCTATACTTGGGGTTAAAAATGTATGTGACCTTTGAGCTTAACCTTGCTTTCCCCTCTGTAATTCTGTTCTTCGAGAACCTCACAAAGGGGATCATGGGCCATGCCTGCAGTCAGCACATGCAACCCCCTTGTGACTCTTTTCTTATCGTAAACTTCTACAGTGCACCTCCTGGGCCACCCTGTAGTCTCACATTGTTAAAGAAAAGTTTCTTAGATAGAAGGTATGCCAAAATGTTTCTACTTTAAAACCCTAAACAACAATGGAACTTCTTCCATCAACCCATTTTGACCTCAGTTTCTGCCTTAACGGCATTTCCCTAAAAGTGTCCCTTATGAAGCTGCCTTCCAGCCTCATCTGCATAGGGGGAAATTCCCTGCCATGGACAGAGTGGGTAGGGTGACCCATCATTTCGTTTAACTTTTGAATTACTGGCTGTCTCTTCTGAACAATGCAACCTCTAACATTTTCCAGGTGGAACTTGTCGGGCCCACATCACACTTAGGTGCCCAGAACTGGGCACCCAGGACTGATGTCACTTGGGGAGTGCCCCTGATTAAATAGAACTGAAGGGAACCCACGCCCACATGCTCTTCTCATTCTTGAGCCTGCGTTCATGTCTTGGATGTGCACTACAATTCTTGGGTCTCTCTCCCTCTAAATGTACTTGCACTTCACACTGAAGTGTTTAATATCCCTTACTTTACCTAATAAACTTCAAACTGCTTCACTCTCTCTGTCTCATTTTTTTTTTTTTTTTTTCATTTGGCTGTGCTGGGGATCAAACCCAGGGTCTCATGCATGCTAAGGAAGCACTCTACCACTGATCTACATCCCCAGCCTCTGTTCTTACTTGGGCTCAAATTCATTTGTGCCACTAAGCTAAGGACCCAGCATCACCTGAGCGGAGGTCCTGAGACAGGGGAACTCCCCAGGCTAGGTAGCAGGAGTGCTAGACTGCAGCTCTTACCATTGGTGACAGCCCAAGCTGGCCTGAAACTTGAGATCCTCCTGCCTCAGCCTTCCAAGTATTGGGATTACAGTTGTGCATCGACACATCCAGCTCTAGGGTTACATGTGTATCACCTTATTTAACCTTTTTGATAATGTCATGAGGCATTTTATTATTGCCCTTGTTTTATAGATCCAGAAAGTAAGGCTAAGAGACATTAATTAACTTATAAAGTCATATGCTAGTAAGCAGTAAAGTCAGTAAAGCAGTAAAGCCAGTATTTTCATCCAGGCCTACTGACTCCACAGTCCATGATTTTCCACTTCACTATTCTACAGTCACTTCCTGACACTGTAACTTCCCTTTATAATGAGTGGCTTTAAAATTCAATATATCAATTCAATATTGTCCTTTCTTCTGCTTTCAAAGCCACTTCGCCTCACATCATGCCAGTGTCACTGGGGTCCTGAATGGAGAATAAGTGTGGGGCAGAGGTGTCGGTAAATATTTGTTCATATGAATTTTACATATAAGCTGGATATGTTAAAAATCAGAGGTAGTCTATACATTCACAATATTTTGACACTGTGCTCCTCATAAGTTCCCTAAGAGTGTAAAGCAGGTTTTTAAAAGTGACACATATGAATGTAACTTCTTAAAAGTCTGTTGTGTGCTCTTTATCATATTCAGTTCTGTTATGATCTATTGAGTCCGTGTCCCCCCCCCTCCGGTACTGGACAGTTGAACCCAGGGCCTTGCGCTTGCATGCTTTGTAAGTGCTATACCACTGAGCTGTACCCCCAGCCCAATTTTTTACTTTGTATTTTGAGACAGTGTCTTCCCTAAATTATGCGGAGTACCTCTAGTCTTGAACTTGCGATCCTCCTGCCTCTGCCTTCTGAGTGGCTAGGATTACAGGCGTGTACCACTGTGCCCAGCTGATATATTGAATTTTAAAGCCACTCATTTGATGGAACCTACAAAGAAGATAACATCCTAAGGCTATTTTGAAATGATATAGTTTTTAATAATAAAAGCTGCTGCTTCTGTTGATTATAAACCCAGATAAAATGACAATAAAAGAGTGGGTTCTATTTCTTCCTCCCTCTTTGATACCAGCAGTTGCTTGCTAATTTTCCCCATCAGCTCCCAGTCTGTCTCCATTTACAAAGGCATAAAACTGTTTAGTATTCTCCTGGCACATTTGTGTCATAATGCAGGTAAGCTTTGGGGAGAGAAATGAAAAATGTTTAATCTGTCATGATGATAAAAATATTCATGCTGAATTTCCACGACAAAAAAATACAACTTTACTTCCTGCTGATAGTGTGCATTTCCTATTTTAAATACAAAATTATGTAACCTGAAATTTACTCTTTAAACAGTTGAAAAAGTAGGCCTCAATGATACAGAAATGTATACCTGGTGTGTTCTCTCAATGACCGGTTGGCACTTTTCACCCACAGCAGAGAACAGGCCGGAGACAGCAGGAGAAGTTCAAACCAGCTGCTTTTGACTAAGTAACTGTCTTGATCTTCTAAATAAAGATCTGGGAGAAACACTAAAATAAGAATTGGCAGTTATCTGCGAATTTTCACTATCCATGTTTTCTCATCCCTTATCTCAAAAAAAAAAAAAAAAAAACAACCTACCGGTATCTAAAACAAACAAAACCCCCAAATAAACAGACAGAAACAATAACAAGAAGAAAGGTGCACAACAGGGGTAGGAAAAATAGGGGCACTGCTTGTCCTTGGTTTGAACCTAGATCTATCATTTGTTAGAAAAGTGAATGGGTCTTTTCCTCAGTGTTACTGAGGTCTGTTTCCTTGCCTGTAAAGTGCCTCCCACTTGTGATTGTTGTGATGGCTTAAATGACCCAAGGGGAAGACACTGTGTGCCTGGCACTGGTTCACTGGGGGAAGGAACACACAGCTTCCTTCCTCCACAACATGAGAGGCAGAGAAGGAGATAAGAAAAAGCTGGTTGTGGTGTGGTATATCTGTAATCCCAGCACTTGGGAGGCTGAGGCAGGAGGATGGAGAGTTCAAGACTCTGTCTCAAAAAAACAAAACAAAACAGAAGATAAGGACATTAATTTTACTCTGCACTCAAAGTATCTGAGGCTACAGAAGAAAAACAAACTCAGTTTGTCTTAGTACTGTTTTGAGTTTCTCTCCATTCACAACAAAGGTCACTTCTGCATCACTTCAGCAAGAAGGCAATAAATTGTGCAATGGACCCCAGCTGGGTGTCCTCTAATTCAGTTTGCTTCTGCTCCTATTTGCCTAAAGATAGTGTCAGATCCCACAGGTGAGGGCTGAGTCCCTAATACTCTCTATCACCCCACTTCATTACTATTACTATTATTATTATTATTGGGCTGGGATTTAGCTCAGTTGGCAGAGCGCTGGGCTGCAGTCTCTGAGGTCCTGAGTTCAATTACCAGCACCGCAAAAATGGGAGAAGGACCTGGCAATCCACTCCCAAGGCAATCCCGAAATAGTCAGCCATTGAAAACCCTATGAGGGTTGCTATGAGTCGGATACTGACTCGACAGCACCTAACAACAACAACAACAACAACTATTATTATTATTATTATTATTATTATTATTATTATTATTATTGAGAAAAGGTTTCACAATAGCTAACTGGGCTCAAACTCACCATGAAGCCCAGGCTGGCCTCAAACTGATGATCCTTCTGCCTCAGCCTCCCAAGTGCTGAGATTACAGGTGTGCCTCACCCCACTTCCAATGCCAGTTGCAAGCCCCAGGCTGTTTTACCTGCACTGCTGACTGACTGGATATAAACTAGGGTTTCTGTACACCCTCCTCAGGTGTGATTTGCTCACGCACCTCCCACGATTCATGGAAACACATTGATGGGTTTATTGCAAAGGACTCTACAAAGGATGCAGGTGAAGAGAAGCAAAGGGTGAGGAGTAAGGGAAGGGACGCAGTGCCTCCAGGCCCTCCTGGGGAGCACCTTCCAGGATTCTCTCCATTTGGCTCTCTGGAAGCTTTCCAAACCCTGTCTTTTGGGTTTTCCTGGCAGTGTCTTTGCATAGGCCTGAGTGAAGCACAGACTACCGTGCAGAAATGAGATCAGACAAGAGGCTGTGACCTCAAGGTCACAGAAAGAGGGGGATCTCAGCAGGGCTGACTGTCCAGCCTCTCCGTAGAGTCTCCTTTCCTGCGGGATCTGGGGCAGGACACTTCTAGGGGCTGCTGTTACCTCCTATAAGACAATGAAGGTCAACAAATTTCTCCATGGCTAGCTCTAGGACAGACAGCAAGAAGGAAAGAAAAAGTACCAGTGAAAGAAGGGCAGAAGAAGGTCAGAGAGAGAGAGAGAGAGACTTTACTTTTTGAGGCCTAATGCACCCCTGTTAGGTGCCGTCAAGTCGTGTGCAACTCATAGCGACCCTTATAGGGTTTTCAATGGCTGATTGTTTCGGGATTGCCTCGAGAGCGGTTTGCCATGTCCTTCTCCTATTTTTGTGGTGCTGGGAATTGAACTCGGAACCTCAGAGACTACAGAGTGGCACTCTACCAACTGAGCTAAATCCCATCCCTGTTTATTTCTTAGGTTTACTAATAAATGAGCATATTCAAGTGTACAAAAGCACATTGGACTTAGAGGCAGAGGCCCATGTTTAATTCCAGGGTCCACTTAGGACATCCTGATTGTTCTAGACATTTGTCATCAAGGAAACATAATATAAACAGCAATATTAAGCTCTAAGGTACTAGCAGGGCTGCTGTAAATATTAATGTGCAATCCACTATTGGTAAATGCCTTGAAGAATTTTCCCACAAAATAATAAAGTATTTGTCATTATGTAAAGAGAGAATGCTTACAGACTGTGATATTTTTTATAAAACAGTCCATTAAAGGCTATAAAATCATTGCAATCATATTGTCTGGTGACATTTGACATAAAGCTGTGACCTTTTTAGAAAATAGTTTCATTAGAAAGAGGAAATGATTTTAAAGCAAGTACATACTTTGTGGTGGTGATACTGTTTGCTCTTGGTGAGGCAGGATAGATGGGCAGGAAAATTAAGGGGATGTTGGGAGGGAAAAGGGCCCTCAAGCCTGGACCTGGTTTAAATCTTGCCAGTTAAGACTCAAGAATTTTGACATACTGTGCCACAGTGGTTAAGAAAACTGCTACAAAGGATGCCTGTGTGAAGACACTGTTTTGAGAGATATTTCATATGAAAATGTTAAAATAGCAAGAAGCCATTATGGAGGTTAGGAGGAATGTAACCTTACTTTCTCATGTGTAATCTCGTGCTTCTCCGAGAATCTCATAGATGCGGTCATTATGGAATGTGTCTGCAATTAACATATGCCCAGACAACTTCCTTGTGACTAAGTATGCAAAAAATCCCCTGACCATTTCAACCTATCCTTGAAAAGCCACCGTACATTTCCTTTATAAAAGAGGAAATTCTTTAAGACAGAAAGAATAGGTAAACCAGCTTATTGTTTTTTTATACTTAACATTTTGTTAAAACTTTAAACTGGGTTGTAAATTACATCTTTTGAGTAATGTAATTTCAAAAAGTCACAAAATCACATGTGTATATACATACATACATACATACATATATATATACACATACACACATGTATATAGCTGTTTATGTTGTTGTTAGGTGCACTGACTTGAGTCCTATTCATAGCCATATATATGTATATATGTATTATATATAATGCCGGCAGCCATAGCCCTGTGGCATCTGATCCTGTCAGATCTTGGAAGCTAAGCAGGGTTGGGCCTGGTTAGTACCTGGATGGGAGACCACCTGGGAATACCAGAAGCTGTAGACTCGGGAGAAGGACGTGGCAACCCCCTCCCAAAAATCAATCTGCCATTGAAAACCCTATGCACAGCAGAGAAGCACTGACAATAGTGTTTCCCATTTTACAGAGGGTCGCTATGAGTTGGATACTGACTCGACGGCACCTAACAACAACAACAACAACAATTGTATATAATACATATATGTATTATATGTAATACATAAATATGTTATATATAGCCATATATATAGCCATATATATATCATAACCATACAAGAGAGACAGAAAAAGAATTGATGCTTTTGAATTGTGGTGCTGGAGACGTCTATTGAATATACCATGGACTGCCAAAAGAACCAACAAATCTGTCTTAGAAGTAGTGCAACCAGAGTGCTCCTTGGAAGCAAGAATGGCCAGACTGCATCTTACATATTTCGGACATGTAGTTAGGAGAGATCAATCCCTGGAGAAGGACATCATGTTTGGGAGAGTGGTAGGCCAACGCAAAAGAGGAAAACCCTCCACCAGATGGATTGACACAGAGTCTGCAACAATGGGCTTAAACATAAATAACATCGTTTGCCTGGCACAGAATCAGGAAGTGTTTCGATCTGCTGTACATAGGGTTGCTATGAGTTGGACTCGACTCGACAGCACCTAACAACAACAGCAACATATAATATATATGTACATTATATATATAATACATATATACACACATATATATGGCTATGAGTAGGACTCAAGTCAGTGCACCTAACGACAACATAAATAGTAGCTATATACATGTGTGATTATGTGTATATATATGTATGTATGTATGTATATATGTACATATATATCTATACAGGCTGGGATTTAGCTCAGTTGGTAGAGTGCTGCGCTGCAGTCTCTGAGGTCTCAAGTTTGATTCCCAGCACCACAAAAGCGGGAGAAGGACCTGGCAATCCACTCCCGAGGCAATCCTGAAACAGTCAGCCATTGAAAACCCTGTAAGGGTCGCTATGAGTCGGATACCAACTTGATGGCACCTAACAACAACAACAACATATCTACACACACACACACACACACACGCACGCACGCACGCACGCACGCAAATACGAGTCTCTGGAAAAGCCCACGTCTATGTTTTGGACATGTACTATTATTCTTGTGTCTTTTTTCTCTCTGAATGCCCATGCTTAAATCTAAAATGTGTACTGTCTCTTATCTCTTCTTAATAAACTCAACCACGTTGTTTCACTGTGATTATTCCTGAAATTCTTTTCTGTGGCAGAGGCAAGGACCCAGCATCACCTGAGCAGAGGCCCCTCGTGGGGAGCTCTTCAGGTTACAGGCTGCAGC
This sequence comes from Pedetes capensis, assembly GCA_007922755.1. Taxonomy (NCBI): domain Eukaryota; kingdom Metazoa; phylum Chordata; class Mammalia; order Rodentia; family Pedetidae; genus Pedetes; species Pedetes capensis. Next base: position 71,391 of record VMDO01000274.1, on the reverse strand, counting down.
GCTGGGCTGCCTCTCCCACTGTGCCGTTTGCCAAGGCTTGTTCTCTGCTTTTTCCACAGGACAGCATGAAGGTGGCTTTCATTGTATTTGCCTATATTAGGGAGGATTTTGGGCTGGGATCTGGCTCAGTTGGTAGAGCGCTGCGCTGCAGTCTCTGAGGCCCCGAGTTCAATTCCCAGCACCACAAAAATGGGAGAAGGGCCTGGCAATCCACTCCCAAGGCAATCCCGAAAAGAGTCAGCCATTGAAAACCCTATGAGGGTCGCTATGAGTCGCATACCGACTCGACAGCACCTAACAACAACAACAAAAACAGGGAGGATTTTCAATCCAGTCATTGCATTACGTAGCTGTGTTGAAGCTCACTAGCTGTGGTTCAATCATAGAGAGAGGTGGCATGGTGGAGTAGGGCTTTGGAACTACGTCAAACTGAATTTCCAACAGGTTTTTATCACTGATGAGCTGTGTGACCTCAGGCAAGTCAATGAGCCAGTCTGAACCTGGTTGTTCAATTATAAAATAGATATAATAATATAACCACTTGCAGGAGTTAAATTTTAACTTTTTAGGTACATGAGGATATACATTGCTTGGCATATAATGTTGTTAGGTGTCCTTGAGTTGGGTCCAACTCATAGCAACCCTATGTACAATAGAACAAAACACTCCCTGATACTGTGCTAATGCTCGGCACTGTGTTAGTGCTTCTCTTCTATTCATAGAGTCTTTGGTGGTTGATTGTTTCAGGGGTGGATTTCTGGGTCCTTCTCCTAAGCCTACAGTACCTGGTATTCCCAGGCAGTCTCCCATCCAAGGACTAACCAGGCCAGATCCTGGTTAGCTTCTAAGATCAGATAGAATTGGATGCCAGGGTGGGATGACTATAGACTGGGATATAATAGACCCTCAGCTGTTGTTGTTAGGTGCCATCAAGTCAAGTCTCACTCATAGCAACCCTGTGTACAGCAGATTGAAACACTTCCTGATTCTGTGCCAGGGACATGATCTTATTTATGTTTAAGTCCATTGTTGCAGACACTGTGTCAATCCATCTGGTGGAGGATTTTCCTTTTTTTTGTTGACTTGTCACTCTCCCAAACATGATGTCTTTCTCCAAGGATTGATCATAGACCCTCATAAATATTTAAAAGTGCATAGAATAGTTGTTGCTGTTAGGTGCCAAGTAGAGTGTGACTCATAGCGACTCTTACGTACTACAGAATGAAACACTCCCTGACACTGTGCCATGTCCGGCACTATTGTCAGTTCTTCTCTGCTATTCATAGGGTTTTCAATGGCTGATTGTTTCAGCAGTGGATTGTCAGGTCTTTCTTCCTAGCCTGCAGCACCCTGTATTCCCACGTAGTCTCCCATCCAAGTACTAAACGGGCCAACCCTGCCTAGCTTCCGAGATCAGGTGGGATTAGATGCCAGGGTGCTATGGCTGCAGACATATGGAATAGTTACTCATAAAAATATTCATAAAATTTAAAAAAACCAAAAGATAATTATGCTAATTCTAATCCACCCACATTATGGATGATTTGGATAAATTCAGGATTAGATTTGAAACAACTTTTGAAACATAAGCAAGACAGATAAATTAATATTCCTGTGCCTTGAGAATCTTAAAGTTGTCTTTCCTAACTTTTGCTATAAAATTTGTAAGAAGTATACATTTTTCTATGCTTTTTCTTTGTGCTTTATTTACTTTTAGTGAAAAAACACACCCACAGCATTGTCTATGTATTGGTAATTAAAGCTACTGTGATATGGAACAGGAGAAATGAAATAGCAATTCTAATTATCAAAAGGAAGCCAGATGTAGGAGCTGACATAAGGACAATTCTATAATGAATTTATGTGATTCATGGGGATATGGTTTGATTAAACAGTTCTTTAGGTCTTTTTCTCTTGTTTTCCTTTCCTTTCCTTTCCCTTCCTTTCCTTTCCTTTCCTTTCTTTTTCTCTCTTCTCTTTTCTTTTCGTGGCCCTAAGGCACTAAGGAGCTGAACCCAGGGCCTTGTGCATACTTTGCAAGTACTCTACCACTGAGAAGCACCCTCAGCCCATTTTCTATTTCATTTTTGACCTTGAGACTGGGGTCTTGCTAACTTGTGTAGGCTGCCTCTGGCCCTGAACTTGTGATCCTCCTGCCTCTGCTTCCTGAGTTGTGCACCACCGCACTCAGGAATAGTTATTTAGTTTGGAACTAATAGACATTAACCAAAAAGGAATTATGGCATAGTTATCTCACCCCTTTGCAAAATCAAATTTGGAGAAATTACCTAGGGCATTCAGCTAGTTTCTGGAGAATGTAGCTATTTCTTAATTACCCAACTAGAAAACTGAGTGCCTTCAGAGAATTCTCAGGAAACACTGTGGGGCGTTTATGTGAGCGCCCACCCCAGAGTGCTTCTCCCACCTGCAATCAGCTCTCAGGTGAGAGGTTTCCACCTCGCCCCCTGCAGCTTCTGCCTGCCCCTTGGCCCTTTCTCCTGCCTCTCCTCCAGGACCTTCCTAGCTGGCCTCCTCACGGAACATTGTGCTTACAGAGCTGCCTTCCTAGAGCTCAGCTCTACACATCAGTGTTGCCCAGACACTCATAGTGGCTTTCTGTGCTACCTAAAATGAAGTCCGAACTCCTTCAAATGACACTGTGAGGCCTTGTACAGTCTGACCTCATCTCCTAGTGATAGGGGTACAGCAGGCAGGAAGAAAGGGAATAAGGAGGCCTCTGCAGCCAGGTCCTGCTTAGAGAAGGGGACCCTCACTTGAAGCAGGACCCCTTCTGTGATAAAGAGACAGGCCAGCGCAGGCTGACGGGTGAGAGAGGTCTGACATGCCTGAAGATGAGATGAAAGAGAGAAGAGAAACACCCGTCTGCTTAGTGAGATAGAGACTTAAAACCCCCAAGGTCTTTCCCTCCACACAGTGCCCACAGTTCTCATCGCAGCATCCATGTGTCCTCAGCTTCCATCCTTCTCAGCAAAGTCCAGACAGACATCCTCAGAAATCCACAATGTCCACTGTTCAGTGTCCAGTCATCTGCAGCTTACAGTAATGTTCAGAGCAACCTACAGAAGTTTGCAAATGTCCATCACTGTGTGTGGTTCCCTTACAGATGTTCAGAGAAGCCCAGACTCATTGGTAGAAATATACGCTTCTTGACCTCCTAACTCAGACATATAAATGACACCAGTCCTGGATCTTCACTGCGGGATCTGCCTGCCTTCTGATTTCTGTGTCAGAAAGAATAACTTTTTCTCTCTTTACCTATCCATCTCCCCTTTCCTCATGCCAACCTAACTCCCCAGCCACCTTTGCCTTCTTCTGTTCCTCCTCCTCCTCCTTCTTGCCCTCCTTCCTCCTCCTTCCCATTATTCCTCCTCCTCCACCTTCTTCCTCCACCTTTTCCTCCTCCTCTTCCTCCTTTTCTCTCTCTGACCCCCTCTCTCTCTTCCCCTCCCCCACTCCCCAACCTGCTCACCCCAAGCCTCTCTGCCCTGGCTTTCAACCTCTTCCTTTCAGTTCTAAGTTAAACCATTGTAGGGGAATATTGGGAGGAGAAAGGAAGGAACCCCCAAACAGGAAAAACAGCATTCAAAGAATTACATCCCCCCTCCACAAACTGTCTTCTAAGTTCCCTTCTGGGTCCACTTATGAAATCTTTTGTTGTTGTTGTTGTTGTTGTTGCAGTACTAGGGGGCTCAACCTGGGGCTTCCACCACTGCACTGCACCCCTATCCTCAAAAAAAAATTTTTTTTGACACAGGGTCAAAAGAGAAAATAGAAAAATAAAAGTAATATACATGTGGCAAGCAAAAGCCTGAGTAGGATTGAAACTCTATACACATTCTGTGAATGTGATTGGTCAAAATTGCTGTAACCTGATTGGATGCCTTCCTGTATTGTGATTGGTTACTTTCTCTGAACTGTGATTGGTCAGTTTTGCTGTATGGTGATAGGATGATTTTTCAAGCCCTTTTATGTATCTCCCGCTCCAACTGGACAATAAGAGAGCAATAGACTCAAAGTTTATTGGCTCAGGCCATTCGGGGGCCAGCTATATAAGGAGCTGCACTGCAGCAGCTTGGTCTCTCCACCTGATCATCAACTTAATAAGACAACTCTCTCCCACCAATGACAGACCTACAAGCAACATCTCTCCCTGCGAATGATGAGGAAGACAACCAGACCAGGACACCTAGACAGTGCACCTTAGGATCTTCTATCAAGCTGAGGACAGTCCCTTGGCCCAGTGCCTAGGGACAGAAGCTGAGGACAGTCTCTGGTTCCAGCGGCAGAGGCAGAAGAGCCACCACTGCCCTTGAGGCAGCTATGAGCTATAGCACCTTTTAATAATCTGTACACTTTGGGTTCCTCTTGGCCCTTGTAAGGGCAGAGAGACAATAAAGAGCTGCATGGTCCCCTAAGGCAAAAGTGTCCTGAGGCTTTTCCTTTTTCCCCCCTCTCTTCTTGTGGCATTCCTGAGGGCCACAGGAGTCCGTGCCCCACACCCGAGGGTCCCGAGTAAAGTAGTTATCTGTGGAGCGCAGCCGTGCCTCTTGTCCATCCGGGCTGGACTGGAGAGGTGCACACCCCCCCTCCACAAACTGTCTTCTAAGTTCCCTTCTGGGTCCACTTATGAAATCTTTTGTTGTTGTTGTTGTTGTTGTAGTACTAGGGGGCTCAACCCGGGGCTTCCACCACTGCACTGCACCCCTATCCTCAAAAAAAAAATTTTTTTTTGACACAGGGTCTCACTAAGTTCTACGGGCTGCCTCTGGCCTTGAACCTGTGATCCTCTTGCCTCTACCTCTTGAGTCACTGGGATGACAGACATGTGCCACCATGTGCAGGTATAAAATCATTTATAAATGTGACCAAGGGCCAAGGTTCGTTAACCACTTCTTGGATGTCTCCCATGGTGCATGGCAACACTAAACCCCAGACCCCTGCTCCCCAATAGCACTAGGACTCCTTTACCACAGCCCTGGTTCCTGAAGTTCATGTATTCACTCAAACATTATACAAGTAGCAAAAACTGAGCATTGTGATGGAGGATGAACAAGAGGCAGCCCCTGGTGCCAGGAGCTCAGAGTGCGGAGATGGGGCTGAATGTGCAAAAAAAAGTTATTGAATAACATGCTGCTACATACCCAGTGAATATTTAACAAGGACCTGTGATGTACCCAGGACACCCAAGGCACACAGACGAGGGAGTGTCTAACATTTTCTGGACTCAGCAAAAGCGTCAGAGGGAAAGTGGAATTAATGAGAAGATGGCTTCCAGGTGGGGAAATCCAGACGGGGACATGCACACATGTAGTAAAAACACTTGTGAGGGTAAAGAACATGTGGTCCTCCTGGAACAGTTCTTGGGGTCAAAGCCTGGAACCACTGAAGAAAATATCTTAGAAAATACTCTCCTCTGGCCCCAACCCAAGCCTGAGCTTGTGCATGCTCTTTTTCCCTTTAACTGGATTTGTTCCTCCTTTAAGAGGTTCTCAGTGGTGGAGTGCTGGCCTACCATATGTGAGATAGGGGAGGCTCTGGGTCTGGTCCCTAGCACAGAAAAAAAATAAAAAAGAATTCATGCCAGCTTCAGACCTGCTGGATCTGATTCTCATAGAACAGCACGTCAAACACACCATGTCTAGAACTGAGCTCTCCATATTGCCATGAAAGTCTTTGTCATGTGGTAATGACAATTCCATTCTCTTTTCTTGGGAATATGGCAACCATTTGTGGCCTCTGTCTGTACCTCAGGTCCCACCTCCAATCTGTCACCCGCTCCTGCCAGTGCCATCTTCACAACATGTTCAGAAATCCCACTGTTCCCCTTGTTCACCCAAAACACTCTGATTATTGTGTGTGGTGGTACACGCCTGTCATCCCAGAAATTCAGGAGGCCGAGGGATGAGGATTGTTAGTTTGAGGCCAGAGGCAGCCTGTGCAACTTAGTGAGACCCAGTCTCAAGATGAAAAATAAAAGAGGCAGCTGGGCACAGCTCGGGGGTAGAGCACTTGCCTAGCAAGTGTGAGGCCCTGGGTTCAACCACCTAGTGCTGCAACAAACAAACAAACAAAACCCTCACTGTGAGCCAAGGCACCCTTATCTCTCACATTGTGACGGCCTCAGTGACTGTCACAGGGATGTTGACCAGTGACAGTAAGACATGAAAAATACGGTTTGAATGTAGGTGTCCCTCCAAAATCTGCATGTTGGAATTTAAACCCCAATGTGAAGGTATGAGAAGGGGGGACCTTTGGGGATGATTAAGTCATGAAGACTCCACCTTTATGAATGGGATTCATGTTGCCATAGAAGCCTGGAGGAAATCCTAGCACTTGGAGGCTGAGGGAACACTACCACAAGTGAGGCCAACCTGGGCTACAAAGTGAGATTCTTCCTCAAAACAACAACAAACAAAAAAAAAAACAAAACAAAACAGGACCAGAAGGATCTAGGTAGGCCCTTCTGCCCTTCCATCTTCTGCCACACAGAAAATGTCATTGATGAAAAATAGGCCCTCACCAGACATCGCATCTGCTGGTGCCTTGATTTTGGATTTCCCAGACTCCAGAACTGTAAGAAACAAAATTCTATCATTTATAAACTATCCAGGCTTGGGCATTTTGTTATAGCAGACTCACTGGACTGAGATACCTGGTTATTTCAATAGCTTCCTGACTGGCCTTTTCCATCTCCTTTCAACATGGCAGTCAAAACAATTCCATGGCAAGTGATAGTCATAGCCTGTCCCTTCTCTGCTTCAACTGCTGTCTGCCCAGATCTGTCTTATAACTTCTCATTTTACTCAGAAGAAAAGCAAAAGTTCTTACTCTGACCTACAGGCTCCATTAAGGCCAGGCTCCTCCTTACTTCTCTGACTCCCTTGCCTAGCACTCTCTTCTTTGACTGTCTTCCTCCTTCCTCATACACACAGGCACACTGCCTCCAGCCTTTGCTCTTTCCTCTGCCTGGAAAGCTCCTCCTCCTGAGAGTATGTGTTTAGTTCCATACTGCCTCCAGATTTTCTCCATAAGAGATTTCCATATTCTTTTTTTTTTTCTTCTGTACTGCAGGATTGAACTCAGGGCCTTGCACACATACTTTGCAAGTGCTCTACCACTGGGCTACACTTTCAGCCCCCCCCCCCCCTTTTTTAAAAATCTTGAGACAGGGTCTCATTAAGTTACGCAGGCTGCCTCTGGCCTAGAACCTGTGATCCTCCTTCCTTCTCTTCTTGAGTTGCTAGGCTTATAGGCATGAGCCACTGCACCCGGCTCTTTTTATATTGTCAGGTAAAATTCTGACCTCCTTCCAAAATGTCATAGTCCTTGTCCAATCATTAGTTATTTTTCCCTTTTATTCCTTATTATCTAGCACAATGTATATTTATTTGTTGTCTTCTTTCTAGAATAGGAGTTCCATGAAAGTAGTAAATTTTGTCTTGTTTACTATTTTATCTCTAGCCCCTAGAACAGGACTTGATATATAGAAATGGCTTCATAAATATTTTTGAATGAATGCAACACATTACACCAGAAATATCATCCATGTATTAGATGGTAAATTCTTTTAGCGCGTGAACTGTCTTATATATTTGGTATTCCACATCGTATATAATATAGCCCCTTGTCTTTGCCAGTTTTCAGTAAACATTTATTGAAGGAGCTAAGTTGAAATAAAGTTACTTTTAAATAAAAAATTGTACTAGTTTTAATGTTTGGAATTGTGGATAATTTTCAAAAGAATGTTAATGTTTGTGTTTTTTAGAAGATAATTTACCACCTGCCATGGGTTGAATATAAAATGTCCCTCCCCAACCCAGGTCATGTGCTTTACTGTTCAATTCCCAGCTGATGGCTGGAAACTTGGCAGGATCTAACTTTGTAGAAGTGGCTCCCTGAGGGTGGGCCTTTGGTACTCTGGACCCACAGTCCCAAGAAGGTCCCTGCCTCTTGCCCTTCAGTGCTGTGAGGTCATCTGTCATGGACCTGGCTGCCTGCCCAGATGCCAACCCCACCACTATGCCTTGCCACCATTTTGGACTGATCCTCTAACTGTGAGCTCCCAATAAATGTTTCCCTCTACTACCTTGTTTGGTTTTTCTGCTACAGTGACAACAGCTCACTAATACACAACCTTTGGTTAAATATAAGACATCAAATATATGACCCACCATTATTTTTATGCTCTATGGAGACATAAATGATACCAATTAAATTAAGAGAAAATGATTTTCTATCACTGGACAGTTTACACTCATTGAAATAGCTTTTAAAGACTTATCAAAGATATTATTCAATATTATTTGTGTATACACATGAAAAAGAAAATATAATTGAAATAAATTGGTTAAGCATTTCTAAAACTTCTTCTCATTCATAATCTAATTCTTCAGAATCATTTTTTGACATTGAGCCATTAATGCCCATGCTTTTAAATGGAAAATGTTCTTAAAGGAATGCCCACTCTTGTTTCTGGAATTTTTCCCCCAGGTCTTTGATACCAGTTTAGTATCTTTTGATGTAAAAGTGAGGGAAATGACGGCTACATTATGATGGCTGCCAGGCCTCAGTGACTGTCACAGGGAGGCTGACCAGTGGTATTAAAATATGAAAAAATTTGTATCTTAGAATCAATAACATGAGGAATTACAATGAGATATCCATTTCTAAAGGCCATAATGACCTGTATTTTAACCAATTCTAACTTCTTTCTTTCTACTACAGTGCGATAGATCAATTTTATTAACTGTGACAATTTATCTGTAGCATAATCAAGAAAGCATTTCACTAAAATTTATCCTGATTATTTGCACAATAATCATCAGTCACGAAAATGAACTGAAGGAGTTATCATAGCATTATTAGAGGTTAGTATTGATTTAAATACAACCAACTGAAGAAAAATAATCCTTTAAACTTTGATTACTGTAGTCTAAGGGTAACATGAGTTATGTAGACTGCAATATTCATTATTTTTTTAAGTAGGGACTAGTTACTAATGTGATTAGTCATTAAATATATTTTAAACCATTTTAAAATTTATTTTTTATTGAGGTAAAATTCATAGAACATAAAATTCACCATAAAAGTGTAAACATAAAATTCACCTAAAAGTATAAACATAAAAGTGCACGATTCAATGGCAACCACTAATCTTCCTGTCTCTATGGATTTACCTATTCTGGATATTTCCTGAAAATAAAATCATACTACCTATGACCTTTTGAGTCTGGCTTTTTTCACTTAGCGCATTTCTAAAGTTCTTTCCCCTGTAGCACTGACCAGGACTTCATTCCTTTTTATAGTTCACTAACATCCCATTGTTTGCTGAAGATCATTCAAAAGCGACTGCAGTAGTGTATAGACATCATGTCAGGAGAGATCAATCCCTGGAGAAGAGCATCATGTTTGGGACACTGGCGCATTAACGAGAAAAAGGAAGACCCTCAACTAGATGGATTGACACAGTGGCTACAACAATGGGCTTAAACATAAAAATGATTGTGTGCCTGGCACAGTATCAGGGAATGCTTCATTCTGTTGCAGGTAGGGTGGCTATGAGTTGGACCTGATGTGATGGCACCTAACAACAACAACACAACATCCCATTGAAAAATATAGCAGCTTCTTCATGCATTTATGTTCCTGTATTATGGCTACTACAAATAATGCTGCTACAAGCATTTATGTACAAACTTTTGTTTGAATACCTACTTTTCAATCATTTTGGGTATATTCTTAGGAGTAGAATTGCTGGATCATATGGTAATTCTATGTTTAACTTTTCGAGGACCTTCCAAACTGATTTCCACAGTGTTTATATCATTTTATATTCCCACCAGTAATGTACAAAGGTTTCAATTTCTCTATGTCCTCACTATTATCAAATATATTGTTGAAAATGTTTTTGATTTGAACTGAAAAACAGGATTGAGGGGCATCTACAAATGATCAAAACTACTTGGAAGGCATTTTATGACACAGCTTGGAATCGCACAGTTGTTAATGATGCGGAGTGTCCATGGTTTCCCTAAACCCAGAGCCCTTGGTTACTCTGTGGCCAGATGGATTTGACCCCATAGCTAGTTTTAAGATCCACTTCTTTTGTTTCCTCCATGATACAGACAATTCTTATTTTCTCATAGGCTTTTATTTCCCTGTTTTCTTGCTGTGCAGGCAAAGCTTTCTCCCTACTTCCACCCAGTGATTCCTCCTAACCCTTCAGTCTCATTAATATGCTTAGTCACTAGGGAAAATCAGGCAAGTTAATTGCCTAAAACTTCCTTCATTCTCCTCTGGTATTTTCTAAAGATTCTATCTGCTGGATTCCTGCTGTTCTGGTTCCCAATCCAAGGCCTTCCTGCTATGAAAATCTAGCAATTTTTCAATCAAGCAGATCCCATGTTTTACCAGGAATCTCATGATCCTTGTGGTAAAAAGAACATTGCATTAGATGGAGGATCTGCATTCTAGGTCCTGTCTATCACCCATGATCTTCATGGTTTTCAGTTTTTTCCTTCTGAGTTCCTGCTGTATGTGAGGTAATGAACTACAGTGGACAGATCCACTGTCCCACCGGAATATCAAGTCTGCAACACAGAGAGAACAACCTCTCTGCCCTGAATCTGATGATCTTGGGTATCTATTCCAACTAAAAAAACTTCTGCAATTAGGAATTCCAGAGACTGGCTAGGTGGATGGGAACAGTGGTTTCCACAGAAGTAGGAGTGTAACGAATCAGTACACACTTCCACAATTTTGGAGAGATGACATGGGACATTAAAAAGGAAATTTCCATTTGCTGTCATCATTACAAAAATCCCCCCAAATTCAAAAGAACAAAAATCTCACAAAAAAAGGCAATCTAATTATATGCATTTTTACTTTGAGTATTGCTGTTGTTGTTGTTAGGTGCCGTCGAGTCGCTCATAGGGTTTTCAATGGCTGACTGTTCGGGATTGCCTTGGGAGTGTATTGCCAGGCCCTTCTCCCATTTTTGCAGTGCTGGGAATTGAACTCGGGACCTCAGAGACTGCAATGCAGTGGTCTACTAACTGAGCTAAATCCCAGCACTTTGAGTATTAGCTTTACTTTTCTAATTTCTAGGGTGCCACTAGCTTAGACAATAGAAATGCAAAGAAGTGGAAACCTAATCTCCTACATACATCTAAATGATGTCACATCTAAAGAGTTTCTCATTTTTCTCTCAAGTTACTCAACGTTCTCACTGACCCAGGAAAGCAAGCACTTAGGAAGTACAGTGTAACTAACACCTGCGGTAGCTAGAGGGCGGACCTCAGCAGCATGCGGTTGGGGGCTGAGACGGCTGCTCAGTCATCTCATTGCATCTGCCCTGTGTGCCTCTAGGGGGCGCCGCACTGTAGCTCGTGTCAGATACCAAAGGACAGAAAAATCCTGACACTTGCTGCATAGCTCCTGGCAGTTCTCAGTTCTCACTGTAAGCTGGTGGGAAGACTACCTCATTTGAGAGGAGAATTCAGGGAGAGGCATCCTGTCTTCCTCAACTCCCTGCCTCAGAAGCCCACAAGGAGTTTTCCTTTTCGTAATTAAATTCTGTAACGTGAAATCATCATTTGCATAAAAAATAAGGGATAAAGTCCTCCAGGACCACTGCACTTCATTGAGAATGAAACTAGGAAGGATAAACAGATACTGGCTGGGTCAAGGTTGAGTGGCCTATCAAACAGCAGGGGAGAATTTTCCTATTATTTTCAATTTCTTCAGAGATGGCAAGATGACCGTTTACTGTTTATCTAAAAAGAAAGGGATGATATCAACTTTGAAATTTTCTTGTAATTCTGATGCCTTATTATTTTGTCCTCAGTGCTGTAAGGAGATAGGGTGATTGCTCTCTCTATTTTTTTATTATTTGAAAACTCAATCCAGCTGTTTCCATTCAAATTTTAACAAATTTTAAATTTCCAAAATAAAAGTTGATGTTAAAAATATGAAATATCAGTAAAAAGCTTATTTGAGAAGCAATGCTCCCAACTCTGCAGCTCAGAGGAGGCCACTGGGAGCACTCTGTTTCTATTTTTAGGATTTCTTGGGGTCACCTATATATCTCTAAGTGATATGTTTATGGTATTATTTCTTGGCTTATCAAGTCTAGAGGCAAACCATTGAGTTTCTCTCTTATAATAGAAGAGAATTTAGCCTTTTTGAGGAAGTTACTATAATTCCTCTTTTGAAAATGAGAGAAGTGCCCAGTGTGGTGGTACATGCCTGTAATCCTAGTGACTCGGGAGGCAGGGGCAGGAAGATAGCAAGTTAGAGACCAGAGGCAGTCTGCGTAATTTAGCGAGACTCTGTCTCAAAAAGTAAAAAAAAAAAAAAAAAAAAAAGGGCTGAGGGTGCAGCTCAGTGGTACAGCACTTGCAAAGCATGCAAGTGTGAGGCCCTGGGTTCAACCCCCAGGAGTGCAAAAAAATTAAAAAGGCGAGGGGAGGGACCAGAGCTCACAAAATTCAAGAGACTTGTCCAAGGTCACATAATGACACCTTGACAGAGTGGAACTCAAGGATCCTGGTCTCCCGGTCTCCTTAGTCTATAATCCTTATAATTTCCACCTCCATGTTGTGGAAATGCTACAAAAATGCAGATCCCCTTTAGGTTTGTTGATAGTATTTAGGTGTCAGAAGAGAGTAATAATAATACTTGGAATAGGGTTGCTAGATAAAACACAGGATGCCCAGTTACATTTGAACTTCAGGTAAAGAACAAATAATTTTAAAGTACATCCAAAAAATTGCATGGGCCAGACATACTTTTATTTGCTAAACCTGTCAACTGTAGGGAAAAAGAGATTTCTTTCCTAACCTGTCACTAGGTTCTTGGCTGAGATTCCTATAACAAAAGGTAGATTAACTACAGAAGAGCATAACAAATTTATTTGAAGTAAGGTTTTACGTGACATGGGAGACCAGAAACGAAGACCCAAAGAACAGAGAAAACTGTATTTTTATGGAAAGTTGTGCACAAGTATGATTGATTGAGAGGGTATGATCTAAGGGTAATCAGCTGGGGAACCTTAGCCAGGTCTGTGTGCTCAGGTTCTTTGCCTCTTTGTGTCTTCAGAGATAAGCATGGATATTCCTCCCCTCTGGTATTCAGATCAAACTAGGGCTCATGATCTGCCTCAGGGGAGAGTTGTGAGAGAGACTTTCCTGCTCCTGCTGTTATTCCAAATGTTAAGGTGCCATATTTTGGGGTAATGTGTCCTGAAACCCATCTCAGTCTCACCTTACAACTGTGAATCTAGGCTGCTACTTATGCAGAGCTACAGATACTGTATAGGGCTGCAACTAACTTATGATAGAAAATTTTCTGAGAAAGGTGTTATTTCATGATTTCCAAAAAATATGAAACAGGAAAAACTAACATATAATCTTTAGGGATACGGATACCTAAAGCGAAATTACAAAGAAAAGTAAATAAATTGTTAACAATATTCTGGAGTGTGTGGGGCATGTCATGAAGAGGGCTATTTTAAAGTTCAGGTAGGTTGATAGTGAGTGAAATGGAAGTTATTCTATTTTTTTTTTCAGTACTGGGGGCATTAACTCAGGGTCCCACATATGCTTTATGGGTGCTCTACAATTCAGGTTGTCACCCCAATTCATTTTTCACTTTTTATTGAGAGACAGGGTCTCGTTAAGTTATGCACGCTGTCTCTGGCCTCATACCTGTGATCTTCTTGCCTCTGCCTCCTGAGTTGCTGAAATTACTGGCATGCGCCATTGTGCCCACCTCTTTTTTTTTTTTAATGCAGTATATTTCCATGTATTATTTGTGTATACACTGGTTGTTTTTGTTAGGTGCCATCAAGTCAGTTCTGACTCACAGTGACCCTCATAGGGTTTTCAATGGCTGATTGTTTCGGGAGTGCATTGCCAAGTTTTTCTCCCTTTTATGAGATGCTGGGGATCAAACCCAGGGGCCTCAGAGTGTGCAGAGCAAGCACTCTACCAACTGAGCTAAACCCTGAGATGTTACCTATGCATACATAGCTAATTTATTTTTGATAAAGGCACCAAAAACATACAGTGGAGAAAGGACAGTTTCTTCAATAAATGTTACTGGCAAAATTGCATATACATATGCAGAAAAATAAAACTAGATTAGTTCTTCTCACCATGCACAAAAACCTGCTCAAAACAGACAAAAGACCTAAATGTAAAATGTGAAAGTACGAAATTACTACAAGAAAACAGGTGAAACACTTCAAGACATTGGTATGGGCAATCATTTTTTAGATAGGACCCCAAAGGCACAAGCAATAAAAGAAAATAGATGAGTAGAGTTATATCACACCATAAATCTTCTGTGCAGCAAAGGAAATAATCAACAGAGCTAAGAGAGAATCTACGGAATGGGAGAGAATGTTTGCAAACTTTTCCTCCGGTAAGATATTAATAACCAGGATATAGAAGGAACTCAAAAAGCTGAACACACACAAAAAAACCCAAATAATTCAGTTAAAAATAGGCAAAAGATATGAATAGATACTTCTTAAAAGATGACATACAAATGGCCAAAAGTATATGAAAAATGCTCAATATCACTCAGCATCAGAGAAATGCAAATAAAAACCTTTGTGAGATATCATCTCATTCCAGTTGGAATGATTATCATCAAAAATAATATGGTGGCAAGGATGCAGAGAAGGGGGAACTCATATACTGTTAGTAAGAATGTAAATTAGTACAATCATTATGGAAAACAGCATGGAGATTCTTTTAAAAACTAAAAATAGAGTTATCATGTAATCCAGCAATCCCACCACTGGGTATAGATCCAAAAGACGTGAAATTATACCAAACTGACACATGCACTCCAACGTTTGTTGTTGTTGTGGTTAGGTCCCATCAAGTCAGTGTCCAACTCATAGTGACCCTATGTACAACAGGTGAAACACTATTTTCAGTGCTTCTATGTTATTCATGCCTGTAGCTATAGCCCTGTGGCATCTGATCCTGTCAGATCTTGGAAGCTAAGCAGGGTCGGGCCTGGTTAGTACCTGGATGGGAGACTGCTTGGGAACACCAGAAGCTGTAGGCTGGGAGAAGGACCTGGCAACTCCCTCCCAAAAATCAATCTGCCATTGAAAACCCTATGAACAGCAGAGAAGCACTGACAATAGTGTTTCCCCTATTGTACAGAGGGTCGCTATGAGTTGGATACCGACTCGACGGCACCTAACAACAACAACAACATGTTATTCATAGGGTTTTCAATGGCTGATTGTTTTTGGGAGTGGGTTGCTGGGTCCTTCTCCCAAACTCCAATGTTTATTGTAGTATTATTAACAATAGGTAAGATATGGAACCAACCTAAATGCTTATCTGTGGATAAATAGATAAAGAAAATGGTGTACATATACACACAACAGAATATTATCAGCCATAAAAAGAATGGAATCTGTCATTTGTAGCACCATGGATGGAACTAGAAGTCATAATGTTAAGTGAATAAGCCAAAGACTGACAAATACCACATGTTCTCAATCATTTGTGGCAAATAAAAAGTTGATCTTATGGAAGAAAGAGTAAAATAGTGGTCGCTAGAAACTGGGAAGGGGGCAGGGATAGAAAGAGTTTAAATAGAAGGCACCAAAACACAGAGGGAGGAATCAGTTTTGGTTTTCTATAGTATAGTAAGGCAACTATTGGTTAACATTGTGATATTTCAAAATGACTCGAAGAGAATGGAATTCCCAGCACATAAAAATGACCAGTGGCTGAAGAGATGGAAGTGCTTGTCATCCTGATTTTTTTTTATAGTACTAGGGGGTTAAACCCAGGGCCTCGTGCATGTGAGGCAAGTGCTCCCCTGCTGAGCTGCACCCCCAGCTCAGTTTTACTTTTTAATTTTTAATTTTGAGACAGGGTCTTGCTAAGTTATTCAGGTTGCCTTTGGCCTTGAACTCACCATCCTCCTGCCTCAGCCTCCGGAGTCCCTGGGATGACAGGTACCTCCATGACACTTTGCTGTGCCTTTTGTGCCTTGTCAGCTGTCCAATATCTGGCTAGGAGTCCTGCATGCTCCAGTCTCCCTGTTAAACCAGCTGGGGTGACGACTGGAGCTCTGATTTCATTTTTCTACATTGTATATGAGTATTGAATGATCAGGGCTGGGGTTTAACTCAATTGGTAGAGTGCTGCTCTGTGCTCTCTGAGGTCCTGGGTTCAATCCCCCACACCACAGAAATGGGAGAAGGAACTGGCAGCCCACTCCTGAAAACAATCCAGAAACAATCAGCCATTGAAAACCCTATGAATAGCAGAGAAGCACTAATGTAGTGCCGGGCATGGCACAGTGTCAGGAAGTACTTCATTCTGTTGTACATGAGATCGCTGTGAGTCAGACGTGACTTGACAGCACCTAACAACAATATTGAATGATCACAATGTACTCCATAAACTGTGTGAATATTATGTCTTAAAAGTAAAACAAACATACAAACAAAAGCATGTATATTTTTCTCCTTGCTTGCAATAAAAGTCTCTTATAGAAGTTGTTGTTGTTGTTAGGTGCCATCAAGTTGGGTCTGACTCATAACAACCCTACATACAACAGAAATGAACACTCACCAACACTGTGCCATGCCAGGCACTATGTCAGTGCTTCTCTGCTATTCATAGGGTTTTCAATGACTGACTGTTTTGGGAGTGGGCTGCTGGCTCATTCTCACAAGCCTACAGCACCCAGTATTCCCAGGTGGTCTCCTATCCAAGGACTAACCAGGCCTGACTCTGTTTAGCTTCTGAGATCAGATGGGATTGGGTGCCAGAGTGGTATGGCTGTAGACATCTTAAAGAAGCAGAAGATTAAAACGTCATGGATTCAGCCAGGCGCAGTGGTGCATTATTCCTAGTGACTTGGGAGGTGAAGGCAGGAGAATTGCGAGTTTGAATCCAGAGGCAGTGTAACATAGTGAGACCCTGACTCAAGTTAAAAAATAAAAAATAGGCTCGGGGTGCAGCTCAGTGGTACAGCACAACCCCAAGTACCTCAAAAAAGAAAAAAGTCATGTATTCAAGGGCTGAAATTTAATAAAAATAGTAATTTTTACCACTTCATCAAGGACACTGTTATTTATTTGTTTGTTTATTTAGAGTGTGCGGTGGTGAAGATTACATAATGCTAGTGTGGTTTGATGGCACTGCCTTGATCTGTGTTAAGACAGCCTCCGTTTGACTCATCATTTACTATAGTTACCAGCATCAACACAGTGGAAAAGGCAAATGGTATCTTAGCATTACCATGAGTGTAGCTTTGGCCTTGAGACCCCCCCTATAAGAGTCCCAGGAGCAGCACCCGCTACCACCCCCACCAGGGTTCTCTGGGCCACTCTTTATGAATGAGAGCTTGAGGAGCACAGAAGGCCCTGACAGGATGCGGGGAGGCTCTGCTGAGGAGGGAGCTTGCTCTAGGGCTTCATGGACATATGTGGGAGGAATGGCTGGCGGTCTAGGCAAAGGGAATTCATCAGCAAAAGTGCAAGTTGCAAACAACAGGCCTCCTGCCTCAGTTTTGGTCAAACAAAAGTTGCAGTGAAGGCAAGAGACACAGGGCCCTGCATGCATGCAAGGAGCTGAGCCTTTATCCTTCAGTAGATCAGGAGCTCATGACAGTTCTATAGCAGGGGGCAACACAATTATCATTGCCTACTAGCTCCAGCACCCTGAAAACAATATGCTAAGTGGATTTGGGCATCTTACATTGGAGAGAGGGCAGTCAATTAGAAGCCTGTGCTTTGTCAAAGTAAGAGAAGATTTAATAGAACAGTTGGTCAATTAATTAAACACTCAAGCCCCCACCCATTAACTCAGTCAGAATATTCTAGCTGGTGCTGCATTTACTCTAGGGACCCAACTTTATATCACCTTAATTATGGATGTACATTAGGAAAATAAAAAAGAAAAGTAACCTGAAAAATCAGGCTTCATGTTTCTATTACCTGTGTCAACATGGAAATTCCCATGCTCTCTGCTCTGCTTAATCCTTTCCTATAATGGTTACAACACTGAGCAGGGAGCAGGGGTAGAAATGAGTTTCTAAGAGACTTCTAATCATTTTTCACAAGCGCAGAATTGGTATAACACTAGAGATCTGAGGTTATAGGATTAGTTAATTTTTGGGGACTCAGGTGAGTCTGTTTCTGTGTATGTGGATGCTCACACCCACGGACTTGTGTTCACACGCACTATTGATTTGTGTACTTTAACACTGAACCCTGCCGCTACTCTCTGATCAAAATCTCTAACAACTCTTCTCTGGACTTTGGCAAAGATTCCTGACAAGTCTTGTTTCTTTCCCCTCTTCAGTCCATTTTCTATACAGCAGCTGTAGTGATCTTTTCAGAATATAAGTCAGATCATGCACGATGTCTGCTCTCAAGCCTCCAGTGACTGCATGTTGCACTTGGGAACCCCCATATCTTCATGCTGTTCTCCAAAGCCCCTTCTTGCCTTGCTTGCCACCATCTAGTCACTCTGGTCTTTTTGTGCACTAGCTGCTGGCCCTGCGAGGGATGCTATTTCCCCAGCTCTTCATGTGAATTCTAGGTTCTGACAAATCATCCCAAACTCCTAGAGTCATTGGTCAGCCTTTGCCACTGCTGCATTTTCCTATAGTCTTTTTTTGCAGAAACAGCTGGACTGTTCCCTGACATAATAGGTTCTTGATAAACATTCGTGGAATAAATGGGTGGGTGAATTATAAATACCTTTTCTTTTTTTGTTGTCACTTTTTCTTCTATACTGGGGGTTGAAGCCAGGGTTCTGAACATGCTAGGCACATGCTCTACCACTGAGCTGCATCCCAGCCCCTGTTTTACTTTTTATTTTGATATAGGGTCTCACTAAGTTGTGCAGGCTACCTCTGGCCTCAAATTTAAGATCCTCCTGCCTCTGCCTCCTGCATCACTGTGTTTACACAAGTGTGCCATGGCACCCAGCTTGTCACTTGTGATGGTTCTCACAAAATTGTAATAACAAATGATTTTATATTGAGAATTAGTTTACAGCCACCTTTTTGGAGCCAGTTACTCCCCCTCCCTCTCCCTCCGTTTCCTCCCTCCCTCCCTCCCTCCCTCCCTCCCTCCCTTCCTTCCTTCCTTCCTTCCTTCCTTCTTTCCTTCCTTCTTTTCTCTCTCTGTCTCTCTCTCTGCCTCTCTCTCTCTCTCTCTCTCTCTCTCTCTCTCTCTCTCTCTCTCTCTTTCTCTGTCTCTCATTATTGGTCAGGGTTTTATTCCTTCTAAAAATATGTAATAGAAATTCAAAATGACTTAGAAAGTATATGTCTTTCCTTTCCTTTACTTGTTGTTAGGTGCCACTGAGTCAGGTCTGACTCATTGCAACCCTAAGTACAACAGAATGAAACACTCCCTGACACTGTCCCATGCCTGGCTCTATGTTAGTGTTTCTTTACCATTCATAGGGTTTTCAATGGCTGATTGTTTCGGGATTGCTTCAGGAGTGGATTGCCATGTCCTTCTCCCATTTTTGTGGTGCTGGGGATCAAACCCAGGGTCTGAGAGCGTGCACAGCAGCACTCTATCAATTGAGCTAAACCCTAGCCCCTTCCTTTACTTATAGGGGTCAAATTATGTCTTCCTCCAAACTCCTATGTTACCAGTCCTAACTCCCCGTACCTCAGAACTTGGCCTTATTTGGAAATAGAGTAGTTGCAGACAGAGTTATAACAAAGTCATACTGGAGTCAGGTGAGCCCCTAATCCAATATAACTAATATCCTTATAATATGGGGACATCTGGACATGGGCACACACATGGGGAGGACACCATGTGGAGATGAAGACCCCCTGTGATGATGCATTTTTAAGCCAAGAATGCCAAAGATTGTCAACCAGTCACAAGAAGCATGAAGGAGGAAAAAAAAATAGATTCTTCCTCACAGCCATCAGAAGGACTTACCCCCGCTGACACTTTGATATTGGGCTTCTGGCCTCCAGAACTGTGGGATAATAAATATCTGTTTTTTAAGCACCCAGTCTGTTGTATCTGTGACAGTCCTAGAAAATGAATACAACCAGTCAGGGGTATTAGCCCTGGCTGTAGAGCATGAGACTGAATCTACCTGTACATCTATGGAATGATCTCAGCGTTTTCCTCTTTAAAAAATAAAAAAGAGGAAAATAATTAAACATAACTATCTTAAGATATGAAGGACACAAATGTATAAACAAGTTATTATAAAATATGGCCAAAGGTATATGTAATCAAGGCACAAAGTATTATGGGAACACAGTGGCAGGAACTATGTCTGAAGAAGTGAGGGAAAGTGTCAGAGAGGAGGTGGCACTTGGTATGGGGCATGAAGGATGAAGAATTATCTAGATAGAGAAGAAATAAAAAGGAATTACAGGTACATAGAAAAGATCACAGAGAGCATAGATGTGCAGAAGAATGTGGTGTGACAAAGTAAGCGTGTAGAAATCATCTCCCTCCCTGCCACTGACTCCAAAATCAGTGGTTCGGTTCTAAAGAGACCCTACCCACTGACGGTATTCCTTTAACCAGTCTGAAACTGTATGTTATGGTTTCAATATCAAATGTCCCCCACAGGCTCATGTTTGAACACCTGGTCACTAGCTAGCTAGTGGTGCTATGTTGGGAGGCAGAAGTAGGTTATGGTGACAAGAGGGAGGGACAACCTTTGAAGGTTGTACCCAGACTCTGGTTCCAGGAAGCTCCTCTGCTCCCGGTGTGCCATAAGGTGATCAGCTCTTCTCCATTGCAGGTACTGACCACTTGCTCCACCATGCCTTCCTGGCCACTGTGGACTCACCCCCTGAAACCGTGAGCTAAAATACACCTTCCTTCCTGAAGGGGTCTCTGTCAGGTGTTTTGGTCACAGCAATGACAATAACTAATACACCATGAAAACAATGGGATCATTTTCCCCATAAAAGAGATCTTGGCTAAACATTGATGCCTACCATAGCAAAAGCCTCTTTGGATAAAGGCGGCACAGGGATCTCTGTGGCGGGCCCTGACCTCTTGACCCTCTGTGTGGGCTGATGGATCACTTTAGGAACCCAGTGCTACAAAAGGAAGCAGGGTAAAAGCTATTGCCTTTTCCTCTCTAAGCAGACTGAGAGGGTGTGGCTAAGCAAATATACCAGGGAACATGCGTGGTGCCAGGAACCTCTCACTGTGTTTGCTGAGTCATGGTCCCCATGGTCTCCTGGCCAATGACTGAGAGCCACTGGGCTGTTCATGCAGACCTATTTCCTGCAAGATGTGGGGCTTCCCTAGTGGGTGACTTTGGCTCAAACATTTTCCATCAACTGGGATGAGACTGTCTCAGGACTGCTGCTGGCTGAGACTCTGCCTACTTGGCCCTCTTTATTACTTTCTCTCCTCCTTCCGAGCTCTCCTGACTTTGTTCTCTTGCTCAGCTCCCCACTTAAACCTCATTGGCATTTCCTTCCACAAATCTCTTCCCCAACTAATCCTAGTTTTGGCATCTGCAGAACACAAACCAGGGAGGAGCCCACGGGAGTAAAAGAAGAGACCTACAGCATCCCTACAATTGTCTATTTCCAGATCATCTACTATAAGTGTTTCAAAGTACACTTATATTGTCCCTGCTCCAATAAAATCAAATAGGGAAGAGGAGAAGATTGAGAAAGGAACTTGTTGGCACTCGATTGTACTCTTAAAGTGTGCAAATTGATGAGTAAAATCCACAATCCAAGTACAGGCAGCCTGAAAAACTCCAGTAGATATTTAAGCAGCCAAAAAGGAATTGGAGAATAGTTAATAGAAGCTGCTTTTACACCCACACAACCTGGCAGATCATTGCTGTACAGTCTTTGTTGCAAAAAATACTACAGAAATATGGTTCTTTGAAAACATCTTCTGTCCCAGTACAAATGACAGAAGATCCAGAGGCATTTCTGCAAATAATATGTTTTCCTATGCCAGTGTATAAATAGCTTAGAATACTGATATAAAGAGAAAGTTGCCAAGGCTGTTGCTACACTGATAAGATAAGGAGTTTATTTAGAGTTCACTGTATTATTTGCTGAGCCTGCAGCCATACCACTGTGGCCTCCTGATCCCATCAGATCTCGGAACCTAACAAGGTCGGACCTGGTTAGTACTTGGATAGGAAACCGCCTGGGAACACCAGGTGCTGTAGGCTTGGGAGAAGGACCTGGCAACCCACTCTCCTGCCTCTAAAAAAACAATCAGCTATTGAAAACCCTGTGAATAGCGGAGAAGCACTAACAATCCTGTTTTGCCTGTTGTACATAAGGTCTCTTTAAGTTGGACACAAATTGATGGCACCTAACAACAACAACATTTGCTAAACACAATGCAGTTTACACATGACCAGACAAGGGTTCTATGCTATGTTTTTAGAAAAGGCCAGAACGGTGCCTTCTCAACTCCTTTGTTCTTTTGGTGGGCTCTCCTTAGCAGACAAGTGCTTTCCTGCCATTGGAAAAGATTGGTTTCATTTTCATTTATTTTCTTGTGGTGCTGGGGATTGAACCCAGGGCCTCGCACGTGCTAAGCAAGTGCTGCACCACTGAGCTACATCTTCAGCCTGTGTGTGCAGGTACCGAGCAGTGCCCGGGAACAGCAATGAACCTGGCTGCCAAGGGCCCGGCTGTCTGGTGACACATGCCATTGGTGGGGAGGAGTGTGGTAAATGCACAATGTGGTAGAAACACGAGCGATGAGATGTGTGACTTGGCAGAGGGTAGCTATTTTAAGTCAGACAGCTTCTCTGAGAAGCTGGTCCTATGGAGAATAGGAAAATCAAAGGCAGACACTTTGTGGGAAGAAACATTCACCCTCCTTTTTGCCTGTTCAGTGTCTGAAACCCCTTCCTAGGTCTGAATTTTCCCACCTTGGAAGTGTCAGTGAGAGACAGAACGTACCTTCCAGGAGAGAAATGGAAAGGCCAGGTTCTTGTCTCCCCAGCCTCCTTGACTAGTCAGGTGGGAGTAGGTCTGTCCTAGTGCAATGAAGTCATGAAGTTGGGGAACCATAAACTCTCTAGTCTCTTGGGGTAAGGACAGGAGGATGATTGAATTTCTAGGGGTAGCATAGCCAGAGGGTGTGGTTAGGCGGTCTTGTCATGATCTAGTGAGGTAGTTAATGAAATTGTCACCCATATGCACCTAGACTGAATTGCCCATTGAAGGCAGAATTTTGCAAACTAGGAGATCAATCAGACTGAACAATAGGAAGGTTACAGGGAATTGAAGAATTACGGGATGAGACGGCGTCCTCTAATTAAAATGGATGGTTTAAATAAAAAGAAAGACCTTCTCAAATGCCCGATTTCTCAGTTCAAAGCAGACACTTGAAAAGCAGAGGCTTCCCTGGCTTTTTAAAAGTCAAACCTCACCTTTTGCTGCTGAAATGTGGGGAAGGCCAAATACCAAAGCCATAGTTTGATCCTGAAATTTTCTGAGTTAAAAAGAGGTGAATTGACATCCTCAGTTGGTCTCTTACAGAAAGCTGTAGAGTCTGAATGGAAAGATTTAGATGATGTGGGTAGCTGTGGCCAGGCACAAAGTACTGAAACCTTGAGAAGACCCAATTACTGAAATCAAAAATAGAATGTTGGAGCATGTAATCATCAAAGGCAGAAATTACCTAAAAGAGCAATGAGAGGAACCCTTGAATACTAATGTATCCCTCTGGGCTTCAAGAGTAAAACAGCATAAAAGGCAGATCAGAATCCTCACTCCAGGAAGACTACTGATACTACCAACTGTGTGGCATTTTTAAAAAATGTTGTTCTTTTGGATTCTTATTTGCTGGTCTAATAATAAAACCAAGTTAAAATAACTTAAGCCCCACCTGAACAATCAGTCTGACCCGTTCCCAAAACTACACCAGCCTTTGCAGGCTCATCTAGTTATCCTGAATCTTGAATCCTTTGTGGTCTAATTTAGATTGTCCTGAAACGTGAATCCTTGAATCCTGAGTATTTTTTGCTTTTTATTCTATCACTGTATGTGGGGGGACAGAAAAAGACAAGTGTTTTCATTTGTCAGAAATGGCAATATACTTTCAGCACATGTGGTGGAATGTTGGGATGTTTTCCTACAGAATGAAGTAAAAATCACTGTCATTGCACTTCTCATCACTAATAAGGAGAGGTACAATGCTTTATAGGTTTTTTTTAATTTTGGAAATGATATATGCCACCTTTGGCTCTCATTTACCAATGTACCTCTCTCTCTCTGTACTTGAGGGTTGAGCTCAGGGCCTTGTTACATAGTTGGCAACCACTCTACCACTGAGCTGCACGCCAGCTCATTTTTAATTTTTTATCTTGAGATAGGGTCTTGCTAAGTTATGCAGTCTGCCTTTAGCCTTGAGCTTGCTATTCTCCTGCCTCCACCTCCTGAGTTGCTGGGATTTCTGACATGAACCATTGTGGCCAGCTGATTTATCATTTTTAGTGGAACCCTGATTCTGTCTGGGAAGCAATGAGTCCTTTCTGTAAGTCTAGGAATCACAAAGTATCAGAATCTGCTTGCTGTTAGGTGCCATCGAGTGGATGTCCTACTTACAGCAACCCTATGTATAACAGACAAAACACTATTGTCAGTGCTTCTCTGCTATTCATAGGGTTTTCAATGGCTGATTGATTTGGGGGAATGGGTTTCTGGGTCCTTCTCCCAAGCCTACAGCACCTGGTGCTCCCAGGTGGTCTCCCATCCAAGTACTAACCAGGCCTGACCCTGCTTAGCTTTTAAGATCTGACAGGATTGGACACCACAGTGGTACAGCTGCAGGCAGAATCTGCTTAATGGGACATAATTCTGGAAAAGGTGCCCCTCTTTCTGTTTCCTCCCCTTTTCTGTCTACGCTGTGCCCATAACCATAAGATAAGCCTGAGAGCAAACCAAAAGTGGAGGGTGATGCAGCAGAAGGACAGAGGAATCTTAAGTCACTGCTGATATTAGGCAGTCACTGCAGCAACCCTGGGCTACTTACCTCCAGACTTCTTAATATGTAACAAAAGTAAACTTCCTTTTGGTTAAATGGTTATGATTGAATGTCTTGCCCCAGTACAATTCCTTGGGCTGGGCTGACTTATATATTCAGTGGGCAGAAAGGCCATTAGCTTTCCACCGGGCCAGAACAAATTTCTCCAACTTGTCACAGTACTGGTACAGTTTTGCCCCTTATTATTGTTAGGGGCGGTGGAGGGTGGATGGAAAGTAACACATGAGGCTTAAGTGTAAGGCTAAAAAGCTCTTAGTTTATCCCACCTAGGTGCAGACAGGCTGGGGCCGACAGTGGGGGTCAGCCGAGGGCAGGTGGGCTTTTGTAGATGACAGCAGAAGGGGTTGGGAGAGCAATCTGTGGAACAGCTGATTTCTCAGGAAGTCTCTTAATGGTTCTCAAGGTTTTTAAGGTCTCCAGTCCTCCTGATCATATCAGTCTTTCTGCTTATTTCATCCTGTGTTAGGGTACGTGTTGTGCTCCAAGTTCTCAGAAACTTTCTGAATGCAGGAACTTTTTATTCTTTAGGAGCTATAGTGTCTTCCTGGGGGCTAGGATATAGCTCAGTTGGTAGAGAGCTGTTCTACAGTCTCTGAGGTCCCAAGTTCAATTCCCAGCACCACAAAAATGGGAGAAGGATGTGGCAATCCACTCTTGAAGCAATCCTGAAAAATCAGCCATTGAAAACCCTATTACGGTCGACTATAAGTTGGACATGAGTCCACAACACCTAACAACAGCTACAGGTGTCTTCCTGGGTTATTGGCAGATTTGTTTGTAAACATTATTCTTGGTGAGGAGTAACCCTCTTCACAGACATGTTGTTCAGTGGAACCCTTTTTAATTGCCAGAAAGCCAATGGCATTCAAAGTGTTTGTGGCAGAAAATATACTGCATGGTTGTTGTTAGGTGCTGTTAAGTTGGGTCTGATTCATAGTGACATGATATACAACAGAATGAAACACTCTTCAACACTGTGCCATGCCTGGCACTATGCCAGTGCTGCTCTGCTATTCATAGGGTTTTCAGTGGCAGATTATTTCGGGAGTGGATTGCCAGGTCCTTCTCTCTAGCCTGCAGCACCTGGTATTTTCAACTTGTAATGGATTTGTGGGTATGTAACCCCACTGTGATCTGAAGAGCATCTGCACAGTAATTGTGGACATCCATCTCAGACTGCTGAGCAAGACGGAGTGTACAGATAAGTTTAAAATCCTAGAAATCACAAACAAGTACATCTAGAATCATTTGTGCATATCTTGGTTTTTGTATATTCCTGGTTTACACATTTGGTTGTCTTAGTTGGTAATGGAGATAGGCACAGAGTCTTATTCAACTCTCCCACACCCAGTACTTAGGGGAATGCCTAATCTACTAAAGTGCTCATAAATGTGTATAGAACAGATAAAAGTTCATGTATAAGAGTTCCTAGACTGGAATCCAGACCCCTAAAATGTCCATGGAGAGATTTCAGAGAGCCCACAAATTAGGATGGCAAAAAATTACATCTTCATTTTCTTTAACCTCTAAGGAGAAAGTTAGCATTTCCTTCAGTTATGAGTGTAGGTAACAATTCCCAGGAGTTTTTGGAGTCCCTGATACCCATAGATATCACATATACTTTTATATCACATTATGGTCCTTTTAGCTGTCTCAAAATTTATTGTTCATACCCACAAACTGCCATCAGATCTTGCTATATATTGTTTTGTTTTGTTTTGTTTTGGTACCCAGGGTCTTGCACATCCTCTCAAGTGCTTCACCACTGGGCTATACCCCCAGCCCATCTTTTATTTTTTACCATGAGACAAGGTCTCACACAGGCTGCCTCTGGCCTTGAACCTGGGATCTTCCTGCTTCGGGAGGATGACTGGCTTCTTTTGTAATGTGTTTGTTTTTTAATTTAAAAACATCATCCTGAGACAGTGCTGAGACAGTACCACAAAAGTCTGTGGCCGAAAAAAGGATGGAAACCCCTGCACAGTTTATAAACTGGGCCTCTGGTGTTAGATAGACCTGGACTCAAATCCCAGTGCTGTTTCTTACTTAACAAGTTGCATCTACTTGGGCTAAGAACAGGTTCTTCATTTGTTAAGTGAAGGTAACAACACTAACTGGTAGGGATATTGTAAGGATTAATGTGTTAAGATTTTTGTCTGATATATGGCACAGTTAGTGTTAGGTAGTCAGGCACATAAATTATAAATCACACAAGACAAAAAACAGACTGTTTTGCAAAGGATGCCTTGCCACCCTGGGGTCTTAATTTGAAGAATGTGACAGATAAGTTGACAACTAAGCCAAGTCTGCAGGCCCAGGTAAAACATCCCTGCTACTTATTGATACATCTATTGGGAACACATTAATGAACCAATTAATTACAAAAAAGAATTTGCTTCTTCATTAAAATATGATTCTTTAGGGGCCCTCCTAGAAACCCGATGGTAAGGAGGCGCTTTGAGCTCCCTGCTCCTATTGTCTGGTCGCAACACGCCCTGTCCATCAGCTGTCTGCTTCCCCAGTGGACCTGCTGGTGTCCTCAGCTGGGAGTGATTCTTTGAAAGCAACTGGCAAGAAAACCTCCAAGCAACTAAGTAACAGAAGGAAAACAACTAACAAAGCCAGAAAGCTGAGTAATGAATCAGAAAAGCCTCAGCCTCTGCCAGGAGGCGATTTCAGCATTGTGCTATTGTCAAAGGGCATTTTCACCTTGGCCAGTGGCTGAGGGCCTTTGGAGGTGTGGCAGGAGCAGGGAGCCATGAGCATCTTACTCCAAAACTGCCAGAGACAGAGCAGAGACAGGACGTTTCTGTCTTCCCAACCACTTCACTGAGGCTTCAAAACCCAGTCCTGCCCTCTGTGATTAGGAGTCATCGCTGTCGTACCTTTCCTTCCATGTTATATGCTGGGCACTTTACATACTCCTTACGGCCCCTCAGAAGCAGGTATTATCACCCCACCCTTCTCTTTCATAGCTGAGAAAACCAAATCTTAGAGAAGTCAGTTAAACTATCTGCAATCACACAGATTATAAGCAATCCAACCAAGGCTCAAAAATTTCCATAGAGAAGTTGAGGGGACTGTAACATGAGTTCCCACATCCCCAATGTCTGCCTACCTGGTATGTCTTTTATATCCATGTTACCCAGCCAGAAGTTACCAGATTTACCGCTAGAGGATCTTAGCCAGGACAAAACAGAAATCTCATAATATCTGTGACTCTAGACTAAAGGACAATGTTCTCATCTTCAAAATTTATCACCTCTTCTCAAATGAGAGGGGCATCCCTCCTTTGGGGAGATTCCTAAGCCTTCAGGATTCTCTAAGTTGTCTTTGGGCAGTAAACCTGATGAGAATATGAAGTCCTGGTTGGCATTAGGGCTTCTGTCTCTTTGTGCATAAGGACCTAGGTGATCCCAAGGAACCAGGTGGTCCAGCTGAAAGGTGTTGTGATCAGAGATTCAGCTCTCAGGTCACCTCTGGTAATGAGGCCTGCAGAACCTGGGAGGGACAGCACTGGGGAAAGTTAAGTTCAGTACATGGTCAATATCCTGTGAAGCAAAGAGAAAAGATGGAGGCATTTCTGATCTGTTCCACCCGTCTCTGGGACCAAACAATTGTCATATCCCATAAAACCACTGAACTTAAAGCTAGAATGGATCATAGAACAGATCCAATTAGACCTCTTCATCTTACCTCTGCCTGCTGCTGTAGTCCTGTGGCATCTGATCCTGTCAGATCTCAGAGGCTAAGCAGGGTTAGGCCTGGTTAGTACTTGGATAGGGGACCACCTGGAAACACCAGGTTCTATAGCCTTGGGAGAAGGACCCGGCAACTCACTTCCCCCCAAAATTAGCCATTGAAAACCCCATGAATAGCAGAGAAGCACTAACAATACTGTTTTGCCTGTTGTATGTAGGGTCGCTATGAGTCGGATCTCTCAACACATTACTATTCACCTCTTCCATGATTTCATGCACATCCATCCTGGCATACTTCACTGTTTTCGAGTGTACCCAATAATCCAGGCTCTATTTAAGAGGCTAGAGTTGAATGCACTCCACTTCTGCCCGTAAAAGACTTACAATGAGTGAACATAATGATATACTCATTTGTTGAATATTCTCTAGCATTTTACATACATCATTTTTAGTCTAAGCAACATTCCAAGTTAAGCATTATTATAGGTTAGGTGTGTTTAGAATGCACAAAGGTTTATGTGCCCAAAACCACATTATTGATAGGGCTGGGATTCAAACTCATGGCCATTTATTTGACTCTCTAATCTATGCTTGTTCCACTATATAACTTGGCCTCTGTACTATCAGCAAGTGGGTGGGAGAAGCATACATATTATACCTCTACTATGCTGGTTAGCTCCCATGTGTCTGTCAGCTTGTCATACTGTGGGGCCTTGTGTGTGGCTATGATGCTGAAAGCTGTGCTGCAGGTATTTCAGATACCAGCAGGGCCTCCCATGGTGGACAGGTTTCAGCTGAGCTTCTGGGGAGAAGCACCAAGCAGCCCACTCCTGAAAAAAGTAGCCATTGGAAAACTTATCAATAGCAGAGAAGCACTGTCAAATATAGTGCTGGAGAACGAGTTCCATCAGGTTGGAAGTCATTCAAAAGATGACTGGGGAAAAGTTCCCTCCTCAAAGAAGAATCAACCTTAATGATGGGAATGGAGTAGAGCCTCTAGGACCTCCATTTGCTGTTATGGTATGACTCAGAAAGAGAAAAAACACAATGGTTGCAACAACGGGGTCAAACATGAAAAAAGATTGTGTGCATGGCACAGTGTTGGATAGTGTTTTGTTTTGCTGTACATAGGATCGCTATGAGTTGGATCCAATTTGATAGCACCTAACAACAACAACTACAACAACAATAACAACAACACCATGCTGGCTCAGCTATTGTTATGGTTTCTAAAAGATTGAGAAATTATAATTCTGGCACCAATCTTACAGGGGAGAAGACCAGGGAAAAGATGGAGTTAAGTAACGAAGAATGGAAATAACTTTCTAAAAAGGATTTAAAACAGCTAAGAGGAACATCTGCGGGATGTTAAGAGAAGAAACAAATGTTTAAATAATGAAGGGAATAACAACAAAACATCAATAACAGTATAAAGAGGAAAGGTAGGGGTAAGAGGAAAGGTAGGAACGTGAACTTCTTGCCATGGGGTTGAGGACATTTGCTAGCCAGGGCCAAGGGACTGAACTGTATTTGATAAAACAGTTCTAAGATCAAAATGCAGATGAATCCTCAGACACAGTTTGTCAATTAACACTAGAAAACGGAGGTAATTGAATAAAAAGCTGTTAGTTTTATCCTCTCTACTCAGTGAGTTTTAAAGGACTCAACCTGATTCAATCTGTGTTACATGAACCTTAATTAGACACCATCTTAAACCACAAAGAAAGTTTGCATGAGTATGCAAACATCCTTTGGCTGGGCAGCAAGGGAGCAGGAGGGGGGGAAAGAGGGTCTGTCCAGGCCACAGTGGGCAATGGGCGACTCTGGGATTTGGAGGCAGATAAACTGTGGATTTAGATCCATTTGGCCTTGTGTTCTAGTCGAGTTATTTCACATCTCCAAATCTATTTCCCAATTCACAAAATGAGGACAGTATGTACTCATAATTTTTTTTGTGGGGGTAAAATGAAAGTAATAGAGATGAAATGCCTGGCAGTTTAGTGCCATTGGCACTGTTGTTCATGAGGCAAAAGCTGCAGGTTTTCCTCCTTTGCTGTTGGTTTAATTCTCTGTTCAGTTTCATTTCGTTGTTGTCTCCTTAGCAGAAAGGCTAGTTCCAACTGAGGATAGCGATAACAGACAAGCTTCTGATGATGATAAAGATGACAGGGTTCCATGACGAAATCCTTTCTTTTGCCAAAGAAGCATCACTCCATGTCACAGGTTGGGTTCCCAGGGTTTAGTATGCAGGATGTGGATTAGGGACCGTCCTGTGGATTGCATCTGCCAAAAGTGTAGCCAGAGGGAGACGTTGAGCTATGATGCAGGTCTCACAGTAGCCTCAGCCTGCTGGGAGCACAGGAGCTAGAGGGTCCTTCAGAATTGTCCCGAGTTGGGTTGAGATGACCCAGCTTTTACACTCCCACATCAGTCAGGCATGGCTCGGGGGCTGCTATGGA
This sequence comes from Pedetes capensis, assembly GCA_007922755.1. Taxonomy (NCBI): domain Eukaryota; kingdom Metazoa; phylum Chordata; class Mammalia; order Rodentia; family Pedetidae; genus Pedetes; species Pedetes capensis. Next base: position 40,180 of record VMDO01000274.1, on the reverse strand, counting down.
CAGGGGAGTAACTTCAGCTAAGGGGGTTCTCCATGGCTAAAAAGTCCCAACAAGCCACATCCTGTGAGGGGTATGGTTCTGGGAGGCAGCATGTCCTGCAAAGATGGGCTGCTTCCAGGCACAGAGAATGTCATCCTCACTCAGTTTCTTTGTGTGTGTGTGTGTGTGTGTGTGTGTGTGTGTGTGTGTGTGTTTACTTGAGTGTTGAATCCTGGGGCCTTACACATGCTTTCCAAGTGCTCTCTCACTGGACTGCACCACAGCCCATTTTTTATTTTTTTATTTTTGAGTTGAGGTCTTGCTAAATTACACAGGCTGACTCTGGCCTAGAGCTTGTGATCCTCCTGCCTCTGCCTCCAGAGTTGCTGGGATTACAAATACATAATCTCATGCTTAGCTCCTTCAAATTCTTTTGATTGCAGTGCCTAGGGCATCTTAGGAGAAATCAGTAACAAAGGCATCCAGTGGGTCCCAAGGGAGCAGGAGTCCCATTGGATGGGTAACTCCTAGTCCTTCTGAGTGTGCTGGTCAGCAGCGAAGGACAAAATACAGAAAGATGTCACACAGCCCTGCCAAAAGAACCTGAACAAAGGTGCAGGTAGGCTGAGGGGGGAGATGTATATAATGTACAACCTCTAAGATATTTGAAGTCCATCAGGATCTACAGGCATGGTCACATCTCAACATCCTTAAGATGAAGTGATCAAATGAGAGCAAAGGCATATAAGGGGCACACTCCAGCTGAAGAGTTCAGGGACCAGCTTCAAATACAGAAACAAGTGCTTAGGTGGCATACTACAAATAGAAAAACCTCTCTTCAAAGAAAAAGCTTAAAAACAAAATAGGTAGGGGAGGAGGTGATCCGTTCTCTAAATTTTCCCTTCAAAAAGAAAGAGGGAATTTAATCTCCAGACATGATGAAATGTACTGATTCTCTTTGTCTTAAATCAAGTGAGGAGGCCAAGGATTGTCCAAAAAACTATAGCCTTCCATATAATTCATCTTCTTGTATCAACAGAAAGCAGGAAGTATAATTCTCCTCAAGGTGTTGTGCTGAGGGGAGAGCATTCTGGGATGGACTCTGAGGAGCCACCGTAGAGAGGATGGATGCTCCCCTTCTAGTAAATCAGACGGGGTCATTAAATCTACTTGGTCAAGTATTTATTTGAATGTCCATTTCAAGGTTGAGGAATCAATAATTCACCAGAGGAAAGAAAAAGAGTTAAACCACATTTAAACTACCTTATGAAATAGAACGCCACAGCACAGCTTATACGAGGACTGCTAGGGTCTTTTCCAGAACTTGTTAACTTGGGCTTTTGACTCTCCCCTCTGACAAATGAGCCTATCTATGATAACATCTTAGTATTTATACTTTGTAGGGGAAATGCAGAGGGGGCTAAGGAGAAAAACAGGAGAGTAAGTCCTGCCAACCAGACAGAATGGCACCTGTCAAAACAACAATTTGTGTGAACAGCAAAAGAAGATTAAAAATACAGGACCTGTCAATGAACATCTAAATAACCATACTTTTATCAGCCACTTACATCCTTTGGTTTACACTTAAAATACACACATTTAGGAACTCAGAAAAGGGGCAAGGTGCTACTGCCGCCCCTGCTGTCACACATTTGAGCTCCAGTGCATGACAGACTAATAGCACACTTCATATACTATTCATCCCGAATGGGCAGAATGGGGAAGAGCAGAGGGCCTGCCATATAGACCACTGGTAACTATTAGTGTGCATCGAAAGCAAAGGTTACACCACTGGTCTCACTTAGAAGCATGGCAGTGCTCACTCCACTGCCCAGCTGCCTTGAGCTGGGCCCCTCTGCCCCACCATGTGCTCCTACCACAATGATCTTCATTGGCAAAAGCCCAGCCAAGTGACCATGGACTGAAGGCTTTGAAACCAGCAAGCTGGAAGGTGAAGAGATCTTGGGTTGTATCTGGAGGTAGAGGCCAGGTGCATCCCAAAGCCTATATTCATCCAGACACACTAACAATGCAGGCCAAAGCCACAGAGTGTACCTAGTTTTGGTCACTGGGAATCTGTTCATTTGTTATTGGGGCCCTTCGACATTCTCCGTCACACACTTTCCTGAGGCCAGTCCCAGTCTGAAATAGCAATAGTGGAACTGTCTCCATGGCCAGAAGAACTGAGAAATTGACACAGTGATGCTTGGAGACTGTCAGCACCACTAGCCAGTACTGAAACACTAATTAAAACTTTAATGTGCTACCACAACATACCTGTAAGAATTAATTTAAGTGAAAACAAAATCACAATTTCAAGTCCTGGTGAAAATATAGCAAAACTTAGACTCTCATATGGGACAACCACTTTGGAAACCAAGTTTGCAGCTTCTTACAAAAGTTAACATACTGAAAGGTCATATGGTAGAAAATCTACATGACCTTGGATATTGTTGTTGTTAGGTGCCTTTCAGTCAGTGTCCGACTCATAGCGACCCCATGTACAACAGGTGAAACACTATTGTCAGTGCTTCTCTGCTATCAGTAGGGTTTTCAATGGCTGATTGTTTTTTGGGAGTGGGCTGCCAGGTCCATCTCCCAAGTCTATAGCACCTGGTGTTGCCAGGTGGTCTCCCATCCAAGTACAGGCCCAACTCTGCTTAGCTTCAGAGGTCTGATGGGATTGGACACCACAATGCTATGGCCATAGACAACCTTGGGTACAGACCTTGGATATAATAATGGATTTTTTGATACAACCCCAAATGAATAATCTATGAAAGAATTAATTGATAAGCTAGACTTTATTGAAATTAAAAAATTTGTACCCCACAAAAGATACTGTGAGGAGAATAAGAAGAAACCCTGCTGATTAGAAGAATATTGGCAAAAGGCACATTTGATACAGAATTGTTATCCAAATAACAAATTTGAAATAACTCTTAAAACTTAACAATAGGAAAAGAAGTCTGACTCAAAAATAGACAGAAAATGGAAACAAATGCTTCCCCCAAGAAAATATACAGATAGAAAGTAAGCATATGAAAAGAAGTACAACATCATGTCACTAAAGAATCATAAATGAAACTGGGCACACACCTGTAATCCCACTGCCTTGGGAGGCAGAGGCAGGAGGATTGCAAGTTCAAGACAAGAGGCAGTCTGCGTAACTTAGTGAGACCCTGTCTCAAAAAAAAAAAAAAAAAAAGAAAAAGAAAACAAAGAAAAAAGGGGCTGAGGGTACAGCTCAGGGGTCCAGCACTTGCAAAGTATACAAGTACGAGGCCCTGGGTTCAACATCCAGTACCGGAGGAAAAAAAAAAGAATCACAAATGAAAATAACAGTGACATGCCACTTACACATCTATTGGAATGGCCAGAATCTAAAGCACCAAGAACACCAAATGCTGGCCATAATGTGGAAAAACCCAGGTCTCGTTCATTCTTAGTGAGAATGCAAATGAGTACAGGCACTTTAGAGGGCAGTTTCCCAGTTTGCTAGAAGAACAACCTTACTCTTACTGTCCAGGAATCTCATTCCCTGGTATTTACTAAAATAAACTGAAAACATGTTCACACAGACTCTGTAGCTCTATATTTACAGCAGCTTACTTATACTTATGGGAGAAGGATGTGGCAGTCCATTCCCAAAAAACAATCCCAGACAATCAGCCTTTGAAAACCCTATGAGGGTTGCTATGGGTTGGATGTGACTCGACAGCACCTAACAACAACAACAACAACAACATATATATACTTGACAAAACTTGGAAATGACCAAGATGTCCCCCAGTAGGTGAATGGAGCAATACATTAAGGCTCATCCAGAGACCAGCACACTGTTCTGCACTAAACGGTTAGCTTTTTTAAGCCATGAAATGTCATGGAAGAACCTTAAATGTATATTACAAAGTGAAACATGTCAAGCCCTTTCAAGGTAGAAAAGGCTAGATGACTCCAACAACACAGCATTCTGGAAAAAGCAACTACTACTGGAAATCGTACAATGATTAGTGATTGCTAGGAGCTAAGGGGGAGGGAGGGAGGAATAGACGGAGCAAAGAGGTCTTTCAGGGCAGTGCAACTATTCTGTTTGATACTGTGATAGTAGATACATGTCATTATACATCTGCCTAAATCTATAGAATGTACAACACTAAGGGTGAACTGTAATGCAAATGACTTTGAGTAATGGTGTGTGAATGTTAGTTCATTTGTTGTAACAAATGTACTGGTGGCTGTTGATATTGGGGAAGGTTGTGTGTGTTGGGAGGCCATATGAAAATTCCCTGTACTGTCTTTTTTGGGGTGGGAGGCATAGGTATGTTGTAGTAGCATATCAATGTTTTAATTAGTGTTTAAGTACTAGCTAGTGATGCCGACAGTCTCCAAGCATCATGCTGTATAGCCCAGGCTGACCTCAATTTACCATCCTCCTGCCTCAGCCTCCCATTGCTTAATGATAGGCATGAATAACCATGCCTGTTTACACTTTCTTTTTAATTGTGTTATGGGTTGGGGTTTAGCTAAGTTTGCAGAGTGCTGCTCCACACTCTCTGAGGACCTGGGTTTAATCCCCAGCACCGCAAAAATGGGAAAAGGATGTGGTGATCCACTCCTGAAGCAATCTGACACAATCAGCCATTGAAAACCCTATGAGGGTCAATATGAGTCAGACCTGACTCAACAGCACCTAACAACAACAATGAACCTAAAATTGTTCTAAAAATAAATTCTATTATTTTAAAAAGAGCAGCACAGCAGAATCCCAAAGCCTTTGAGAGTGAAAGTGTGTGTCAGTGTGGCAGTAATGGTAAGGACAATACTGTAATTTTCTATTCCAATGAGCTCCTCTGGAAAAAGAATGTGATCTGGCTTGACTTCTAGGAAAACTGGTGTCATCCAAGCAAGTTTGTAAACTTTGCTTGGGCAAACACACAGGACATTAATACCCAGAAGAATACTAGACCCATGCTGGAACAGGGTTGATCTCACGGCAGATGGGGCCTGAATTACATCAAACAGAATGAACATGCAGGGAGTCAGCCTGTCAGCCCATCAGCCCGTCAGCCCTTCCAAGAGAAGGGTGAGGTATCAGGGCCAGTGAAGTGAATCCTGAAAGTCTCACTAATTGATTTGACTTCCAGCTCTGTAGGGATGAGGATCACAAGCATAGGTGGGGCTTGGAAAACATCATGAGGTCCACTACTTTTTTCTCCCACTGTCTCAGTAGCCTTTGTAAATGAAATGCTGCTGAATGGTTTCATCTTAGTACTTATGTCATTCGCTATGATGGACCTTCCAGCTATTTCCCTTGGAGAAGCTATTAAGATAATCATATTATGATGTTCAAGAGATTTTCCTAGTGTCTTTATATTTCTTTCCTTTTCCTTCTTCTCTTCATTCCTTCCTTTCTCTTTCTTTTCTTTCTTTTTGTGGTACAGGGGGACTGAATCCAGGGCCTCACACATACTTTGTAAGTGCTCTGCCACTGAGCTACACCCCGAGCCTTTTATTAAAATTGAGACAGAGTCTCGCTGAGTTATGCATGCTGCCTCTGGCCTTAAACCTGCGATTCTCTGGCTTCAGCCTCCCAAGTCACTGAGATCACAGGGGTGAGCCATAATGCCTGGCTTCTTTCCTTCATTTTTATTCAGTTACATTGAACTTGGTTTCTTTGTTGTTGTTGTTGTTAGGTGCCATTGAGTCATGTCTGACTCATAGCAACCCTATGTACAGCAGAGCAGAATGCTCCCCGATTCTGTGCCACCTTATACCATTCTAAATACTGCCCCCCACCCCATTCTTAGGTTAGAGATAATAATGTGGTCAAATGATTGTAGAACCGGTTTAATTATCACTAAAAATGTAGGGTAGATAAGCCTGTAACACATTCTCTCTCTCTCTCTCTCTCTCTCTCTCTCTCTCTGGTTCCTTGCCACATCCCAGTAGCAGTTTTTATCTGTTGAGTCTGTCAGGATTGTCAAAACCTGCACCCTTTCCATTGTGTGAATGCAGCAAAAACTCCCTCACACGTTTCCAGGGGAGGCTCCCAAACTCTTGTATTATTGGGCCCCTTCTAGCCTCGCTGCTGCATACATTCCTAAACACCAGCCTCCTTCTCTCCAGAATAAACACACAGACAGTCAAAGGTCTAAGAAGAACTTCTGAGCAGTGGGGGGTTGAGCTGCATTCAGAAGTTAATTGCTTCTCAGGGAGCCATTTTCAGGAAAACACCACCACCATTCATGGCTAAATAAGTCTGAAGAACTTGAGAAGGACTATGAGAGGCTGGCGGGAACTTGGACTTGGTAATTCTTTAGAGCTGGGCCTATCTATCTAGAATGTGGCTTCATGTTTCAGTTGTGGGGAAAGGCACAGGTGCTGAGAGGTGCCAGGTAAAACTGGACCTGCCAAAAGAGCAGGCCCAGAGGCACAGCAGTGAGATACTGGCCCTGAAAGGGATGGCCAACTCAGCTCCAGCCCTCTGGAACCACTGGATACTTCTTTTGCATAAGCACACTGTGAAGACTTTTCCACCCACACCTCTAGAGCTGAAGACGGACAAGTGGATCTTAGAGCAGGAAGTGCTCTTAAATGTCACCTATTCCAGGGGTTAGCCATGGAAGCATCTCTTAAGCAAACTGGCAGAACATCACTCAAAAAGCAGATCCAACTGCTCTGGTTGAGAAAGCAGAAGAATTAGCAACCTCACAGCCCCACGGAGCCTTCATGACAGCCCCACAGAATCTTCTGGTGCACATGGTTTAGAAACTCCTCATTTCCTTCAGGTCTCAGCCTGGTGGTTCTGAGCCCTGGCTCTGGCTCCCAGAAGCGTCATCCTCTGGTGCTCTCAGTATTTTAAACACTGTCCTGGTGGTTTCCAACGCAGAATCAGCAGGTTTTGAACACAGACAGGGATGCAGGCTTCTCTAGACAATCACATAGGGAGACCACACCTTCAGTCCTTCCTGGCTACAGGGCACCATGCTGCATTGTTACTCCTTAGTGCCTCTCCCCACGTCTGAACGCTCCAAGCCATCCACCCTGTCTCAATTTGCATTCTCTTGTGAACATTCACGAGGCCGATCACATTTTACAGATGAGGCAAAAATAATGACCATGCTGGGCAGCAGTGATGGTAGAACAAAAATCTGGATTCCCCAGGTTCAGGTTCAGCATTGCCTACTCTACTTCGAATTAGCTTTTCTCAAACTGGGGCCCACAGGTACTCTTCATGATCTACCAGAATACTTCTCCTTAGAAACATGTCTGTGCTTCGCTTGCATTTGGGAAATCCCACACTCTGCCCAGTTGCCAGCGGAATGGCCAGATTTCACAGCCATAATATATGTGATTGTTTCTGTTGTGTTATCTCAGGACAGCAGGACTCCACTGTGGAACATCTCACTATTATGCAAATTTGGCTATGCTGCTAGCCAGACATGTCCCCTGAAACATTAATGGTTAGACACAGAAGAGGCCTTTTTAGCAGTGAGTAGTTATGATTCCTCTAAACCTGCCTTACAAAGGGATCCACAGCTCCGGATGCAGAAGGAAAAGGTTGAGGAGAGCACCCAGGGCAACAGCATTGCTTTTTTTCCCCAGAGATGCCAAGGCAGGGTCAGCTTCAGCTTTAACTGTTAACAGTGACTCTAATACACTACATTGGGAAGTGGCACAGGGTAGTTGGTAAGTGAGTAGGCCTGGCTCCCAAATGGCCTGGGTTCAAATCCCACATCCACCAGTTACATTAATATGGTGTTTCAGCAAGATACTGAAGCTTTCAGTGGCTCAGCATGGTTATTTCTAAAATGAGAATAACAATGCCATTGTGAGGTTCGTGTGAGAATTCAGTGGTATGGACCACATATAGCTCAGGGCCTACCATATAACAAATATTGATAAATGTGTGTTATTATTGGTTCAGTGAGTTTAGAGTTTACAGACTATTTTGACATCATCTTTTCCCACTTTTTAAAATGTAGCAAATCTGACAGATAAGCAGGATAGATCACATTTGTTTTCATACATAGAGAATATGAAGAGGTTAATCCTGAACTGGTATCGTGAGGTCAAAATAGGCCCTTGGGGAGGTGCTGGACATGGGTGCTGTTGCACTTACCTAACTGCAGGTATGTGTTATGGGGTCATATATGACTCCAGGAGGATGACACCAGTGAAGGGTTAAGTTGCCCAATGACCTGTAGCAAGTATTTAAATCCAGGAACAAAACTCGTACCTGAATCCAGGATTTCTGCCTCAAGATCCCATGTTGTTTCTACTACCCACAATGCCTCTGGGAGCCTGTAAGCAGTAGGAATGATTTTCAGGAACTCCTATGAGAGTTAGATCTCTACACATGCCCACATACGAAGGGAGCAAATCACTTCAAAGGTAGCACACCAGGGAAATTCTTTATTTAAAAATTACACCCTGGGGAGGAAATGGTGATCGAATGGCATGCAGTTTTAAGGTGGCGCAGTAGCTTCCATGTGGAAAGCAAGGGGACCTTGGGGCGCTCTGGTCAATGTGTGAGGTTGCCTGCAGTAGTCACTGGGGGTATAGGGAGTACAGTGTGGGACTGGGCAGAGGACTGGGATGGAAAAAAGGCAAGAGACTCGCCCCAGCCTTGAGCATAGGTGACTGCACACTGCTGGTGACAGAGTGTAAGTGAGGCAGCAGGCCATGTTCCCACACAGAGGAAACCTGATGCACCATGAGATTTTCCGAGGAGAAGCCTGAGGGTGCTTTCTAAGGTGTTTCCTAAATTAATGCTTTGGAGTCCAGAAATTTTATATGGGAGCAGGACACTGCAGCCAGCTTGTTGGTAATAGATTTTGAATAGACTGTTCAGGACTATAGCTTGTCCTGGAGGCAGAAATAAAACAGTGGCCTGGACAGGCATAGTTTCAGCCTTGTTAGAATCCAAATGGGCCCTCGATTTTATTTCCTCTTATGTGGAAGAAAAGTGGGTCTCTTTGCCCTGCTTCTGACACAGTGGGCATTTGCTTCTCTTCTTAAATTTCCAGTGCCCTATTTCTCCCCACCTCCTCTCACCCCAGGCTTGGGTGAGGTGGGTCAGGCTCAGATAAAAGCTGCATTAAATGTCTTCCTAAGTATTTTAATGGGTTTCATTTCCTGCAGCTTCTTTCTATCCTATGAGGGAGACAGCTTCCCACTAGCCGGCCATGGTAAGAATGTTGGGAGGGAGTGTCTAATAGAGGGTGGGAAAATAATGTTTGCATCATTTTATCTGAAAAGATGTCCTGCCAGCTCCCTTGAAAAGACACGGGGGACATGGATATAGTATGTCAAAATATTGCATTCTTTCCCCAGAGTGTTGCCAGATAAAATACAGAGAGCTCAGGTAAATTTGAATGTCAGAGAAACAAAAGTTATTTTTAAATACAACCATGTCCCAAATATCGTGTGGGACAACAAAAAAGATTCATTGCATATCTGAAATTCAAATTTAACTAGGTGTCCTGTGCTATTTTATGCTCAAACTAGCAACTTGATATCCCTAGAAAAGAATCCACCTAAGCCTACTGAGTAGAAAAGAGAAGAATGCTGATAATTTTAGGGTTTTTATTTTAATTGCAGAACATAATAAAAATATTAAAGATAATTTTTCAAAGAAAAAAATCAGTGCATAATACTAACCGTTTCAAAGAGAAAAATAATTTTTCTTTTGTATATCCTCTTCAAATTTTTGTTCTTGTACATTTTTATTTTGTATAGCTGTAATACTGTATTACAACTCAATATTTTATGCTTCATCTTCTTAGCATTGTCTCAAGTACTTTTTATGACTCTTACAATGTTTTTATAATGAATTTTAAGGATGACATGATTTTATACAGAACTGAATATAAATATCTGTGTTTAAAAATGTTTTTAAAGAATTTTCATTATGCTAGGAATTAAATAGAAAAATTTAAGTTTGGGGGAATATTAAAACCAAGAAAGCAATTTCTCTTAAAAATTATATTATGACTCTCCTCATTTTTAAAAATGAAAAGTATTTTAAAAGTCCTTTGAACACAAAAATAATTTTTGATTTGATAGTCTCTCTTTGGTCAAAGTTTAACCAGGACCTCTGAATCCTCTTCCCAACTAACTTTTGATCTTAGGACTTCTGTGTTCATCTTTATATTACTTAGTTTAGCAAGAATCCTGCTAAGGTGGTTTATGCAGACTCCCTCACTGCCAATATATGATCAGCTTTTCATATCTGACCACCCTTGATATCTGACTACCTTCCTCATCCTCCATGACCCCCAAGGTAACTTCTGACCCCCCTGGCCAGCTTTCACCAGAGTTCCGTTAGGTCTGTTCAGCAGAGGATCCCTCCACTCGTACTGCAGTATTCTAACCCTAATCCCACCCTGTTCTTTGGCTACAGATCCTCCCTTTTCCTTGAATCAAAGTCAAGCTCAGTTTTTCTCCTCTACTTCAAAACCGCTGTCATAGTCCCTCTGAATAAAGTTTGCCTCATACCATTTTGACAAGTGTTAATTTTTTTCCTTATCAGGTTTGGTGTCATAACTTGGATAGGGTCAGACTCACCACTAGACACCAGACCCCCCACCCAGGCCCAAGCGGGCACCTTTGCAGCCTCTGTCTCCACTGCTGACCCACTGGTCAGGGCTCCCCCGGTGAGTCAGACAGACTCCTTTCTCCTGAACCACTGTTTCCCACAGACATTTATGGAAGGATGGTAAGGACAGATTTAGATTCTTAAGATTCTGAGTATATGGGTTGGAGATAACTATAGATAAACTGAAACTGGGTTAGGGTCCCAGTCTTCTTTGTTTGAAACTTCATTGGCTTGTTGTTGTTGTTAGGTGCTGTCCAGTGAGGTCTGACTCATAGTGATCCTATGTACAAGAGAACAAAACACTCCCCAACACTGCCATGCTCAGCTCTATACCAGTGCTTTTCTGCTATTCATTAGGTTTTCAATGGCTGATTGTTTCAGGAGTGGGCTGCAGGGTTCTTTAACTCAAGCTTCTAACACCTGGTGTTCCCAGGTGGTCTCCCCTCCAAGTACTAACCAGGCTCAACCCTGCTTAGCTTCAGTGATCAGACAAGATCAGATGCCAGGGTGGTATGGCTGCAGACTCACTGGCTTCTTAGGAAAACTTAAAAGATAGCTCCAAACTGGCTCCTCTAAGACCTTTCCCTTCCTATTGCTTTGCTGCTGCTTCTTTTGACCACTTCTGATTTTCCCTTCTGTTCCTTTGAGTCCTTTGAGATGCTCCCTTCATATCCCTACCTTTTCTTCTTTCTGTTCATCTCTGCCTGGCACAATGTCAAGGAGTGTTTCGTTCTGTTGTACACAGGGTTGCTATGAGTTGGACCTGACTGGATGGCACCTAACAACTGTCAGATTTTTCCCTTCCTTCTTCATCACTTCTATTCAGTTGAGCTCTATGCCTCCTGCCCTCTGTGGGTGTTCTCAAGAGACTTAGGGACTCCCAAATAGCCACTGCCTAAAGCTGAAGAGAGAAAGAAAAAAATAAAAGAAGAAAAGAAGAAAGGAAGGAAAGGAGGAAGGAAAGGGGGAGAAAAGGAGAAAGGAGGGGAAGAGATGAGGTGAGAAAAAGAGAGGAGAAGAGAAGAGAGAAGAAAGAAAGAAAAGGAAAGGGTAATTGGAAATAGACTGGTATTTTATCTATTCTGTTAGGCTTTGGAGACATCCAGATGGCTACGTGATGTCCACTCAGTCTCTTACTTAAAATGTAGTCCACAGCCTCCATAAGACTACACATCAGGAAAAACGAAAATGTTAAGTCTCTTCCATAAACATGGGTAAAAAGCATTAGCCTTCATATTGTTGTTGTTAGGTGCCATTGAGTCATCTTTGACTCATAGCGACCCTCATAGGGTTTTCAATGGCTGATTGTTTTGGGATTGCCTTGGGAGTGGATTGCCACATCATTCTCCCATTTTTGCAGTGCTGGGAATCAAACCCAGGACCTCAGAGACTGCAGAGAAGCACTCCACCAACTGAGTTAAATCCCAGCCTCAGTCCTCATATAGAGGAAGTAATCTCAACTTGTCCCATTTGCCAAAAACCCAATTTGGATTAAAAAATATAAAGTGAAGCAAATTTAAAAATTTTAGAATGAAGCTAATGACAAGGTTTCCTTGAATTATTGGTCTGCTCTTAATAAGAGACTAGTTTTTTGTTTGTTTTGTTTTAATCTTTAAAGTAATCTGCCTGGGAAATGAAGATTTTGTGGTTTTTCAGAACAATTTCCTATACTTTATGGTTAACTTTTATCATGTCCTTGGTTATTTAAGAGAACTGAAACCTCTCACTTTTTAAAGAGCCAATGTTTTTACATTTTTTGATAGTTTTCCTTTTCAATGGCAAATCCTAAATGAAATCTTGTTCCTGAATTGACCTTGAGATTTCCCAGAGGGCTGATGTTCAGCCACATGAAAAGCTCTTTTAACTAAATGTTAAACTTTCCCTAGATTGTTTCTGTATTGGTAAATTTTATTTGTATTATGTAAGCATTCCAGAAATTGTACGAACTTCATAAAAACTTGTCAATATCCTTACTATATGTCCTAGCACAGTGTTATAAGCATAATTCTAATCATTATTTAGAATGTTTTCTGCCACCAACATAACCAAATTTCTTTGTTGATTTCATCTTTTTTTTAATGACTTTTTACCATATCTTTCATTATGACATTTTAAGTCTTGGTCTTCCTCAGCTTTTGCTTTACTCTGATTCTTTTCTGTAAGTGTTTATGATCAGCTATACGCCAGAATCCTTTGTGATAGCACTGCTTAAATAACTTTTAAAAAATCACACTAGTGGACTGAGTAAGGATTTTCAGAACTCTACTAGAGAAAGTGATGGGTTCATGAATTTGGTAATCTAAGATCAATCAAGAATCAATTACATGGTACTGAATGAAGTCATGCAGAATGATTATAATTCTTATGGTTACTGTGCTGGAATATTGCTGGCTCCATATTGGTTTATTTTCTGGATACAAAGAAGTCCTTTCTACCCCAATATATGGCACCTGGGCATCCAGGGTATTTTAAACTGAAGGAAACTGAGGAAACCACAAAAGTAGAACGGTTTCTCTTACTTTCTCCCCACATCTTCCCCTCGTGGTGACTGGTGTCCTGCCCTGCACCCAGAGAGGAAGAATTGTTGCACAGCAAGGCCAAGAAGAGTCTGAACAAACAGGCTTTGCTAAGTTCACCCCAGTTCATCACTGTTAGGTCATACCCCCTTTTTGTCCAATCACACTTCTACTTGACTGTCCATTCTTTATCAGACCATCAAACAAAGCTTCAAGACAGTTTAACTATATCTCTTGGATCTTTATTTCTGAAGGTTCCTCTGTCACACAAAATGTTAGTTAAAGAAACATGGGATTTTTGTGTTACTCTGCTATTGTATAGCAGTGTCATCCATGAACCTTGCAATAGATAATAAAAAATAGGACTTTTTCTCCCTTACAACAACCAGCTGTGCTAATCAAAGGAAATGTTAAAAAAATCTGCTTGAGGATTCAACCCGGTCTAGTCGGTGCAAAAGTTCTAATGAACTCACATCTTCTCTTGGAGGTAACATAGACACTTTCACAAATCCTTTAGTAGTTTTCTGGAAGAGATGTAAATTGTCAGAAAGTTTAACAAATGCTCTATTCTTAGCCATTATCATCTCTTCCTTTTACCCTCAGGAAAAAAAAAAAAGGAAAAAAATCCTTTTTCTTTTCTCTTACATTATCTATATTCAAATCATTGAATAGATTTTTTTAAAAGAGAAAAGCAACATTTTGCTTTCTGTCAGATTCTTCCAGAGTCCAGAAGCAACTTCTGACTATTTTAACTTTTATGGCAATATAACTTTGCATAATTCAAATATGAATGTTTTTATAACAGAACACAGTTATAGACAGTGGTTATATTACCAAGGCTTTGACTGGAGTTTGATATTTGAGAATAAGGTTCATATAATTTGATTTTAGGAACAAAGGTTGACTTCATGGAGCCAATGCTTACAAAACTGTCTTGGAAAACATAGGCCTGGTGGTACTTGGCTTACAGTATCTCTAACCTTACAGGTAAAGAGGGAAATTCATTTCCAGGCAGGTCTAGAAAAACCTGTGACATTTGGGGACCTCAAGAAGAGAGAAATTCAGTCAAACTGCTGGTAAGATCTGATGGCAACTCTGTGTCTTAGCTTTCTAATCTCCAGAGGCTTTTAAAAGTCTAATATGAGATTCCTTAGGAGAAGTTCCAGCAAAGTAAACTCAAAAAGTTCTTTGTGATCAGGCCAAATCTAATGAGAACAGACTTATCTTTTAAACAAGAATCAAGGTGTTGGGGGCAGGGAGGGGAATCGTAGAAAGACATTTCAGGTTTCAATGGAAAACTGTAATGCACCCTCACAGGTTCCATCCTGCTTGTTCTGCCAGTCCTTGCCACATTGTCAATTATTCTTGTTTCTAGTCATATCTGGTTACAACTCTCTGAATTAACATACATAGTTTTTTCCTACCCTCCTGGTGACATCATAAAAAAATAAAACTACCCCTTTCCTCAAGTCCTGAAAGCTGAAATTGGACAACTTGATAAAAGCTTCAAATACAACCCCTCAGCAGATCATGCATGGATACACTTTATGCCCGCTGCTTCGAGGACTGTTCAGATGGTTCGATGAGACACTAATGTCATCACCAAAGTCAATGAAACTGCAAACCAGGAAACCGTCAGATGGCTATTACCACCTAAAGGTGTTCAAGCCCAACATCCAGAAACCTTATCAGTGGGTTCCCCTGTGGACTCACACTTCTCTTATTAGTCCTGGAGCTTCTTTCATTTTTATAAAATTGCTCTTACTAAATCCTTAACTGCCAGCTGCTCCATCATGCCTCCCTGCTGTTATGGACTGAGAGCCTTTAAACCATGAGCCCCAACAAACCTATCTTTCCTCCTTAAGTTGGTCTGTCAGGTATTTTGCCACAGCAGTGTACAAGCTAACACACCGACTCAAACACACACATATACACACATAAAGATTATTACTCTTTGGACTTTATATATTATAAAATACTTGCAGCAGTACTACTGTAGTATCTGATCTCATCAGATCTCAGAAGCTAAAAGCAGGCTGGACCTGGATTAGTACTTGGATAGGAGATCACCTGGGAACACCAGGTGCTGTAGGCTAGGGAGAAGGACCTGGAAACCCACTCCCCAAAATCAATCTGCCATTGAAAACCCAATGAATAGCAGAGATGCACTGACCATACTGTTTCACCTGTTGTATGAAGTGTTGCTGAGTCAGACACCCACTTGATGGTACCTAACAACAAACAACATAACTGAAAAAAAGGTAACAATCTATGCTTAATTTCGCTCAGTAGACCCAAAGCTCACCATGAATTTAGAACATCCTGAGATGCATTAAAGTACCAGGTATCCAGATACCTGGGAGATTTGAGGCGGTAAGAGGCTTTGTGTTTATGACACTCCTCAGGTGAGTCTAATCCAAGGATAATACCCGATATTCTCTGTTGTCAATAAGGCACAGAAATTTTAAGAAATATAGTCTTTGAACCATAGCCCTTGAGAAAACAAACCACGATGTCATGACAAACATATCACAGGTTGAGCACACAGTTTAAGGTTTAATATTTCAACCAAAGATCTCCTATCACAAAGTTCCTTTTATTCCTCATAGTAACTGACTTTCTCAAGTTACAAGTACATAAAAATCAAGAAACAGAGGATGAGCTATTGGTATCATTAAAGGTACATGGCTACTTTTTCTCTAAAGGTTTCACTGGTTTATTTAAGGCTTTATCTACTTTTTCTTATATTAGATATGTACATCTAAAGCAAGAACTAGTACTAGCACTACTAACACCACTCCTAATGTATAGATCGGAGCTTCTCAAACTGTAATGTACATGGGAATCATCTGAGGATCTCAGTAAAATGCAAATCCTGATTCCACAGTACTGGGGAGGAGCCTCAGATTCTGCATGTCTAACAGTTCCCACTGGGCAGTGATGCTGCTCATCCTTGGGCCATACTTTGAGCAACAAGGCTATGACTGATGAAACTGAGTTTGGACATAAGCCAGATTTTTAGGAACTAGCAGAATATGTATTCAAACCTGGGTTAGCTTGACTTCAAGGTCACTGCCATAATACCTAAAAATTTAGCATACACATTTACCTTTTGACCTAGCAATTCCACTTCTAAGAATCTACCCTGAAGATCTATTCCTCAAAATATGAATATATATAGGTTTAAGGTATTGCACTGTAGTATTATTTATGATTGCAAAACACTGGAAACAACTTGAATACTCATACACAGACTGAATATATGGCACATTGATGGACACCCACACAATGAAGTATTATGCAGCTCTAACAAAGAATGAACCTGCAGCCATACCACTGGCATCTGATTCCATCAGATCTCAGAAGCTAAGCAGGGTTGGGTCTGGTTAGTACTAGGATGGGAGGCTGCCTGGGAACACCATGTGCTGTAGGCTTGGGAGAAGGGCCTGGCAACCCACTCCCCCAAAACAGTCATTGAAAACATGAATAGCACAGAAGCACTGACAACACTATTTTGCTCGCACATAGGTTCGCTATGAGTTGGACACTGACTCGACAGCAACAAAGAATGAGGAAAATCTCTACAATCTGACTTGAATTTGGTAAGTGAAAAAGCACAATGAAAAAGAATACCTGTAATATGCTACTCTTCACATTGAACATAAAGGGACATATATGTATCTCCTCACTTGTTTGGTTGTTAGGTGCCACTGAATTAAATCAAACTCATAGTGACCCTGTGTACAACAGAATGAAACACTAGTAAACACTATGCCATGCATATGATCTTTTAATGTTTGAGCCCATTGTTGCAGTCACTATGTTTCTTCTCATTTTGAGTCATATCACATCAGCAAAAGGAGGTCCTAAGGGCTTTACTGCTTTCACATCATTAAAATCAACTCTACTCTGAGGATGCAACTCTCTCCCAGTTATCTCTTGAATGCCTTTCATCCTGAGGGCTGATTTTCCAAGACTGTATTTGACAGTGCTTCTCTGCTATTCATAGAATTTTCAATGGCTAATTGTTTTGGGAATTTATGTCCTTCTCCCTAGTCTGTCTTAGTCTAGAAGCTCTGTTTAAGCCAGTCCACCATGGGTGGCCCTGCAGATATTCAAAATACTGGTGGCATATCTTTCAGCATCATAGCAACACATTAGCCCCCACAGCATGACTAGCTGACAGACATATGGGGAAAGCCAGTAGTAGACACGACTAATCAAATCTCAAAATTTACCTGAGAACTCATTAAGAGCTGCATCAAATCAGACATTGATAGATTAGTCTTATAAAAACAAGGACAAATTTCCCACTAGCTTCATATTGTCCTCATGTCTCTAAATTTTATAATAAAAATGTTAAAAAGAAGTCTTATTAATGTCTATATACTAACTATATGATATAATTTATGGGTAGCCCAAGACAATTCCTCTTTACTTGATGTGGCCCAAGGAAGCCACAGATTATACACCCCTGATTGACATAATTCAGACTGCCTAGAAAGTTTTTTGCCTGCAGCCACAGCCCTGTGGCATCTGATCCCTTCAGATCTCAGAAGCTAAGCAGGGTCGGGCCTGGCTAGTACTTGGATGGGAGATTGCTAGGGAACACCAGGTGCTGTAGGCTTGGGAGACTGACCCGGCAACCCACTCCCCCAAAAATCAATCTGCCATTGAAAACACTATGAACAGCAGAGAAGCACTGACAATAGTGTTTCGCCTGTTGTACGCAGGGTCACTATGAGTTGGATACCAACTCGATGGCACCTAACAACAACAACAGAAAGTTTTTGGAGCATATTTGGGCTGATGATACCTTACCAATGTATAACAAACAAGTGTACACTAAAAATTTATTACTGATCACGATAATTAAGATGACAATGATGTTTCATATCAATAAATTCGTTTTAAAGGATTAACTATATTTTTCCTTCTTTACCTTTCTCAGTCTTATTTGAAGTTATAATAATGGTAACAGCAAAGATTTATCAAAAGCTTACTTACTACATTAAAATCATTAGTCAAAGTCTTTCACATGTATCAACTAATTCTCTCCTAAACCCTACTATAATTACAGCTAGCGGTTCTGTAGCATTTATTATGTGCCCAGAACTGTTTAAACACTTTGTATTAACTTACTTAAGTCATAGACCTATGATGAAGTTACCATTGTTAACCCCTTTATAAGAAAGAGAAGAAAAGCAAGTCTGAGCTATGTTAGGTAACTTGCTGAAGACTATGAAGCTCCAATCAGGCAAAAGTCAAGGTACTGGGAAATGGTAGATGTTGCTCTGTCAGTTCATATTTGGTTGTCACAGGACTGACTTAACTTCGTGTGTGCCAACAAAAGAACACTTTGCCCTGCATTAAAAGACCCAATAACAGGTACACCAGACTACTAAAGGGGTTTTCAAACCACCATCATTAAATCACCAAAGTAGTAGTATTCTGAATATGCTCTGTTTGCTTTCATCATTTCACCATTTTTCTTAATAGCCTTTTGTCTCTAGAGCAGGTAACTGTGGCCTGCAGGTCACATGTGGTCTGGGACAGCTACTAACATGGTCCCTCAAAATTTGTTAACATTATATGTTTTTAGTGCTTATTTTCTTCATGACCCCCTCTTTTTACACATATGCAATAAATATATAATTTATATGCAGCTCAAGAGAATTTCTTGGGATGCATCCCAAGAAAGCTAAGTTTGGACACCCTTGCTCTAGATATTTATCAGGTGTTGGAGACCAGAGGGGAAGAGACAGAGACACCACTACATTAACCTGCTGTAGCCATCCTGCACCCAAAGTAGGGTTAGCAAACACCCTCAGGATGGCAGAAGGGGAAGAGTCTTGGTCTTTGATGACCTAACTGAACAGCTGAACTAACCTTAGAATCACCACAAGCCTCTTATTTAGGATAACAGTCTTGTTACCTAACCAATTTTCAGCTAAGTTTCTATACTTTTAGAGTCCAAAACATCCTGATACAGACATATGGATCACACATTTCCTTCCATATTCCCTTTTCTTGTCTTGGTGTACTCTTCAGAGACACATGCATGCAGACCACACATATACCTCAGAGAGTCTATGAGTCAGTGAAGTAGCAGTCCATCAACAAACCTCAGTGTCTTAGAACATGAAATGAACAATAGCTAGTAGAAGGACTCAGAATGTTCCAACACAAAGAAATGATAAACTCTTGAGTGATGATTATCCTAATTACCCTGATCTGATCATTATCCACTGTATTGAAGTATCACACTCTCTCCATAAATACATACAACCATTAGTGCCAAATAACATGAAAATCAAGTGCTTATTTCTCTCCCAGGCCTCTTGCCTGTGTCTGTGTGTGGACTCATGTCATCCTCCTTCTGGGACCAAGACTGTTGTAGAGCACTAACTAAAAAATTGTGTGTCACCGTGGCAGAGGACAAGACAGTCCAGAGGCTCTCATACTGGCCAGCCAATGCTCTGACTCAGAAGTGACATCATCATTTTATTTAGAACTCACTGGTCACACAACCCTATCCTACTACAGGAGGATCAGGAAATGCAATGGTTACGCCCGGAGTAAGAGGAGAAGTAGAAGAGCGTAAGGACTATCAGAGTTTACTAGGTGGTGAAGGGTCTCGAGAGCTTTACACCTGGGGAAGGGAAATGGGGATAGGAAATAAATGTGAAAAGGGGCTTTCTTTCCTTTATACCTCTCTGTTAGCATGTGGATTTTCTTAAATTTTAAGTCTGAAATACAACACATAGAGATAAGCATACAAATTGTAAATGTGCCGCTGAATGAATTATCAGAAAGGGAACTCATTTGTAAAATTATCACCCAGATCAAGAAATAAGAACATTGCCAGCATCCCCAGAAATCCACTTTATGATCCCTTCAATTTATACCTCCATCCTTCCTCCCAACGTTATCCTGATTTTAAAACCTATAGAGAAAAAATTAAAAAGGCAGACAGACAAATATATCAGGAAGTCTATGGTGTTCTTTTCTTGAGGCTTCTCTAAGCTAGGGTTGGGGAGAATAAATAGGCTATTCTTTTAGACAGTTGAAACTCAGAGGGAATAAAGAGTTGGTCTAGGTGTCCAGGGCTGTGGCCAGAATAAGAGAAAACTGGGTTCTCTAAAACTTAAAGGATGGAAGGTTCTGCAAGTGGAGGAGCTAATATCTGCCCCCATGCACCGCTCAAGGTGTCAGGACCTCCACTGATGTAATATCTTGCTGCCTGGGGCTTATTAGTGGTCATCTTGGCTTCAGAGCTTTGGGGCCCAGGCTGAGGCAGCCTGAAATGCTGAGGGGTTTCTCTGTGGCAGCCATACCTCACAGACAACAGAAGCTCAGACTTAACATTGGCGCTGGGAAAAAGAGGAAAGGGAAATGACAGCAGCCAAGTTGGACAAAGGGTCAGGCCCTACTCCATTTCCTGGTGGACCTTCAGGATTCCTGTTCTATACCTGGGGACATGGTGGTGGGGGTAGTAGGTGTCCCAAAGCCTGCTTCTGGATGTCCTTCCTGCAAAGAGGTGGAGGCCACAAAGCTAGCTATGTTGTTGTTGTTGTTGTTGTTGTTGTTGTTAGGTGCCGTGAGTCGGTATCTGACTCAGCGACCCTCATAGGGTTTTCAATGGCTGACTATTTTGGTATTGCCTTGGGAGTGGATTGCCAGGCCCTTCTCCCATTTTTGCGGTGCTGGGAATTGAACTCAGGACCTCAGAGACTACAGCGCAGCGCTCTACCAACTGAGCTAAATCCCAGCCCAAAGCTAGCTATAGTTTTGTTTAAAACAAAAGCAACAAAGAAACTAACACAAAGAAAATGGCACTATTTCTAATCTCTGGATTTATGGAGCAAATTTAAATGGAACCATGCCTGGACTCTGCAGAAAAGTGTTGCAATTTATTGGTGACATCTATCATTTGTGCATTGAAAGCTATTTGCTACCTCTGCTGAGGATGTTGGTAAAATCACATACTTTCCTTCCTCTACTTTTATGGAATAGGAGAGGAGACAGAGGGGTTGGGAAGGCCTATTTGGGGCTTGTCATCTGAATACGGAACACATTAATTCCATCTTCTCTCCACTGTCAGGTGGGCTGTGAATGTACACCTGTCTTTAAAATGGCTTCACCTTTGTTAATGTTGATGATGTCCAGGCCTGACCTCAGGCACCAGAGGGTTAGCACTGTGTGTTCTCTGTAAAGCCCATGTGTCCACTCCAGTAACTGACAAGTCACTGTTCTGAGGTAGAGAGGATACAGAACAAGCCTAACACTCAGAGCTCAAGGGAGAAGATAAGTGCATATACAATTCATATAAGCCCGATGTGGTGATACACACCTGCAACCGCAGCACTTGGGAGGCTGAGGCAGCCTGGGCCATACAGTGGTATTCTGTCTCAAAAATAAACAAAAACAATAAGTGAAAAACAAACAAAAACCCCACAGGGAAGCGGTCTTTACAATGTTGTCTTCTTGACTGCCATCAGGGAGAGGAGCTTATGACAGCCGGCTAGAAGTCCACAACAGGAGTGCGAATATCACAAGGCTTTTGGTTGTTGTTCCTTCTGATCCTAATGATGAGGGTATCCTGCAGAAGCCAAGCCCCTATGCTATGCTGCTGAACAAGGTCAACGGACAAGAGTGAGCAGAGTCCACAGAAGAGTCCATGTCACTGAGTCACCTCAATAGGGCAAGTCAGCAAATCAGCAAAAACAGACTCATATGCCTGCAAAATGGCTGCCACAGTCACATGTCTTTCCACCTCTGTGAGAGAGTAACACCGCCCCCTGCCCATCCTAATTGGAAACACAGGAGGAAGAGGAATTCTGGGAAATGTGGTCTGACCTCACCAGTAGGCACATTAGGAGGTCAAGCAATGTGTGTTGAGGAAAGCCTTGTGAAAGGGAGTGCTCATATGGCTGTTAGGAAGTGGATTTGGTCTTCCAGGAAAGACCATACCCCCTCCCTCCAGCTAAATTCTGCTCCTCCTGGTAGACCCCAGTCTTGTAGTCTAGGTCCTCTGAAAATCATATATTAAGGTCAGTTAAATGCTTGGGAGGCTGAGGCAGGAGGATCGCAAGTTCGAGACCAGAGGCAGTCTTTGTAATTTAGCAAGACCTTGTCTCAAAAAGTAAAAAAGTGGGCTGAGGGTGCTGCTCAGTAGTTCAGTACTTGCAGAGCATGCAGGCGCGAGGCCCTGGGTTCAACCTCTAGTACCGAGGGGGGAAAAAAAAAAAAAGATCAGTTAAATGTGCAAAAAGTTTATTAGAGGAAATGCCTGTGAAAGAAAACTGGAAGGAAGCTGGGAGAAGGCTGGAAAGCCATAAGACCACAGTAGGTGTGATTAAGACTGCAGTGTGAAGGTGCCTGTCAGAGGACTCTGGCATTTCCCAGAGACAGGCCTGCCCCTGCATCCCAGCTGGGCCTAGTGACACAAAAGTAGTGTGTGGGAAGCATGGCCTGCATGAAAATGTGGTGATGGATTTCAGAGGACAGAGGTTAGGGCCTTTCTCAGTTGCACTGTGGGCAGTAGGAATTCTGAGGTGTTTTGCTCTGGCTGCCTGCTGCCTGATTCTTATTTCTTGCTCTGGACAAGACTCAGACTCAACTCATCTTCTTTTGGAGGGTGAAAAGTAACTAAATTAGGGCCAGACTCTTTGTCAGGCATGGATGGTGGGAATACTAGCAGGTGAAGGCAGGTCTAGGGTGTCCAAATACAGTAAGATGGAGCTGCTGCTTTGCCCATATAACTGATCGAACTTTAGAGTGTTTCATAAAAGTGTTTGGCTGAATTTTAAACAGTCCTGATTCTCGTTGATTTAGTACACATTTCTTAAGAAAAGAAAACAGAATGGTGAAATTTTTTGTTGTGAAGGGGAAGTTAGGATTTGCTAGAGACAGATTTGTAAAATATTCGTTGAGGCGCTTCCTGAGGTCTTTTATTCCTATTCTTTTGGGAAATCAGATGGAAGCATCTGTAACAAGTGAATGTAATAAAATGGAAATAATTATTTTGTGTAAGCATTGGAAGGTCAAGGATGTATTGCAATGTTAACTCCTGGAATGCAAGGATTGTTTTTCTGAAGTTGTGTGACATCCTATGGTATCAGTACAGAACAGGACTTTAGTCTGTGGTAGTGAGTCTTTTGAATTTTGAGTCTTCTTTCCACAACTGTATAACAGCCAAAATACATAAATTTACATTGTTTATGTAGGGGGTAGAGAGTAGGATAGAATGATACCACCTTACCATTACCTGTTACTACCCTTATGTTTATAGCAAACATACCACTTTCACAATAAATGCAAACTGCTTTTACACAATTCTACTTTTTCTGTAATGCTTACCAGAGAGTTTTCTAATATAAAGCCCCCATCAAGATCACATATCAGTGTAAAGAAGGGAGTGTAAGTTCTTTTGCTGACCTTAGTTTTCAATTTCTACCCCTTGTGTCAAATTACATACTTTTAATGAGCATTTGTATATATTTTTTCATTGAAAATAATAGGGGCTGGGTTGCTAGACCAATGAAACCTGTGCTGATATCTAATAAATGTTTGATGAGGATCATCAGGAAATGATCTGCTTTCCATTCTACCTGTCTAACAGGAAAAATTCAGAGGCAAATCGTCTTCACATCTTGTTAAGCCACTTAAGGAGAACAACAGTTCTCTGTGCTCCATGTTCCCTGGGGAGCATTCGTTTTCCAAGTTTACAGATGAACAAACCTCACATGCCCATTAGGACCCACTGACCTCTATAATCAGCTCAAGAGCTACTGAAAAGCAAGCCAACATGAGTAGTTTCTGGCGAGGGCACTATCCATCTTGAAAGAACTTGTGTTTTTCCTAATTTAGAGCAGTCCCCCGGGTGTAGTGATCTTTGCAGGAGCTTGGTAAACAATCTGTTCTGTCACATTGCAGCTGCTGGCAGCTGCACATCAGTGTCCTCACCAGGTCTAAAGCCCTAGAAGGGAATTCATTAACATCTCCTGGACAGGGCCTCGCCTTGGTCAGCAGTATCAGGGACAGAGAAGAATGCACTGGAAACATGCTGACAGCCCCAGCCTCAGGTTACAAGCCCGTTTGTCTTTGTCCTTAATAAAGGCATCTCTTTTTAACTAGTGTTTCTTACAGTTCGTCCTTCATTAGCAGGCCCGTCAATTTTGCCTGGAAAAAGTCTCATAGCTACCACCTTCTCTCCTTCGCTAACCCATGGTCAGGGATTATATTCAGGTAGTTTGTGCTGGTTGTACCGCCATCCCAGTTGGCAAATATCCCCTGGCGGGTGCCTCCCTACAACCTTACAGCAGGTCTTAGCCTCTTGCCTTGGATCCAGCACAGGAGGGATAAACATTCAGGCTGACCTGAGTTCTGGGATTGTTAGATGATCTGTTCTGCTTAGAGACCTACCACTAGTGCTAGGCTGAAAAATGTCCCCCAAAGGTATCAGTCCAGTGGCAGCTTGCCTTAAAAGGCAAATACCCATAAATATTAACTCACATGGCCAAAGATGTGATGAAATTAATGCTCTTGAGATGGAAGATTATGTTGGATTATCTGGAAAAGCTCTAAATGCAATCATATGCATCTGTGTAAGAGAGAGGGACAGGGAGATTTAACAGACGACACAGAAGAGAACACAAGGTGAAAACGGACAAAGAGAGAGATCTGAAAATGTTGGCCTTGAGAATCAGAGAGATGTGAGCATAAACCAAGGAGTAACAACCACCAGAAGCTGAAAGAGGCAAGTAATAGATCATTGCCTATAGCCTCCAGAGGGAACACGGTCCTGTTGACACCTTGATTTCAGACTTCTGGCGTCCAGAACTGTAAGAGAATAAATTTCTGTTGTTTTCAGCCACCTAGTTTGTGGTAATTTGTTCCAGCAGCCCCAGGGAGGTAATATACCACCTCTCACCTGAATCACACCAGCCTTCCTGCTCACTTCCTGGAGATCAGTTTTCTCCTCTCTAACCCACCCTGACCACAAAATGTGCCTGAGCTCCTTTGCCTAGTTTTCAAAACTTCCTATCTATAATCTGGCCTTTCTGTTAGGAATGGCTTTAGTTTCCATAAGTAATAATAATGGTTATAATAATAATCATTTTATTGAGTGCTTTTGATGTGCTCAGCACTGTACTGAATGATTTACTGAAAGAATTACATTTCATTCTTGCAAGAATACATCAAAGCTAGATTATGCTTAATTTACAAGTGAGGAATCAGTGCCCCAAGAAGTCAGCTGCTTGCATGGGTGGCAGAATTATAGGCTCTTTCATGTTTCCATCCACCACACTGCTCTTGCTTCCCCCTCCCTGTGCTTGTCTAAAATCTACCACCTTTCCAGACCCAGTGTATGTACCTCATTCTCTGCAAACCAAGTTTGGTCTTCCTGTACAATATTTTCTTGAAAGATAATAAAACAAGATTTTTCTCATGATTTCTCAAGTAATTTCTAGTCACCATACAAAACTTGGAAGATATAGAAAATTACAAAGAAGAAAGTAAAATTTTCTAATACTCTAGTCCTCCGGGGTGCTTTTTTATTTGCTCATTGTGTGTGTGTGTGTGTGTGTGTGTGTGTGTGTGTGTTTGTTGTTGTTGGTTGTTTTGCTGTTTTGTTTTCTCTAAGCATTAACTAAAAGATCTTTAAAGTTAGTATTATTCTGCTAACACTGTTTTGTAATGTGTTTGGCTCAGAAGCCAAAAAGTTACCATGTTGTTCTATGTACAGTAGTTTCCCTTCTAAGTAGATTTTAAACCTAGTAGACAGGAGCCTTTTCTTTTCTTTTTCCTTTTTCTTGTCCTTTTTCTTTTTTCTTTCCTTTTCCTGGTACTGGAGGGGTTGAATCCAGAGCCTCGTGCCTGCTAGGCAAGCACTCCACCATTGAGCTCTAGCTTCCATGTCCCCCCCAACCCCCCCCCCCCTTTTTTTTTAAGAAAAAACCTTCCTTTAAAAAAAATTTTTTTTTTCTTCTTGAGACAAGGTCTCACTACATTGCACAGGTTGCCTCTGGCCTCAAACCTGCGAAACTCCTGCCTCAGCCTCCTGAGTGGCTCGCATTATAGGCATGTGCCCTTGTGTCTGGGTATTTTCTGCTTTTTCTACATGAATGTACGACTTGACACAAAGCACTCATCCAATAAATACCTGAATTGACTGATCAGGAAAAAAAAAAAAAAAAAAAAAGCCTGGGTGCAGTGGCTCACATCAGTAATTCTAACTTGGGAGTAGAGGCAGGAGGATCTTGAGTTCCAGGCAGCCTGGGCTACATAGAGGGATCCTGTCTCAATCCTCACTCCACACAAAATTAATTAGCCAACAAATATTATTGAATGGGAATAGGCTTATCTGACCTCTTAGTTAACAATTAACTGGATTTGAGGTTTGGACAATCCCATCCTAACATCTCATTTGACGTTGGCATAGCCTGCTAAACTTGGAGAGAAAAGATCTCGCTTCTTACTAGTGTCTAGAAGTAGGGTGATCCATTGAAGCTCTGGGCCTCCTTTTTCCAACTGTCCTGGTGAACACTGTGTGCTTCTTTACCTTTTACCTCTCCCAGGATTACGTGAGAACCAAATGACAAAAGACACATCACAGCACTCTCTAAACAAGGAGTAAGTTATCAT
Source organism: Pedetes capensis (assembly GCA_007922755.1). Classification (NCBI taxonomy): domain Eukaryota; kingdom Metazoa; phylum Chordata; class Mammalia; order Rodentia; family Pedetidae; genus Pedetes; species Pedetes capensis. Next base: position 13,432 of record VMDO01000274.1, on the reverse strand, counting down.
TTCTCTTCCTGATCTTGCTATGTTGGGTGAAATACACTCTGAATATGCTTATGATTTGTATCCAGTCATTGATCACATCCCCTTCTTAGTTACTTATCTAAGAAGATCGACTCCAAAGTGTTAGCATTTATATTAGTTTTAAGTTGTTGTTGTTGTTAGGTGCTGTTGAGTTGTGTTCAACTCATAGCGACCCTCATAGGGTTTTCAATGGCTGACTGTTTCGGGATTGCCCCAGGAGTGAATTGCCACATCGTTCTCCCATTTTTGCGGTGCTGGGAGTTGAACTCAGGACCTCAGAGACTGCGGAATGGCGCTCTACTAACTGAGCTAAATCCTAGCCCCTAGTTTTAAGTAATTACCCTTAAATAATACATAGCTTCTCCTAGGATTTTAACCACGTTTACATCAATTTTTACAACTTAGTTCTAGTGCCCACTGCTAGTTCTGTCCTTTAAGCCATGACTTTCTTATACAAATTTCTGAATACTTTGTAAATATTTCCAAATAATTATTTTAGAAAAAATATGGGAGTGGTAAATCTTCAAACTCTTTAACATCTGCACAGTACCTATTTTCCTGTTGTCTTTAAATTGGAGTGGTTAGATAATATACAGGAGTCAAAGTTTAATGTAACTTTCAGATAAACAATGAAAAAGACTCATTTTTTAACGTTTATCCCAGGTGATACTTGGGGCATACTCACACTAAAAATATAGTCATTATTTATCTGAAATTCAAATTCAACTGGGTATCATGTCTATATTTTTATTTACTCAGTTTGGCAATCCTACTTTATTTTTGTCTATAGCCGCCCCACCCTGTTGTCCCATCTTGTCAAATGTTGGAAGCTAAGCAGAGTTAGCCTGCTTAGTACTTGGATGGGAGACTGTCTGGGAATACTGGGTTCTGTAGGCTTAGAAGATGGACCCGGCAGCCCACTGCCAAACAATCAGCCATCAGAAACCTTATGAATAGCAGAGAAGCACTGACGTTGTTCATAGAGTCACTGAGTCCGACCCAACTAGGTGGCACCTAACAACTTTATATGTTGTTGTTGTTAGGTGCCGTCGAGTCACGTCCAACTCATAGCAACCCTCATAGGGTTTTCGATGGCTGATTATTTCAGGATTACCTTGGGAGTGCATTGCCAGGTCCTTCTCCCATTTTTGCGGTGCTGGGAATCAAACTCAGGACCTCAGAGACTGCAGCGCAGCGCTCTACCAACTGAGCTAAATCCCAGCCCAACAACTTAATATATAACAGTTTATATAAAAGCTTGTGTTATGTAGCCTTTTCCCTCTAAACTCTAAAAATGATACACCTTTGTCTTGTATCACTGTGGAGTCTGATTGTTGTTCCTTTTTTGGGCAACCTTCCATTTTTTTTCCCCTTCTGAATGCTATAGGGACTTTTCCTTTTCTCTTTTCTTTTTGCAATACAAAGGGTTGAATCTAGGGCCTCATGCATGTTAGGCAAGTGCCCTATCCCTAAGCTGCACTCCCAGCCCCTTTTCTATTTTTTATTTTGAGACAGGATCTCGCTAAGCTATGCAGGGGCCTTGCAATGGAACTCATGACCTCCTGCATCAGCCTCCTGAGTCACTGGGGTTACAGGCATGGGCTCTGGTACCCAGCCTGGGTTTTTCTTTATTTTTGTAATATGAAGTATTTTTAAGGACATATAGGAATTTCAGGACTTTAATCAAGGCTATCATAAAGCTTCTGAGACTCCTGAAATTATATTACATATCTGGTAACTGAACTTCCTGACTTGCCTTAAACTTTCCTACTCCTACTCCTCCTGTTTGAATATGAATTTATTGAGGATATATGCATTTATACCTCTGAACATATGATCTACAAACGGTGAGAGGAAGTTGAAGCAATGTTGGCTAAAGGATCAAATGGTTGAATAATGGCTGAACTTTATATAACGGCTGAATAATGGGACTGGTTACCCATTTTGTAAAACCTTATGCATAATACAGCTAAGACAATGCACAATAGTTGTTGCAAATATGAAGATGAATATAATCTCTAATAACATTTCCCTGACATAAGAAACATTCTCCAGAATGAAGGAATGAACATTAGTTTTAAGGAAAGAGGAGATTATCCCAGTATGGAAAATATGATGCAGAGAAAATTTAATTAAGAAACACTGGCTAGGAGGGTTTTATTTATTCAGAAGCAGAGTGAAACTCATGTTTCATTTTGTCACCCTTGCTGAGAGGCCTGGGAGAATGAGAAAATAATTTTTCCCACTTTGTAGTGAATGACAACAAGGTGTCCCTGCTGTTCAGAAGAGCAACATTCCAGCATTTGACAGAGCCAAGAGGCCAGTGAGGGCTCCCTGGATTAGGTCCAGACAGACTGCCCCAAGAAGGGGCAGTGAAGGGTGATTGACTTCTGAGGCCATCATCATGTCATCGGGGAATGAAATGCCCTTTGATGCAGGCTGCAACCCTGAGTCAGAGACCTAATTCCTGGTCTCAAAAGGTCTCTAAAAACAAATCACAGTCAGACTTTGCTGGGTAGCTCAGCTCGGAACTCCTCACCCTCTGCAGAGTGAAGAGTTCATCTTCCTTCAGTTCATTACCCGTCTCACCAAGCTCTTCCATAATTGTGGCAAATAATTCATGGCTTAAGAAGTTCTATAGGTGCTATGAATAAGGTTTTTTTCTCGACTACTTGTATTTTAGCACAAACTCATTTTCTTTAGGGCAATAAAAGTAAATATTCTTTGAATTATTAAATATTAGCTGTCAACCTGAGTCACATTTGAGGTGATTCTAATTTGGTTCTCAACTGCCACATCGTCCTCCATTTGCTTATTATTATTTATTCAGCCACGTGAGTCTGCCGTGCCATCTGATTTCCCGTGAGATCTGATCCTTTACAAATAATAACAATAGGAAAGCCCTCTGTTTTCTAGAATTCTGTCTACTCTGGAATTATTTTCTCCCTCTGAGCTTGAGCTCAGCACCATCTTGGACTCTAACCCTTAGACAGTGGTTACTACATCAGTGAAGTCCAGAGTCTTCCTCATAATGAAAGCCTCATGTGGCCTTCAGGGCCCACAGGGAGAAGTTTCTCATCCCTAGTGCTGTATCACCACTGACAAAGCGGGACAAACTAAGTCTGTAAGCAGCATCATCGCCACTGCCGATTTGTGAATCTGAGTATGGGAATGGGAATGTCACACTAGGAGTTTTCAATAGGTGTGTGTGTGTGTGTGTGTGTATGTGTGTGTGTGTGTGTGTGTGTGTGTGTGTAGACCTACATACAGGCATATGATATAACACTGATAAGTATGAGTTGTTGTTGTTGTTAGGTGCCATCGAGTCGGTATCTGACTCATAGCGATCCTCATAGGGTTTTCAATGGCTGACTGTATCGGGATTGCCTTGGGAGTGGATTGCCAGGTCCTTCTCCCATTTTTGTGGTGCTGGGATTTGAACTTGGGACCTCAGAGACTGCAGCGCAGTACTCTACCAATTGAGCTAAGTCCCAGCCCAAGTATGAGTTACAAACCCAGAAATGAGCCACACAGCTAGAGCACTGGAGCAGAGCAAACATGGCATCTTTTCAGTTGCCTCCAGAGATTTGCTTTGATTACAACCAAAGTCTTGGCACTTTAGCTGCTGATTGAAACTTAATGGCTATTTTCTTAAATCAAGGGATCGATGATGGGGGAAGGGGGGAGAGAGAGAGAGAGAGAGAGAGAGAGAGAGAGAGAGAGAGAGAGAGAGAGAGAGGGAGAGGGAGATTGGGATTTGTTTCTTGGGAGACCGTGGAAAGGTCAACAGAAGAGGCGCTGGTGTCTGTCTGAAGATGTTTGGCAGCATTTAGAACTTGCTTATGGTGATCTAGGGCAAACAGGCTATTTCTGAACCTTATGACTGTTTTGCTTATGTAGAATATCCTGTATTATTATTATTTTTTATTTTCATTTTTTTGTAGTACTAGGGTGCTGAATCCAGGGCCTTGTGCATATTTTGAGTGCTCTGCTACTGTGCCGCACCCTCAGCCCATTTTTCATTTTTTAAATTGAGACAGGGTCTTGCTAAGTTATGCAGGCTGCCTCTGCCTCTCAAGTCACTGTGATTACAGGCATGCGCCACCACACCCAGATCTGGAACATCCTTTAAAGTGTGGTATTTGCCACACACTTCCAGGTCACAGAGGCCTTGTCCTTCTCTGCCTGCTATCTTCAAGGGTGTAGCCTCGCTGTTAATGACACCATGAATATGCATGAAGGGAGGTCAAGCAGATGGCTCTGACATTAAGAGGAGATAAAAGTCATCTTTAATGTATTTAACTGTAGTCACTCCAAATAGGCACCCCAATGTAACATAACACAGGACACTATGTATAGATGAATTTTATAATTCCCTTGCCTTATTAACTGGAATAGATAATTTGCCACCTGACTAGAATTGGGAGCGAATCTGTGTATTATTGCACCTCCCCAGACCACTTTAGCACTGATTGCTCCCTTTCTTCCCATTCCATTCCCCTTTATTGCTCCTTTTAAGTATAAAATACACAAGGAACAGAAGACTGCTGAATCTAGGGGAAGTGTCATTTTTTTTTTTTTAATTCTAAGAATGATACATGTGGTACTGAAGAATCCTTTCAAAGTCAGGAATGTGGATGATTCTAGTGAAATTAACTGTTGAATCCAGGATTGCAGCAGAGAAGGAGTTCATAGGTAAGAGAAAGGAGCTGGTCCTGGTGCTGGCCAGATGGAGATCATCAAGAATTGGAAAATCACGAGGGACCGTACTGATTAGATAAAGGAATACACTATCTGATGTCAGAGGGGACATGGAGGGCTCATATGCAAAGCAAGTCTGCAGGTTGGGTTTGGAGTGCTGAAATACTGTCAGGCACAGGGGGAAATCAAACTGCTTGGGCTTGGCTCTGTAGTGGAGCGTGCCCACTGATGTGAGGGAAGCTCGGCGGCACACAGGAAGGCCCTGCTTGGGGACTAGAGATATCAAGTGACAATCCAAAAAAATGCAAAATGCATGTTAGGAACACAGACAACAAATGATTGAATTGCAGAGTCAGAGCCCACACCCACAATGCCCAAACTTCAGGAACAGGGCCTAGATATGCGGTGCTGGGTTAGTTTTGTGTAGCTGTGACAAAAATACCTGATAGAAACAACTAAAGGAGGAAAGATTTATTTTAGCTCATGGTTTATAGAGGCGGGGAAGGCATGGTGGAGCAGGTGGCCCAAGCCTGTGCTGGAGGAGAGCTCTTCACATCATAGTGAACCAGGCACAGAATACTTTGGCTAGAACCAGGTGGGATAAAGCCTTCACAGGCCCACCTCCAATGACCTACTTCTGCCAGCGAGGTGCCACCTCCTAAAAGTTCCACAGCCTCCCAATATAGCACCACCATCTGGGGACCAAGTGTTCAACCATGAGCCTGTGGGGGACATTTTATATTCAAACTGTAACAGGTGCACAGGCAAGGAGACAGAGCCTTATTACGCAAAAACAAGTCTGTGAAGAGTAGACATTGGTGTGCTTATGTTAGGAGAGGGTGCCAAACCCTTATGCTGATAGCAGTAAGAGTAGACTAGAGAGGGGAGCAGAGCACTGTGGGAGCTGCAGGCTCTCCATTCCCGAGTGTGGCTGGGGCCTCGTCTCTCACTAGTGCAGCCTCTGCCCATAGGTTCCAGCTCCCACATTTACAAAATAAGAGAGGTGCATTAAAGGTCCCTTTTGCCTCCAAAATCTTTATGATTCTCAAACCCATGAGGTTATGAGAGATGAAGAATTGCCTTGGAAACTTAACTCTTTGTCCCTCCGATTTCTTTCCAGAGATGAGATAATGGTATAAATTTAAAATGGATTCTCCATCTCTTTTCACTCTGCCCCATGCAGAAATCCCTGAAACATCATTTTTATCTCTGTGAATGACAAAATTAGCAGAGCTCCATGGACGCAGACTTCAGACTCTTCCAACTGACCCCTTTCATGCACGACGGTGGAGGAAACGTTAACACATCCATATGAAGTGATTTATTGCAATCTCAGTGGCAGGATGCAGGGCCACGTGAAATAGACTGCCCGCCTTTCTTTCTGTTCTGGCAGCCCTGGTAGCATCTCATCAGGCAGCTGCTCTGCCCGTCCAGCTGCCCCTTCTCTTCAGTTATCCAAATAATAGAATCATAAAATAGAAAGACTAGAAGAGAGCTCAGCAGGTCAGCTCATCCTGCTCTTGAACAGAGGTCAGGATTACTCCCAAATCACCCCAGATCTCTCCCCTTGTAGAAGCTTGGTTCATTTGATAACCAATTCCAGAGCTACGGGAAAAGGCAGTAGAATATAAAACAAGAGTTCTCTCTCCATTTGCCATTCGTGTTTGAGTATAAATTATAAAGGGCACTTTAATTTTATGTTCCAGTTTCCTGAAGCACGAGGCCTCTAATGGATTCATCTGAAATTACATTAGCTGCAGCCCCATCATTCTTGCCCCATTTCCCAAGCTTGCCTGGAGCGGGCTGATAAATTGAGTCCTGCCAATCAGATCACTCGATGGCCTCAAGGGAAACTTTGAGGGGGGCTTCTCTAAAACCTTGGTATTCATTCATAAGCATTTATTAAGCACTTAACTAAGTGCAAGGCGAAATCCAGACCTTTCCTTTTCCTCCATTGTTCCCTCCCTTGTTTCATGGATAAAAGCTGTTTGCTCCCCTACTTAGAGTGTGACAGATGCAGTGAGGACATGATGATGAATTACAGAGCACAACTGCCAGGGAGGAGTTCACTGTCACTGGGGGGAGACAGAAGTACAAATAAATATGAGGCCATGTGGGAGGTGGGAGAATGCAGATTTGTAGTCAGAACCACCGGGTGTGACTCCCTGCCCTAGTCCTCATTAGCTGTGTGACCTTGTGACAGGGCACATCACTTCTCTGAGTTATTTCCTTATGTGTAAGTTAGAGATAATTAATAATTATATCCTTCTCAAAAGGGGCATGAAGATGAAATAATATCACATATGTAAAGCATAGTCTACAGTCGTACCCTGGCATCTGATTCTGTCTGATCAGGGAAGTCAAGCAAGGTCTGGCCTCGTTAGTATGGCTAACCTTGGATGGGGGACCATGCGGGAATACTGGGTGATGTAGGCTTGAGAGAAGGGCCTGGCAATCCACTCCTGAAACAATTAGCCACCAAAAACTCTATGAATAGGAGAGATGCACTGACATAGTGTTGGGCATGGCACAGTGTCATGTAGTATTTTGTTCTGTTGTATATAGGGTTGCTGTGAGTTGGACCTGACTTGAAGTCACCTAACAACATGTATAGCATTTAATACAAAACCTGGGGCATACTAGGTGCTCAATAAATATTAGCTTCCTTCTCTCTTAGATAATTCTGGTCTAAAACTTATTTTAACTCTGTATATGATTTACTGGTCTGTAGACATAGCACATCAGCACCTGATCTCCCCTGATCTTGGAAGCTAAGCAGGGTTGAGCTGGTTAGTCCTTGGATGGGAGATTGTCTGGGAATACCGGGTGCTGTAGGCTAGGGAGAAGGCCCTTGCAACCCACTTCTGAAACAGTCTGCCACTAAAAACCTTATGAATAGCAGGGAAGCACTGACAATAGTATCAGGCCTGGCACAGTGTCAAGGAGTGTTTCACTCTATTGTACACAGGGTAGCTATGAGTCAGACCCGACTCAATGGCACCTAACAACAACAACAATGATTTACTATGTAATTACGGTATAATGTTGTTATAATACTTGCTATACTGTAATTATATGAGTAATCATACCCAGAGTTGTATATTACTAGAGCAAGGGAAAACTCAAGCTCTGACCCTCAGGGGCACAATGCAGGGGATGGGATATGTGAGCAATCAGGTGCTAATGTCATGGGAGTGCTCTAGCTTCACAAAAGACTTTTAAGCAATTCACTCACTAGCTGGTGTCCTTAGAGGACAGAGAGCTTACCCTGAGAAGAGAGAGTCGCAGTGTACAGTGCAGTTGAGGAACTGCCCCAGGAATGGCAAGAAGGGTGCTTCTGAGGGTGGCTGTCAAGCTGTCTTTGGTCTCACCTCCTGCGGCTGTCAGATTCCCCATGCAACAGGTGAGCTGTGGGGATGCAAACAAGCAAATTAAAGATAAAGATCTGAAGCACAGGAGCTGCTCCTGGAAACGCCCTCTTGGGTCTGATACGAGTCAGATGAGGACACTGCACTCCGACACCAGTGTGGATACAGGCTGAGCAACAGAGAGGAGACGGGTGGCCTCCAGGAACCGCAGCAGGACAGTGACGACAGGACCACAGGGACACCCCTGGTGTAAGGGGAGTGTGACCAGGGAGCCACAGTGCAAGCTTTGAGGTAATAGGGAAAGAGAACATGCCAGAAAGTGAGGAGGGTGAGGCCCTGCGTGGTGGCTTGGTGACACACTGTGGGCACATTAGGGATGTCTCCCAGGCAGAAGAAAGATGAATGGACTTGACAAGCACTGCAACACTCGTCACCACTCCAGTTACTGCTTAGGATTCTGCTCCACAGCTCGCACAACGGTTTGGCCACTGTGAGAACACCTGATCCTGCGGGCCTCCAGGGTCTCCGAGGTGGCCTGACAATCAGGTTCTCTGTTGCTGAGCATGAAGTGAGTTGGACAGAGATTTGGTGGCTGGAAGAGGGGGACTGGAGAGAGGTGGAGAGAAGTGGACATAAGCAGAATCGCAGAACTCTAGAATGGGATCCATGAACTCCAGCTGCAGGTGGGACACTAAGATCCCCTGGTCCCTAGGAGCTCCTTTTGATTCCTGAACAAATTCTCAGCTCCAGTCTCCAAAGCCCTCACTGTACCACTCTTCAGTCTCCCAAGAGTTTGGTGCTTTGGCTAAGAATACTTGTCAACACGTCCTCTTGGTTTAGGCCAATAGTTCCTGGATTCTATTTTAGGATAGGATAGGAAAGAAATAATTGTGGTGTTCTCAGTATCATTGTATCTCTGAAACGAGAAACCAGAACAGGTACCCAAAAAATCCAAAGGTGATTTTCCAGGGTGGAGAAATGAGAAAGAAAGCCAGAAAGTAACAGCATCTAACAGTAACTTAGTAATCAGTATCTTCCTCAAAGCCTGCAGCCGCACCACTGTGGCTTCGGATCCTGTCAGATCTCAGAAGCTAAGCAGGGTCGGATGTGGTTAGTACTTGGATAGTACTTAAGAACTACAAGGAGTTCATTCCACGCAACCTTGAAGGCCTATCACCTCCTTTGGAGTGGGAGCAGAGAACAGGAGCCTCTCACTCAGATGATCCACATTCTTCCATTGGGTCTCCAGGCTGCCAAGGACCATAAAGATCTGTTACCTATAAAGGTGCCAGTTTCCCGGAGAGAAGACCTGACCGCTAGAGTGATTGGGAAGGAAAGCTGCACAGATGGCTTCATTTGTGACAAGACTGACAAAGGATTCTGATGATAATTTATCAAGTCTCAAGATAATAACATTAATCCATCTACAAAAAGGCAGCCCGCAGGACCTAATCACCTCTTATCAGGCCCCTCCACCCAAACCCCAATCTTAATAACAGCGCAGGTACTGATGGTATCCTGCAGTTACCCAAAGTTCCAAACTACCTTCAACACTCCCTTTAATACCTACCTTCTAATTTGATGTTTGGTTCTTGATGTGCTCTGCTCTGCTCTTCCAGTTGAATGACACCCCTAGGAAAAAGAGAAAAAAAATTTTTAATGAGAAAGCTAATTTTCAACTTTCACAGTTAAGAAGAAAATCTTATAAACTTTCCTTCATGAGCACATAGCAATACCCTTGACAGAGGCTTAGCTCACCGTGTACTCATGAAAAGAACATGATATCCGGAATGAGTCAAAACCGAAGATGCCAAATGGTGACACACAAGACATTTTAAGGAAAGTCTGAGAACTGAGCCAACACTTCCCTTTTGTTACTTGGAGGTCATCAGCATTGCTTGTTAGGCAGGAAGAATGATGGAGTCATGAAGGGTCTTCAGCATCTTTTGCTACTGGATTTGGGGCAATAGCAGAGTAGGGATGGAAAATCCCACCCCGGGGTACCAATATCAAGGGTACTCAGTACTTGTGGCTGGCAGGCACCATCCACACTGCTATGCAAGCATGAAGGTCAGCACCTTATTTAATGTGATTTGTCTTCTTACTTCTTCATAGCAGTCATGAGACACTTCAGTGATTTAAAGCAGAATGACATAATGTGACTTCAATCTTCTGAGAAATTCTTCCATCTATCCTTGACCCCCATCTCAATTGCCACTATTTTAGTAAGAGTTCTGGTTAGAAAAATGCCAGGGATAGGGACTTTTCAATCTCTTATCAAGACTAAAAAAGTAAAGGCTTAAAACAAAATAAAATAAAATCAATCTACATTGATAAATAATAATAGCTTTTTTTTTTTCTGGTACTGGGAGTTGAACCCAGGGCCTCATGCTTGCATGCTTTTCAAGTGCTGGACCACTGAGCTGCATCCTCAGCCCTTAACTTGAGATCCTCCTGCCTCTGCCTCCCGAGCCACTGGGATTACCGGCATCCACCACTGCGCCCGGCCAATGGCAGCTTCTTATATTAGTTCCTGGGCCTGCTATAATGAACAGCCAAAAACTTGGTGGCTTAAAATAGCAGAAATTGGGTCTCTCACAGTCTGGAGGCTGGAGGGTTGGAAGCCAGCAGGGATGTGTTTCCCCTGGGGACTCTAGGGGGGAATTTGTCCTCTGCTTCTTCTAGTTTCTGGTGATCTTTTGTATTCCTTGCCTGTGGCTGCCCCACTCCAGTCTCCGCCTCGGTGCTCACATCATCTCCACCTCTTCTGTCTAAATAATTTCCCTCCACCTCACTGTCAACGCAGTTAGGGCTCATCTGAGTCATTGAGGGTGATCTCCTCACCTCAAGATTCTCAACTTCATTGCACTGGCAAAAACTCTTTCTCCAAATAAGATCACATTCTTAGCTTCTGGGAATTCAGGCAACGGCATATCTTCACAGGGGTGGGGAAGCAGCTACTATTCAGCCCACTCTGTGCCTAATATTGTTTTCAATGTGTTGCTGAATTCAGTCTTGCTAGTAGCTACAAAGATTAAAATTAGCATTCTTCCCTGAACCTTCATAAATTATAATTCCTTTGAGGACGGCTGCCAAAGACAAGACTAGATTAAGATTCTGCAAGGAGAACGGTTTATGGAGGGAATGAGAAACTCATAATCGATTGTCAAATCAGGGGCAGGAAATTAACATGAGTTAAATAACTTCTGCCATTCACTTTCAAATGCAGCCCTATTCAGTTCGCATTATGAGTCTGTGATGCACCTCATCTGATTTGTACCTTGACAAATGAGGAAACAGATGCCCAGGAAGTAGGAATATTCCCAAGTCCCACTAACTAGTAAGGGCAGAGACATGATTCCAAGCCAAATCCCAGCTCTCATCTTCAAAACCTGCTTCTTCTCTGGCCAAGAATGGGGGTTTTGTGTGCATTTGGGACCTGAGTCAGGCATCATGAATTTATGCTGTGACCTCTCTCTGCTGGGGTCAACTGTGGGGAAAAGAGGGCAGGGCTCTTAAAGCGTTGGGAGAAGCTGGGCTCTTGGTTTAGGCCAATAGTTCCTGGGTTCTATTTTAGGATAGAATAGGAAAGAAATAATTGTGGTGTTCTCAGTATCATTGTATCTCTGAAACGAGAAATTAGAACAGGTACCCAACAAATCCAAAGGTGATTTTCTGGGGTGGAGGAATGATAAAGAAAGCCAGAAAGTAACAGCATGACAATTTAGTAATCAGTATCTCCCTCAAAGCCTGCAGCCGCACCATTGTGGCTTTCGATCCTGTCAGAACTCAGAAGCTAAGCAGGCTTGAATGTGGTTAGTACTGTGGGGTGCAGGCCTCCCAGTCCAGCCTGGAGGTTCAGACGGGCGGCGCTGCGGTGCACACAGAAACTAAACACAATTCACTCAGGACCCTCTGGTGAGGGGCACGGACTCCTGTGGCCTTCGGGACCCCGGAGGAGATGGGAGAAAGGAAAAGCCTCTGGCGCTCTTGCCTTCCAAGGGCGAACACCCGTGTTGGTGGTCTTGGTGGTCACGAGGAGACAGCTGTTGCTTTGTAGGTGATCAGACGGAGAGCAAGTTCTTTCCTTGTTGACAGTTGCGACAGGAGAGCATTCTTTCCTCACTGAAGGCCCAGAGGAGAGGAGTGGGAGAGCTGTTTCCTCATCCGTGGTCCAGGGAGGAACAGGCAAGAAGGTCTTGCTTAGCCGATGGTCTGGGCGAAAAGGCATAAAAGGCGAAACGGATGGAGCTGCTGCAGCGCAGCTCCTTATATAGCTTGCCCACGGAATGGCCTGAGCCAATCAGCTTTCAGTCCAATTGTCCAATCAGGAAGGGTTTTGTACAAATGTGCAACCAAGTTACTTTCATTTTCCCTAGATTTCTAATTTACAAACCAGATATTCAAAAGCCATTTTCCCAGTTTGGGAGTTTTTGCCAATTTCCTCTCAATTTTTCCATACAAGTACTTGGATTGGAGACTGCCTGGAGACACCAGGTGCCATAGGCTTGGGAGAAGGGCCGGGAAGCCCACTTCCAAAAAACAAGCAGCCATTGAACACCCTATGAATATCAGAGAAGCACTGACAATAGTGTTTCATCTGTTGTACATAGGGTCGCTATGAGTTGGATACAAACTCAACAGCACCTAACAACAACAACAACAATAACAACATCTTTCTTAAAACATCAAAAAAGCAAGGCCACAAAAGACAATAAGTTTTGTGAAAACTCATTATGACACTTTGAATTTAAAAATAAGTAAACATATTTTGGAGGGAAAAAACCCCAAATGTAATACATAATAAAACAGCTTTGGTTTGCAAAATAAACATTTAAGTATGAATCTTGAATATCTTTTTATTGGATGGGAAATTTCTTCATTCAAATGACAACAAACTGGAGAAAGACTTTCCTCTATGGTCACATGTACCGACTTTAGTTCTCCTTTTGCCTCTTCACCTTCAAAGTAATTAACATCAGCATCCACCCATTTGAAGATAACATCATTAACAGAAGGATGATAATTCAATCTGCCTAAGAGGGACCTACATGGAATGAGAGAGCCTCTGACAGCCCAGGCTTTGGTAAATAAGAGGGTATCTCTGGCTGAAGAAGGAGATTAAGTGCTTAGAATTATTGAACAATTACCTCCTTTGTAAAAGTCATTAAGCAGAATAGCTAATTTTTAATTAGACTTAAATGTGTGAATCACTAATGACTTAATGACAAACATAATTTAATAATCAGGGCTTTCATTTGTTCTGGAAAGCCTCAGATTGTTCCTGGAATCCTCAATGCAGACATGTGGAGATTGTGAGGTATTCACTCTGAAGTTTTTCCATA